>JAJLRJ010000013.1:10139331-10274331 GCA_024195265.1 Dendrophyllia cribrosa | reverse complement strand
ATAAACAATAAAATAAATCTTATGATATTCAAAGCTATAATGAGAGAGAAATGAACATTCCTAAAAGCGTTAAAATTAATATCAACCTTTTCAAATATTTATCATGCTAATTAGCCCTCCTGGCCTCGTTTTAGAGTAAAACTTGTTTTGAATTTAACACATGCAAACAATCCATCTTTGAAATAGGGTCTTATTTAGAACAAGTTAAATGGACAAAATTAGAATTGATGAACAAACAATTGAAATGACCTGGAAGGTTCATATCAATTTTATCACTTATAAGATATCAATATTATCAGGCATTATAGCTTACCTACGAAAATACTTATAGAGGTTAGTACCTTACGAAGTGATTTACTTTTGAATTTATATACCTGAACTTGACATTTTGTAATATTGTATGGAAAGTAATTATTCATCAAGACTGATAAACTTACGTAGAATACAACAAAAGATATTCGACTGTTGACATTCTCAACATTTCGAGAATCTACGAAACATTTATTTAAGCAGCCAAAATGCTAGTCAAGATATATTCACACTCAGTAGTTTTGAATTGTCTTTTTATGTATACATGAAGAACAAGTACTAGTAGACTACCACGGGTATTTAACTGTAAAATATCAGCCTGAAGATGACTTATTTAAGTCGAAAACGTTCGGTTTTTCCTTTTAAAATATTTTTAATAATTTGTTTAGCCTCGTAAACGTTTCTTAAAATTATGGAACGTTTTTACTGAAAGCCTAAGGAACCAGGATATGAAATGAACTACCTACTTAATCATCAATATAACTCCTACTGAACTGTTTTGGATTTGATCACAATAATTAGGCACTGTGACAGGCTATTAAGCCATATTATTATAAGTTGTTTAAGACATTTAAAAGTAAGTACAAATGTAAGAAGGGGATCCCCTACGACAAGTTTGAGAAAACTTACTGTCTAGACTAAGGTTTCTTTTGAGATATATTTTCAAAGCGATCCTCTATTTTTTTACATAATTCCTTAGAGAGCCTAGCGCGAAGGCAACCATTAAACTAAAATTGTTGCTGATTTAGGAGTTTCCGAGCTCTCAGCAAGAAACCCTTCCACTTTGGCCTCCATACTGGCGCGGTAACCCTCCCTGTGGTACGCAGAGAACATAGTTGGAGTGAAAAACTGATTGGTTGTGGAATGTTGTGGAAAAGTCCCACACATCATCTCAGAGATACCACGGCATGCATTTCCATGGCAACATTCACAGCAACCAAACGTCAGTCGATTAACCTCTTCGGCTGATAACTTGGGTCCACTCCCCCAGTGACATGTTTCAAGCTCGACATTGATGTCACGCAATGCGTCCTCCCATGTTACGTACTGTGAAGTTTTTACAGCTTTGTCGGGATGCCTGGGAGCGATGAAGAGAATTTCACCCTCTCCAACCTTAGTTTTTCCGTCCTCGTTAATATTTTTTTCATAGTAATACACTTTGAACCTGATAAAAAAAGCAATGGATAAATTGTCGTTAAGGTGTTGGCTACCATTACACATTATGGCATCCGACAAATTTAAAATAGTCTGTCAAAACAGACATTTATGCCTTTTACTGAATAGAGTTGAATTGCTGGAATGTTGAGCTCGGTTTGCGGGGCAGGAAGAACATAACCACCAAATGGATAAATCTGGCTATGTGCCCTTCCTTGAGCACAAAGCCGTTTTAATAACTCAATAAAAAAGTTCAAAAGGCTACCTGGTCAAGCGAGAGATCTGCGAAGACTGTCCTCTCAAAGGTTAACCTCGTGCTATCGAAAATACCTCCGAGGGGGGTAACTATAATTGACTCCCCCTCCACATGAATTGCCCACGTGCTTCTGACGTGCTTTATACATTATTACTCATGCGCGTAGCGGCATGAGTTATAAAATGGGCTTCGTTTTTCTTTTTATTATTTTTATTTTTTGTGTCACGATTTTGCATGCAAATTTATTCACGCAAATTTTAAATTGTGTATTTCCGGTTCATAGCTTTGCTTTTTACACTTCCGGTTTAGTGACTTCCGGCTATTCTCACTTCCGGCAAAACATCGTTACTGAAGTGTCACGACAGCGTCTCCTACAACCCTACTCACATCAGTAATGTTCACGTCAGGTATATATTATCTTCACAACAATGACTGGCTTCATTGTGGTACAGCCTTCATTTATAAAACATTCAATAGTAACGTGGTTTGCAGGTACGATGACTGAATTCTCCATGTCGGACGTCTTCTTATCTTGTTTAAATTTTTAAAATGTAAATTGCTTCTTTTCTTATGGTACATTGAAGTATAAAACAAATGTTACATACGCATGCGCATGACTAACATTTTCCGTCATTTGGTCTTATTGGTGTATAAGTCAGTCCTGTATTTCTCCCACAGAGGTGAACGTTGCTTTTATACACAGCATACAACTTGAAGCCGAATTTGTCGCGATTCTGAAAAAACTAAGAGCTATTTTTAATCAGAGTTCTTCCGAGGCAAAAATGTCAAACATCGATCTCTCGCACTCGCAATTTATTTCCCGTTTTACTGCCGATTCTTTGTAATGTCTGTATCGGAGCAGTCCTCGCTGCCTGTGGTGAGTAATTTCAAGACTTTTTTCAAGAAAGAACAATAGAAACACACGGCAAAACAGCGTCGTTACTTCAGCCCATCAGATTTAATAAAACATCTGGACTTTGGGACTGGACTTCTGTGGATTATGGACTGGGGAATGCGTGTCATATTAATGTAGATTTTTACTGACTTTATTGCTTTTTGTGGTTACTAGGTTACTAGTAACCACTATGCTGTCACCTGTGTAAGTAAGTCCGACTTTCCGAAGCGCGAAGTTGTACCAAGTTAACCCGATTGCTGTACGATGAGACCGTTCTGATAGCTTCGGATTAGACGACTCGATTGTCAAGGCAGTTCTGTTTGTACGTGCGCGCTTTGGATTCGTGGAAAAGGTAAACGGAGCTTTCTCGTTATTTTTACTGCTTTACCAAGCACAGCTTTCACCAAATGTGGCCAAGTATTGTTTTCAAATATTATTTTAGGTATTTTCGTGGTTTGGAAAAAGGTTTTAGTGAAAAATCGAGCTGTGAATCGAAGTGTTTGTTAGCAGACCATGAGCTATCCGAACTCATGATTCAAACGCCGCCAGCATTTCATTTCTGTACCTTTGACCATTCAGAACTGTTTTTTTTTTATTAGCGAAAGCATTATTATACGAATCATTTTTCCGGATAAGATTGGCATTCTATTACACAGGAAAAATCGGCGATTTTAGAAAGTATAATAAAAATAGGTTGCTGAATTGAATTATTTTGTGATGTTTATTATATTTTCGCAGACGCTAGCCGGTTCCTCGCAGTAATTAGGATACAATATATCGCCAAGACTTCCAGAAGCAGAAAATCACTGAATTCTGAAAGGTGTTTGACTCTTTTAATCAAAGGAAAGACATTTTCATTCAAGGAAATATGAGTTTCATTCAAAAGTTTTGACCTTTTATAGAAAATATATTTTAGATTCAGTGATTATAAAAACCGCTTGATATCAAATTACATTTGACATAAAATTTGCACAAAGCAAAATTGTGTATTTGCGACAACACTTTGAAGAAACTGTGAAGCTTGGAAAAAACTTATTACAGATGGCAAAATCAAAGCATTTTTTTAAAGAACCAGCTTTAAGTTATGGAAACATTTCATTTCGATTTGGTCTTAAAATCACGGAAAGATTTTAGTGAATGCGTCACGCAACGTTTATTTACAAAATGTTTGACCAATTCATAGCAATTCTCACCAAAGATTTGAAATCTTTAAAAAAATCCCGGATCTCCTGAATGCGATTTCCTGTTTATTTAGGGCCTACAAAAAGTTAATGGCCATCCGGGCAGGAGGGGGTATCTGGGTTAAAAATCAAGGTGCGAGGGTTGGTCGGCCTGGCCGGGAAATCCGGGCGGGGGAGGGGTAAAAAAATATTGCATCCGTCGGAGGGGGAGGGGGGGATTTTTTCTGGAATAACCCATTTTACACTGGTTGCATGCGATTAAGTAACACAGGAAAACTAAATCTTTATATTGATTATCAAATTTCTTTTTACAGCATGTCATCTACTGCCTATTTTTTTAAGTAGTCTTTTCAAATGTAACAGAAATAATTCACAGCTTGGAAAGTTATAGGGCGCTTTCCATTCAACCAAAAATTCCGGGTTAGGAAGCGAATGGAACGTAAATTTCCCGGAATAAAATTCCGGAATTTTAGGACAACCTCGCGAGGTTGTCCTAAAATTCCGGAAAATCGGAACAACCGGAAAATACCGTTCCATTCAACAATTCCTGCTCGGCCCAGTTTCTCCGAGCCGGAATCGAACGTGTCCGCATAGTCAAGATAACGTATCTCGGAATATCGGTGCACGGCGTGTTTGTTTTTCACCGAAAGCTTACAGCTTTACTCGAGCAAGATTGCTCACGTAACATAGCTAGTACAACAGCAGAAATGGCCACAGCTAGGACTGGTAAGTAGCACAGAAATGCTTATAAGCTTATGGATTAAACGAATGTAATAAGTCATGAGCACAAAGTAGTCGCCGACTCGATTTTCAAAAATTCCTTCGCATGTAACATCTAGCTGCACTGAACAAAATAATATCATCGTTCTCGCTTAAAATATCGTTCGTTTTAACTTCAGAGTCATCGAACAACTCCAAAGCAAGCAAAGGGGCAACGAGTCCGCCATTTGTTTTGCTTTGGTTTATTTTGTATTTTCGCGCGAAACTTGGAACGTGATGGCCTGGAACAACCAACCGAAAAAAACTGTTCCATTCGCCACACGGAATACCCGGAATTTTAAACCGGAATTTTTGGTCGAATGGAAAGCGCCCATAGACGAGTGTGGATTTGATCGGAATCAATAAATTAAATATTAAAAGCGAGCACAGAAAAATTGGTAACTTCAATCGCGCGTCTTAGAGTCTCTTGCGCATGAGTATAGGCTAAGTGTAGCCTCTTTTTTTTTTTTTTGGTGTCAAGATTTTGCATGCAAATTTATGCACGCATATTTTAGTGACCGGGTCCTCGGGTCACCAACATTCTACAAAAAATGGCTGCCGCGCTCGGCATGTGCTTGGTTTTTAAAACCGTAGTTTTGTGTCATCGGATTAATAACTCACATTTAAAATATTCAAAATGGAAAGAGAAAGCTTTAAGGAATACCCAATGCCGCTATAGTGGAGAAAAAGGAGACCTTTTAGCAACTAATCTTGCTTCGAGGAAATTCATACGCTTTTATCAGTGTGGGGCGATCAAAACCGAAGAAGCAGAGTTTTAAAGAATTTTCAAACAGACGAGGGACTTACCGTAAAAGAAATTACAATTTTTGGTAAGAATTTATGCTGATATCAATTTGTGATTCACTTTTTCTTTGTGTTCTGGTTAGTTTTGGAGAAATATTTATAAAACATGCTAAACTTCAATCGTAATGACATCTGATATTATGTAAACAAAATATCTAACTTCACATGCGTCGCCTAATACGCAAAGATGTCTGTGTATGTTTTGCAATTTTCATTTCCAAATCAGTTTCTAGGGCAATTTCCGATTCGATCCGATACAACTGGTGTATTTTATTCGAAAATTAGTCATACTTTTAGTCTAGACCGAGTAAAAGTTTTGTGCACGGTCGCGTAATTCTGTTATTGAGATTCACTAAAATTGAAAAAATAGCTCGGTCGTTTGCTGATTTCATTGCTTTTAAAAGTAGTCTTTTCAAATGTAACAGAAAGAAGTCACGGTTTGGGAAATAAAAGGCGAGTGTGTATTTGATCGGAAATCAATAAATTAAATATTCAAAGCGAGTACAGAAAACGTGTTTTAGCGTGTTCTTTAGTGTGTCACGCAAAATTCGTTGAGGGGGGAGGGATGCGTGACCCATTTAAAATAAACTGTGTAACTTTCTTATGCAAGCGCATGAGTACAGGCTACCAATGTAGCCTCTTGTTACATAACAATTAAACGTGCAAGACATAATTTTTTTATTGGCAAGCCAATAACTCCTTTTTCAACAATCGTTCATCGTTTTATGGGAAGAACAAACCCTGACATCCAGTGGTTTTTAATACAAATCGTTTTAGCTTTTCAAATTTTCAAACTGACATTAAGTTTCTCCTTTCCAAAGTAAAAGCTCGGTATGCGTAATGTAGTTACTTCCATTCGTGTTTGTATCACGTGACGTAAGTATGTGCGCTGTTTTGTATTCCTTAAAATACCTAGACTTGCCACAAATCGACCTTCACTTTTTTAGTCGAGTTTTATTCTAAAAAAATTGCGCGCGAAATTAAGTTAAGTCGAGAAGGACGAAGAACCAAACTTAGCGAAAATGAGTATTGGAACGGACTTGTGGCAAGTCTATAAAATACAGTGAGTTCTCTAAAAGGTGGACACCCTCACGGCCAGCTCAAGGTGTCCGCATTAAGGACGTTCGCGCGAAAATCTTCTAACATTGACTATTTTCTAAAACTTTTGTTACAGCTAGGTAGCGAGTTATCCGTGTCAGAAATGCAGAAAAATTGGGGGTCTCCAACTTCGTTTAAGAGATAAGATACTTGAAAGGCCACCCTAATTTTGTAAAATCGGTCTTCCTTATTTGATACGGCCCCAATGTCTGTTAGTCTAATAATTCCGCCAATGAATCTCTAGAATGGAACTTTTTATGTCAAATTTTATATGAGTGGGACTATTAAGCAAATTAAATCAACTGGTGACGTCCCCTAAAGTAAACGTAATTTTTAAACGACAACATTTGCAAACCCTGGCAGCGGCAAGTTGGCGAGATTCAATGTTGCGTGGGTAGAAAAGTGGAAAAAATTCTAAACTTCCTACATCGATTGTTTTTTCAGAATCTGTTGCGAATTGGAAAAGAAAATTATCTAATAAAAAAGTAGAGGTCACCGACCATCCAAGCGAGTTAAATCAAAGCAAAGTAAACGTAATGGCTACCGGCGCTTGTTCTGTTTAGATATTTTCCTTTGCGCGCGCGCTCGTGCATGGCGTAGTATGACATTGCAACACGAATTGCGTGCGCAGTAAGGAAGCGCATCAACAATTAGCGCGAAAGTCCTTAAGTTCTGTTCAAACGAAGCAGAATAGCGGAATTCTCGCGGGCCGAAGGCCCGTTTAAGGAGCTCCATACTCATAGAACCTATGCCCGACATTTTTTCATGGTTATGGCTAGCGGAATGTTTCGCTGGCGCGTCCGTCCGTCCGTCCGCAGAGCTAGCTCGCGGACGCGTATGACGTTGCAAAACATGCGCGCATGACGTCACACAACATCCGGGATCTTAGCAATTTTGAAACCAAAGCGGGGCTTTAATTTAATTTTCGCGTTGCTACACGGCCGATGTTACGTCTGCTACAGTAAACACTTTTGTTGTGTTTAGCGGAGAAAACGGTTTGCCAAATCGTTCTTCCCTGCACTTTTTCGCGGTGTGCTACTCAAGACAAGTTTCAAATTTCTCAAACAGTGGTCAAGACCGCATTTGAGGCTGCGAAACTTTGCAAGTCAAGCGTTTTTGGAGGAATATAGGGCTTATTCCCTTTTTTAAACCCGATTTCGCCTTAGGACAATTGAAGCTATTAGATCGTCGAAGCATTTCTTTAGAGCTAAACTCCTTTAAACCATTGACGGCCGCGCCGGCCAAAACTGGCCGTAATTTTGCAATAACACATATTTAAAATATTCAAAATAGAAAGAGAAAGCTTTAAGGTGGTGCGAAATGGTATTTTGGTTTCCCTGTATAGTATATTTAGAAGATATAGTTATACTTTGCGGATCGTCATCACACTTTACCCCGAAATCAAGATAATATTACAATATATTGATTGTACACAACTTTGTAGTGCGTTTGCTTTGAAGGTTATTTGCGAAGAACGCTTTAGAAAGATACCCGCCGTATAGAGAGTTTTCATTAGTCTCAGACACGGAATTTTTCTGGGACGAGCCAATCATGCCGCATTATAGGGTGTCGTCATTTTCCACTTTAGAAACATCAGGGAGACTAAGCACCAGCTTTCGGCACTAAGCTTTCTGAAATAACTCATATATTGGTTACCCAAACGATCCCAGCGCCAAAAGCTAGTGCTCAGTCTCCCCATAATTTCTCAAGTGGCGAATTATATAGAGGTGTCCGCTTACTGAGACTTATTCACCTGTAACTGGAAGGCTGTGATCCAGGACTTCTCTCCACAAAGTTTTCTCGAATATCCTCGGCAACATCTCGTCCATCCATGCCTGAAAAGGAACAGTCCAGCTTCTTCCTGGCCATATCCAAAGCTGTCAAGAGAGAGCTTCCATAGTCCTCGTCTAGGATGGTCTGACCTCCATCTATGGCCACAATTCTCTTCAGTCTCTTCTTCAGTAGAGGTAGAATACCCAGGTTTTCAATATGGCCACCGTCACTCAGATACAGAACTGCCGGGGGATTAGGACCTTTGTTGGTGACTTGCATTGCATTGCGAACGAATTGGACAATAGAGACATGGATAGTAAACCACCTGTTCGTAAAAAGTTGGATATTAGTGTTAATTAGTGTCCCCATTTTAGTGCTTCTTTACAGCTACTTGAGATTGTCTCTTATATATCAAGATATCAATTCATTCAACTATTCATCCATCTATCCAGCATTCATATTCAGTCAGTCATTAACAGAAACCGAAAAATAATGGTCCAATTTTGTGATAAGTTACCATAAAATGCACCAAAACTGTTGCTGAGTGTCTCTAGGCATCGACAAAGTAGGTCTGAATTAATTGCAGCTTGAAATAAGTGAGCCTAAGGTATTTTAAAGGTTCCTACATTTTCTATTCCAAAATGAGTTAGAACAGACCATGATTTGTTCCTCTTCCATGAATTGGTTGATTTATCTGTCTTATTTTTTTCGTATAATTTTGGCAATACAGTAAAGGTATTGTGGCATGGTTATGACCAAAAAAAAAAACAAAATTCTCGTGACAATTCCTATTTAAAAGATCGCACTACATTACCTGACAGAATATTAAATGACTGAAGTTTATCAGTATATTGTTAATCCCCCTTTATTGTAATACAATTTTAACTTTTTTACACTAAAGGAAATGGTATTGTTATTTATACTCGTGAAAAAAGTCATATTTACCTGGCGATTCGCTCCAGTTTTCCTACATCTTTGCTCCCGGTCGGTATCAATGCTATGATGGTCAAAAGGAACGCGGAGGCGTAAAACATCAGAAATCCGATTGACAGGTAAATACCATCACCAGTTTTCAAGTAAATCGAAAAGAAAACCACCAAAGGAATACCACGCAGTATCTCTAACAGTATTGGGAGGAGCTGTAAAATATAATAAAACCAAATATTTTTGTCAAACAAAGAATGTTTAGTAGGCTCTGCACACACCAGGGCCCGGTTGTTCGAAAGCCGGTTAAATCCTAACCTCGGGTTAAATCGCTCTAACCTGAGGTTAAGTTTTAACCGCAGGTTAATTCTGTTGTTCAAAGACAGGTTAAGGCTAAACTCGTGTTAAACAGCGGGTTAAATTTAACCCTCCTAGCTAGGTGGGTTAAAAAACTAACCTCGGGTTAAATTTGACAAACATTCTATGATTTACGGCAACGAAACGTTTTCAAAAACAACAATAAATTCATGGAAGATGAATAAGGTCCTCACTATAGCTGGGTGACAACCTTCTTTTTGTATGACAGGTTGTAAAAGAGCGTTATAATGGCGAAATTGGCTCCAACGAACGCTGAACTCATCACTAATCAAAAACGATATGGTGGAAAAATCACGGTGAAAAATGACAAGCGAGCGGTACAGTCGTCAAATTGAAACTCCGACAGTTCTCCCTGGCTTAGTTTCTACCTTTTAAAAGATAAATCGGGTTCTTAAAAATCCATGAAGAGCTTTTTTCACTTTTCAAACAATAGAGCAATGGTAGCAATTATTTTGAACTCTTCGGATCAGCAGAAAGTTTGCCTTTACTTGTTTGGGCTCCCTCCGTCTCCCCTAAAATTACAACCAAACTTCAAGAAAAACTTAACCGGCATAAAATCTAAGAAAAGGCCGGCAATTCAAGCTGTTCAGTATTCAGCCGGTATGAAGTTTTCTGTGTTATCGGAAAATATTTAACTTCAGAGGCCATCTTTGCGAAATTACTCCATGAAAAGCGGGAAAATAACAACTCGAAATGGCGCCGGCCGCTCCGAAACTATATTTTTTCGCCCTATGTACCAGCGTGCGAAACTGAAAGTAATTTTATTGTAAACACATTTTCGCAAAAATTTATATTGACTTTATTCCCTATTTTACGGGCTATTTTACGCCACTGCACTGATCCCAGCGTATCAGCACTGCAATATTAAACAACAAAAGAATTGTGTCCTTTTATTCTAATTTTCTATGAAATAACGAAGTAAAAATATACTTCAGTAAAAAAGCATGTTTTATTAATCCGCCTTTCTATGAAATGATACAAGTCTACTACATTTTTACAAATGTTTTCGGATAATATCCGAGAATCCAAGAAAACTGTCGCCACCGTGTAAAGTTTGAGAAATAAACATCAGACAAGCGGCTTGTTGAAATGATAAACTCAAGATCAAACTAATTCCAGTAATTTTCTACTTACTTTTTCATTTTTGACTCCAATTAAATAACCTTCAAGATGTCAGTCTAGAGTTTTTTTCACGCAGATGACCTCCACAACGCTAGTTAATATTTTCAAGTTGTTTGAAAATAAGCTTTAAAGATGCACAAAACGTTCAGCTTCTTCTAGCCGTAAGAATACAAATCCGTGAAGGTGAGCCGTTTTTCCTTCTTGCCTGTGATGCTTGACCTTGAAAATCCTCTCAAAATTCTTCTCAGAAGAGCTACTATTCAGCTAGAAATAGAGTTAACTTTAAATTCTACAATATTTCACTATTTTATACTCGAAACATTTTGAATGGATCGGGCGAAGCGGCTTCAAACTTTTTCAAAACAACTTCTAAAGAGCATTATGGGATACTAACCGTGGGTTAGCCGCGCTTAACCCGAGGTTAACTAACCGGACCTCTAACCACGCTTTGAACAACGCCATTTCAACCTCGGGTTAACAAACCCGCGGTTAAGAAATTTAACCTCCGGTTAGGCCTAACCGGAGGTTAGTTTAACCCTGCTTTCGAACAACCGGGCCCAGGCAAATATAGTCGTGTCGACTGGTCGCCGCTACTAGTCGTCTCCGTGCGAAGAACTCAGTTTTCGGCAACAAATCTAGTCGTGGCGACTGGTTGTGACACCCCCCCCCCCCCCCAAGCCTTAAGGTTTTTCTCCGATAATTTCATTTGTCTTGAAGACACATTTTGGCAAAGTTTGGCGACAACCGGTTGCTATGGTAACGAGATATAACGTCATAAGTTTGGTCAAGCCATTTTGAAAAAAAATGCGTGTTTTCACCTTTTTTCAGTCAAAAAATATAAAATGCTACCAAAAGCATCAAAATGTTTAATTGTATGTTATTTTGTAACTCTAGCAAACAATATTTGCAATTTCCACATTTTCCGATAAATTTGAATTTTTAGTAAAATCCAAGATGGCGGCCGTCTTGGCGGTCATTAGATGTAAAATATTTCCGAAATATTGCAACATCGCAAAAATCCAATGGGGGGTTGCTCCCCCCCCCCCCCCCCCCCCCTTGTGCCACGGTGGGGGTATAAGTTTGCGTGCACGTCCGAGAGTTTAAAAGCATCCAAATTGACTCAAAATTAATCAAAACCAATAAATAAACGCTAAATGACGTAAAAATATAAAAGTTATACCAATAAACATTGTTTTTATTCATTGAAAGGTACAAATATGCACATTTCAAAAAAACATTGCTGTCAAAATCTTGTTGCCATGGAAACATCAAGTCACGTGATCAATAAATTGTCATATCAAATTGTTGCCAGATAAATTTTACGAAAAGTCACAAAGTTTGATGGCGTTTTAATACATATTAAAGAAGTTATGAATGTTGAAAGTTAGCGCGGGCACTTTGTGAGACCCCCACCCTGAATGGCAACAAAGCAAAAGCCAAATCAAACTGTTTCTGCAGCTAGTCGCCTCGTGTGTACTGTACGTAAGACTAATCGCTACGACCACATAAAAACAAAACACAAAAACAATAAAAAACAAATTAGTCTCTACAACCACTCTCTTTGCGTAAACAATTACAGGCGACTTGGTTGGTTGCGCTGCATGACGTGTTTCGCCTTGCTTAGGATCGAAACTACCTCGTGAGATGTTTTCAATCATGCTCAGAATAGACATGTTTCCACCCAGAATCGCGCAATACGTCGCCTGATGTAAATACGTTCTATAGACGTTCCATATGTGATCATATTTAAAATGTTTCTTCCTAGTTTGAACAAAACATGAGTCGAGTGAACCGTTGCTATGACATTGTATCAT
The DNA here is from genome assembly GCA_024195265.1 of Dendrophyllia cribrosa. Taxonomy (NCBI): domain Eukaryota; kingdom Metazoa; phylum Cnidaria; class Anthozoa; order Scleractinia; family Dendrophylliidae; genus Dendrophyllia; species Dendrophyllia cribrosa. The sequence continues at coordinate 10,261,863 of JAJLRJ010000013.1, read as the reverse complement.
TGTGGCTAGGACGAATTTAAATCTACCTTTACACTGTAGATTCGGTCTTATTTTTCTAGTGATTTGACAATTAAACTCTGCTAATGAGTCCCCATCTTGGTGGAGGATCTCTATTATATTTAACCGGAATTTTTAGGCTAATAAACGTATCCCGTTAATTGAATGAGTTTGTATCCCTAAAATGCCAATTTCTGTCACGGTACTTTTTACAAGTGCATACAAATAGGGTACCGGGCAGGTTAATAGCAAAGCACAGTTTGACAGAATTGTTTTTGAAGCAAGGAGATGATCATTGTTTCATGGATCAACTTTATGGATTGATGTAATATATCAAACATTCGGAAGAGTGTTTCATCAGGATATCCAACACCGAGACCTTTCAGTCAAATCGTTCACTGGTTTACACTTTTTACCCGACAACGTACGTGTTTTCAGTCATGTCTCGCATAGTGGTAAAGATATAGGTTAGTGAATTTCCACATTTCAGAGGCGGTATGCACGTCTCGGAACGCCTCACAGGATTGGCTAAGAAAACAATAGAACAAACAACAGAACAATGGACCCTATCCCTGAAAACAATACATGTGCGTGATAACCAGGTCCAATGAAATAAGAGGTTCTGAAAAGGTGCATGTTATCTGACTTTTCACGCACACTTTTATCCCTGTGGTGATGATTTCTTGCGTAGCTCGTATGCATAATTAATAACGTTAACTTTGCTTGTAAGTACCAATATACAAAAAAATAGTGATCATTTGTAGCGGAGCTCTGGCGGGCCAAAGGCCCGCGAGCGAAGCCCCATACTCATAGAACCTATGCCCGTCAGTTTTCATGTTCATGGCTAGCGAAATGTTTCGCGGGCGCGCGTCCGTAACATGTGTGTCGGTGCGTACGTCGGAGCATCGCGCAAGATTAGCTCGCGGGCGCGTATGACGTCGCAAAACATACGCATACGACACCACACAACGTCCGGAATCTTAGCAATTTTGAAACCAAAGCGAGGCTTTGTTTTTGGCGCGGCTACACGGCCGATTGTCACGTCAGCTGGGAAAATACTTTTGACATTTTACTGTGTTTAATTAGAGGAGGAATTTATGTTGATATCAATCGGTAATTGACTTTTTATTTGTGTTCTCGTTAGTTTTGGAGAATTGTTTATAAAACGTGCTCAAATTCAGTTTATTTCTTAAAATTTCTTTCATCGAAGACAGCTCGGCCTCGATGCGCTATAAATTGTACGCGTTTTGCTTTTAAACATAAACTTATGGAGATTTGAATAAACTTTTTCGAAAGAAGATTGTGTTGTCCATTTTTATGTGTTTGTTCAATCATTACATAGGTTGAAACGCGATATTATGTAAACAAAACAAGACTTGGATTTTATAGTTCTAACTTCACTGTATTTTTTGCAATTTTGATTTCCAAATCAGTTTCTCGGGCGATACGCAATCCGTGTATTTTATTAGGGAAAATTTGTTTTTGTTTTTGGGAACTTCTGTACGGTCTAAATGTACTGTGCAGACGGTCGCGTAAGAATGTTTTTGAGAATTGCTAAAATTGAAAAATAGCTCTGTCGTCAATCTTAATTCTTGTGCTTCCGACATTTCACCTTAGTTAGGTTTATCATCGGCTTTCTGTTCAGAGAGCTACGCTGTTAGGCTCAGTCTATCTATATATATTAGAAGTTCCAGCTAGTATTGACAGCTTTTCTACTCAAGCCGAACTGTGTAGTATATATATAATCATCAAACACGAGGAACAGTGTTCATCAGATTTCCAAACACCGAGAAGTGGGTTGGAAAAACGATGCGCAGCCGAGCTTTTTAACCGACTTCGAGGTGTTTGGATACCTGATAAAACATTATATCGAGTGTTTGATATAGCTCCACAAACAGATCATTAAACAGAGAGAAAACGAAAAAAAAAAATCGCCAAAATCCATGCTAACTAAAATCGGATTTCCAAAATACCATCATGTTTATGATTTTCTTTGTTCAAACTTGATAACTTATTAACGAGTTTGAGAACTATGTATATGTTGTAGTTAATTTTTTATTTCAGGTAATTTTTGTTTTTCCTTTGTTTCAAATTCATTAGCATATATTACCATACCCAAAAACAATGGAAAAATAAAAATAACCTGAGATAAAAAATTAACTACAACATATATATACAACTCGTATGTTCGATATTCCGGAATTTCTTTTCTCTATATTTGGTATCCCTGTGTCGTTTTCCCCAAATGTCCCGTATCTATATAATTGTTTACCTTAACCGTTTAAGACCTCAGGCGAATCCCCATTTTTCCAAACTGGTAACTAAAAACTCCATATATATGTAATATATATATGGATAGATAGGCTGAGCCTAACAGCGTAGCTCTCTGAACAGAAAGCCGATGATAAACCTGAGGTGAAAGGTCGGAAGCACAAGAATTAAGATTGACGACCGGGCTATTTTTCAATTTTAGCAATTCTCAAAAACAGAATTACGCGACCGTCTCCACAGTACATTTAGACCGTACTAAAGTTCACAAAAACAACTTTTTCTCCGTCTAGAATAACTAGTACGACTACTTTCCGAATAAAATACACCTGTTGCTTATCAAAAATTGTCCGAGAAACTGATTTGGAAATCAAAATTGCAAACAATACACAAACTTATTTGCATAAGGCCACGCGAGTGAAGTTAGAACTATAAAATCCTATAAAGTCTTGTTTTGTTTACATAAAATCGCTTTTCATGATCAATCTATGTAATGAATGAATAAACACATAAAAATGGACAACACAATCTTTTTTTTTCGAAAATTTTTATTCAAATCTCCATAAGTGTGTGTTTAAAAGCAAAAGGCGAACCATTTATAGCGCTTCGAGGCCGAGCTGTCTTTGATGGAAGAAATCATGAAACGACTGGGTTTGAGCACGTTTTATAAACAACTCTCCAAAACTAACAAGAACACAAAGAAAAAGTCAATCACAGATTGATATAAACATAAATTCCCATCGAAAAATGTAATTTGTTTTACTTTTAAGAAATTATTTACATCTCCGCTTCTTCAGTTCTGAAATCTGAAGTGACAAACATCTCTCCGCATTGCTCCCGCAGTGATTAAAACGTATGGAGTTCCTCGAAGCAAGATTTTATCCCTGAAAGCTCTTCTTTTTCCACTATAGCGGCTTCTGAGTATCCCTTAATTAGTATCCCTGTCTAAGTAGGAAACCGAGAAAAAATGCAGGAAAATAACGACTGTAATTTGAACTGGTTTTCTCCGCTGAACACAGCAAAACATCAAAGTGTTTACCGACCTGGCGTGACATTCGACCGTGTAGCCACGCGAAAAACAAAACCTCGCTTTGGTTTCAAAATTGCTAAGATTCCGGATGTTGTGTGGCGTCATACGCGCATGTTTTGCGACGTCATACGCGCCCGCGAATTAGCCTTGCCCAACGCTCGGACACACATGTACAGACGCCGCCCGCGAAACATTCCGCTAGCCATTACCATGAGAAATGACGGGCATCGGTTCTATGAGTGTGGGGCTCCGCAGCGGGCCTTCGGCCCGCGAGAGCTCTGCTATGATATTAAGCATTTGAAAAAGTTCTTTTGAAGAGTACAATTCATATTTTATACCATTTTAATTAAAAAAAAGTTAGAGCTTTGATAGAAATAGCTTTTACACATAAAAATATAAACGTTAAGTAAAGTTCTAATCTTTATACATGCTAGGTATTTCCCAAACTTTACCTCATTCTGCAGCTCCGTTAAGTTTGAGGGGTGATCAATTAAATCTCATAGAGTATATACATACAATGGGTTGAGGTTTTTTAGGCGATTTTTGTGGGCAAAATTCATTAAAATTGACCAGATATTGAACAAGTTATGTGATTATGTGCCATATGAAACTCTCACGGCTTAAAGGCTTACGTTAATAACTCGTGAATGTCAAACAGGAATTTCGTAAACATCCCGCTTCCATTCTGATATAGCTTTTGTGGGATGTTATTTAGAGTAAAAAGGTGTTAGTACTTAACACCTAAACCAAACGACTCTTAACCAGTCTTAGAGAGTTTGAACTATCGTCAACTACCTGACCCTTACGCGCACTCCTCACCTGAACACATAACGGTCTCTTCTGTTCATATCTCTCATCAGACACGAGCGATGCACCAGTGGATAGCCCAAGCATAACTTTCAAATCTCTAAACGCTTCTTCGTCACCCTGCATGCCTCCCATGTGATGGTTTAACGCAGACGCAGATGTTGCCGCGACATCTGATAGATAGACATCCATGGGCAATAACTTGCCATGCAATTCTTGCTCGTTCTGAGGACGGTCAAGGCGCTCAATGCTGTGAGAACTCATAGAAAGGACTTCATAGTGAGCTTCTCTGGGTGACCAGGTGCGTTTCCACTGGTTGCTTGTAATACACCCGATGTACGTCGGGGTGATCTCATCTAAATCATCCAAGGTTAAGGCAAGGCCGTACCTTATTCCTTTTACTTGGGGTTCACAACAGGTCGGGCAATAAAGAAAAAGGTTTCGCCAAATGATCCCTGCGCATCCACACACTCCTACTGTCTTTGGATAGAAAAATGCCTTCTGGATTATCCATCTGCGAAAAAGCGGGAATCATTATATATATGATGAAGGGCGGTAAACTCGGCCGAAATATAGGTGACAGCTCAAAATAATATATTTTTGAGTCTTCATTTGTGATACTGTATATAATTTATTATGAAGATTGCTGGTAGTTTCTTGGTGTTGCGGATGGTGTGATCACCAAATGACGTAAAACAAAAGATTCAAAAGACACTGAACAATACTCACACCACAGCACAAAAGCTAACCAACAATGGCTTCCGCAACACCAAGAAACACCCAGATTGCTTCATTAATTGGAAGTTTGTGATATTTTAACTCCAGCATCAGCACTGCACTGATGAGGCCCAGAAGGCCGAAATAGTAGTGTCTTACCAAGTGCCCTCGACATAACGCACCTGGTAAGACGTGCTGGTCCTGTCATTCCGACAGTGACCTATATGAATATTCGAAGGGCCCTCGATAGGGAGTTTGTATTGTTGGATTCATTACACATTTCGTACTTTTATTTGTTAATTTTTCCTCTCATGTCGCAATTGTTTTTGTAAGCGTTTAATTTTCTTTTTAGTTTAGATCTTTGGCAGTATTACGTAACCTCGCTCTCCTTTGTGTATCGTATTTTAGTCACTATTTCTTTGTTTCAATCATAAATTAAAGTCTTTTTTGTTGTATCGTGATTGTTGTTTCTGGCTATAAATGTGTTGTTTGTGTTTGTGTAAGTGTGGTTGTCTCAGTGGCCTAGTGGTAAAGGCATCTGTCCGGTCACCAGGAGACCCGCGTTCAACTCCCGGCCGGCTGAGGCACTTTTTCACTCATAATCTTTGTTGTAAAAAAATTCTGTTCTCAATTTAACTGTCTATGTATATATTTCAGAAATCGCTGTGAATACCTTCCAAACGAGAATAGGTTGGTGATCAAAAGATTATGAGGTAATTAGTTGTCCATATCTCCCTTCCCACACTAATATGTAATTTAATTTCCTTGGGGAGTGGACTGTGAATCGCTGAAAGACTGGGTAAAGTGAGGCGATCCTAATTGCAGAATTTGTGTTAATGTCTCCCAAGAGCTTTCCACTATGAAGCCATAAATGTGTTGTTTGTGTTTGTGTAAGTGTGGTTGTCTCAGTGGCCTAGTGGCTAAGGCATCTGTCCGGTCACCAGGAGACCCGGGTTCAACTCCCGGCTGAGGCACTTTTTCACTCATAATCTTTGTTGTGAAAATTTCTGTTCTCAATTTAACTGTATATATATCTGTCTGAATTTTGTAAAAGGTACCTGTCATTTTTGTTATGTCACTTGTTAAAATACTGTTTTAAGAGGACAAATTGTTCTCAAATTGGACTCGGGTTGCAAACTGTGAGTAAAAACTGAAGATACAAGCAATTGCAAAAAGAGTTGAGACATTGTGTACTGTTGTGCATATTTCAAGGATAACATGGTATTCAACAAGTCCCTACCCCTCCCTCCTTATCAATGTTGTACCAGATCCAAAATGGCATTCAAACTAACAGTCATCAACATTGGAAGGCGGAGGGGGAGGGGGTGAGGGTGATGAATCTTTTTATTCACTTATACTGTCACGAAAGCGTGACATGTAAAAGATGTTACGAAAGCGTGACATGTAAAAGACATGTAATGTCATTATAAAGTTACAGGAATATGCGTTACATTTTTGCCATGAAGAATTAACACTTTATGAAAGCACCACAAGTCACGTATTTAAGAGCAAATCCGTGCAAAAATCAAACATTACACGGCAAAGTTAAAAAACTAAAATTCGCTCTTCTTTTGCATACAGGTAGCCTTTAGTAAGTATACAATTGCTGTGTAGTTTTTTTCTTGAAAAACTTATTTGTTTCTGGGAAAATGAAAACATTAGTTTTCAGCCCGGGGTTCGAATAGGCCATTTGCACGATGGCGTCATTTGACTACAACTACCAGAATTCATTTCGTTTTTCTTTTCTTATTTAAATTTTGTAATCCCAGTGCGGTTTAAATAACAATAGCCCTAATTTGCACTACAAAACAAAAAATTGAAGGATTCTGGTAGTTGTAGTCATATGACGTCATCGTGCAAATGGCCTATTGGCGACACCAAACAGGCTTAAAATAAGTCATGATTCACTCGACTCGCGTATCAAAACTACTGCGCTAGAAAAAGCTGTCATAGCTCCGATTTGTTGTACAACTTGTCACAGTCTAAATACCATGATTTCATAAAAATTAGTTTAATCTAAGTATATATTCAAATGAAGTCAAAAGCTTATGGCTCTCCCGTTCTCCGTAAAACGGTAGGCGAAAAACAGCGATGATTTTGAGCATGTGCCTTTGTTCAGAATTTCGTAATATTATGAATGACAATACTAGAGTTGACGATCTTTCAAAATATGCAAAGTTTAGTTTGGGGAAATGAATTTGGGATTTTTAAGAATTTGTTGAAAATCGTGAACGAAAGACGTAAAATCACGCCATCTTGTGTGTGCGTGACCAACAACAAAAACAAAAACGTTTTTCCTTGAGAAATCTTGGCAACTCTGACGCCAAAAAACAAAAAAAACAATGAAAATATACAAACCTTAACTTGGATATGACATTCTTGAATGTCCATAGTGTTTCGTTTTGACGTCTGTTCAATTTCATTCGTGAAGTTTATCATGAACAGTGAAGCCCGTAGCCACGATCAAAAACGCTTTTACAAACTTTTCGCTGAATTCTTCGTAGCTCACTTTTCACTTTCGTACTCTTTATACTGTTGATACAATTTTTTTACCAGATTTCTGGCGGAAACTGTAAAAGGGCTGACAATAAAGCGAACTAGTTCAAGCATGTGTTCCCAGTTTTCCATCCTTGCGTAACCGTGAACGTAACCGTTTTGAGACTATATGCAAATTACGTCTCAAATTTGCATATCAGACTGAGCAAGCGTTCGTGACAGTCACGGTTGGTACATGGGTGGATAAGGTATTCATTGGGTCTTTTTGCCATATGTTTCATGTATTTTTTAGAAAGGCTTAATGCTCGCGCTATGTACAGTGCGGTATGCTTCAAGGCTCTGAACACTGTGCGACTGCAGTACCTGAACTAGAGAAAGCAGAACTTTCCCAAACGTTTTCTGCCCCATCTCTCCCAATGGGGTGCATGGGCCCTGAATACGACACCAGAGGGTGTATTGGACTATCATATATTGTACAAGCGACGTAGCATTCGCTTAAAGTGGAATGAAATTATGTATGTATGATAGATGGGAGGTACTGTTGTAATTGGAAGGTTTCAAATAAAACTGTTGTTGTTTGTTGTTGTTGTAAAAACCCCTAAGAATTCAGAACGCGGAAGATTCTTTGTTCCATGGTTTCCTAATTTTCTTTCTAGGACCAGTAGTCCATAAGGGTGTTTTAGAGTTAAATGCCTAATAGCTCTCCTACAATGTACACCAAAAAAATATCACATCAGTTTATTTCAGTTTTCATTATATTGGCATTAATTAATTGATTAGTTGATCAATTATATTTCTTAATTCCGTGCATGAAACGTGCCTTGCATTGATTCTTTTCCGCTAGTTTTCAATGTGTTTTTAACTTCATTTTATTGTGTTTATTTTTTTTTTCGTCTGCAATTTTTCGCAGGAATTGATTTCTTATACCAGAGCAAGGAATGAGCGGAAAGCGCGAATCATGTATGTATCGGCTAAAGAGAAGATTAACCGAAATATTTCTTATTAAAAGCGGGACAATGAAGGAGGAATGTTCCTCTCACAACTAAAGCATTGTCAATTGTCACACTCTAGAAATGGAACTAGGACTGGCCTGTCTTTGTTGTTGTTTTACCATAGCAGTCCAATCAGGTACCAGAATCGGAAGTAGAAGACTTTATAAAACTCTAAAAATAAAAACAATGACAATTAAATGGATCAAAATTTCTCAATCTTTGTACCTGCGTTCTCGTTTGAAAGATTATTTGTGTAGCTTAACATGTGAAATCCAGGCCGACAAGATCCACCCCAACCCAACCCCACCCATGTAATAAATATTGGTTTTCTGTCAATACTGTATTTTAAAACCCACGAGATCTCTTTCCTGTTTTGAACTATATTAATTGAAGACTTCCGAACAACACTCATCAAACTTCAAAAAAATATGGAATTTTGGCCACTGAGAATACCTTAAAGTGCCTATGCAATGAATTTTTTTTTCTTCGTTTTTCATTAGTTTATTATGTCCAAAGAACGAAAACAATAATCATTTCCCGAGGAAAAGAAAGAAAATCGGTTTTTTAGCCCCTCGAAGATGCGTCACTTCGGTTGAAAAGTGGCTCCAATTTTTGGAGAGCCTGAGGGCGAGTGGGCGTGCGTGATGACGTAAATTACGTAAATAGTATGACACATTGGTTTGTTTACGCTACAATTCCCTTGGAATCCTTTAGCGTGATGGTCATTTTGCCAACGTTTTTGGCTGTACAAATGTCAGACAGCGCCTAATTTGTTTCTTTACAGTCCTCTGAAGGTGAAGAGGATCAGTTTCGGATCACTCTTGATCAACTGAAATGATCGTGTCCACTGTAGTTTTGCCGTAGCGAGACGAACCGACTGTGCCGCTTGAGCGAAGGAAGTGAACATGAAGAAGACGGACTTTGATCATTTAGATTACTGAACGTGAAAGGTATACATTTCAGTAGCACAGCGTCTCAGTGGTTCGCCAGTTGAGTTGTAAGCTTATTGAACGCAGAGGCGTTTTTGTTATTTCTTTTTAGTGGCTCGTTGACTAGCGTTTATCGAACGCGAACGATATATTTGTAGTACAAACAATCATGATATTAGCGCATTAGCGACTCGGCCGGTCTTCTCTGAAGTTCATTGATCGCGCGTGGAGGTTATGAACTTATTTTATCGGCTTGGCACAGTCGCTCGTCTACTTAAAGTTCTTTTTTCAATGCGAAGGATATGTCTTGGCGGCTTGCTAGTTGAAAGTTTCTAAATTATACTGATATGTTATGCATATCCGAGGTGGTGTTTTTCAGGCGGCTTGCTGAATTGAATGTGCAAGGTGCCTTGATAGCGTATTTTTTTATTTATTTATTCAAAATGTTTGAACTCAAGTATATACGTAATAATTATGCTTCTTAGTTCAGTGTCTTGCCAGCGATTGATCGTTTCTGGAAATTTTAACCACTTGGCGGCTTGTAAGTGAGTTCAAAGTATCGTGTTTACATTTATGTCTGATTTATATTTCATTGTATAAAAATTGATCAGATCGAACACGCAATGATTCAACGATGTATTTTGTTTCGAATAGTCTTACGCATTTGTACGTGTAGATTTTTGATAGATGTTCCGTAGAATAGACGCCTTCCAGTGAACACTTGCGTCGCTGCACTTTGAATTTTATAATTCGGAATACCGTATAAAGATTTATATTACTCGTCAGTCAGTGCCGATCGAGTCAGTATATTTTTGTAGGCCTCACTGACTTCGACGGCTCTCCAGTCGAGCCGAGGCTTGAAGGAACTTCCAAACAGGATATGGATTGGAAAAATTATGCTTGATTAAACGGCCTCACCGGCCGGAATGTTATTTTCTTTTGCAAAATAATATTAATCTTAACAATAAGCGCTTTCATTGAAAACAACATCGCTTGACGTACCCTTTCCGATGTCGACGGACAAATTTCGTGTATTTCGCCGGCCTATTTTCCTCTGGAGCAAAATAAAGCTTTGTTACACCCTCTGTTATCGAAGAATTCTAATATCTCGTATGTTTGAGGCCGCTCGCCACATAATATTGGTCCACCTCTAGCGACGTCTCTTGTCAGCTCTCTTGTTCTCTATATTCCCGCAGCAGTTTGTACAACTATTTACGTCACAGTGTAATATGACACTGGTTTTGGCCGCGCACAAATTGGAGCCACTTTTTAGCGCCAACAACCTAACTTTGAGACCATAAAAAAAGCATTTCGCATCGTCCCTAACACTTTAAACCTTTTATTCCAAGGTCTAAAAAGGTGAAACTTTCGATACATCAAAAAATAAATTTCATTTCATAGGCACTTTAATATCCACCTTGTGTACCAACCGTGACTGTCACGAACGCTTGCTCAGCCTGATATGCAAATTTCAGACGTAATTTGCATATGGTCTCAAATTGGTTCACGGTTATGCAAGGATGGAAAACTGGGAACACATGCTTGAACTAGTTCGCTTTATTGTGAGCCCTTTTACAGTTTCCACCAGAAAAAATTGTATCAAAAGCATAAAGAGTACGAAAGAGCAAAGTGAGCTACGAAGAATTCAGCGAAAAGTAAAGCGGTTTTGATCGTGGCTACGGGCTTCACTGATCTTCACTGTTCGTGATCAACTTCACGAATGAAATTGAACAGACGGCAAAACGAAACATTATGTCATATCCAAGTGAAGGTTTGTATATTTCCATTGTTTTTTGGCGTCAGAGTTTAATTGCCAAGATTTCTCAAGGAAAAACGTTCTAAGTGTTTTTGTTGTTGGTCACGCATACACAAGGTGGCGTGATTTTATGTCTTTCGTTCACGATTTTCAACAAATTCTTAAAAATCTCAAATTCATTTCCCCAGACCAAACTTTACATATTTTGAAAGATCGTCAATTCTAGTATTGTCATTCGTAATATTACGAAATTCTGAACAAAGACACATGCTCAAAATCATTGTTGTTTTTCGCCTACCGTTTTACGGAGCACGGGAGAGCCATAAGCTTTTTGCTTCCCTTGAATACTTAGATTAATCCAATTTTTATGAAATCATGGTGTTTAGACTATGACAAGTTATACAACAAATTGGAACTATGACAGCTTTTTCTAGCGTAGTAGTTTTGATACGCGAGTCGAGTGAATCATGTCTTATTTCAACCCTGTTTGCATGTGTTTGAGATTGTCAAATTGTGCCCTGAGATGATAACGACTTTCTTCGTTTTTCTCGGAAACAAATAGATATTTCAAGGAAAAAACTACATGGCATTCATGTACTTACTATAGACTATCTATATGCAAAAGAGGAGCTAATTTGATTTTTTTCAGCTTTGCCGAAAATTTGCGATTTTGTTTGATTCTTGCACGGATCTGCTCTTAACAACTAGTATTTTGTACACTTTCCCTTCTTAATGACAAGATTTAAGCGCTTATTCATTGAACGAATAATATTGTCAACTGCAATAGCGCTCACCGCATAAAGGGTACATAGTAAATATAACGTCCTGAGTTACATGACTTATAGAGTTGAGCTCAGCGATAGGGTTAAGGTTCAGGTTTTGGTCTAGGCCAGGGTTAACTTTCTTTAGTATAAGGGGTTAGGTTAGCCTAAGGGTACAACAACTTTTTGGTGGTTTTAGGTTAACGTCACATTTTGAGTTTAAAGGGTTAGGGTTAGGATCAGGCGTGCGTTTCTCAAAGGCCCCGAAAACTTTTCGGGCCGAAAAGCCTTATTTTGTGCACAGTGTTAATGACAAGAAATAAGTTTTTGTTTATTTTGAAAGCTTAGAAATAGAATTCGTAGTTGACGAAACACGTCGGGCAGACTTGTGGACTATTAACTTCAGCTCCACTTCATAGAAACTGAGAATTAAAAATGGCTTTCGGCCCGACATGTCTTCGGGACCTTTGAGAAACGCACGCCAGAATTAGAATAGTTGTCCTAGTGATACAGCATTAGGGCAGTATTGGCCCAGTATCGCTACAGAAGCAATAGCAGTGAAGTTCACTAATTACTAGCAGTCGTTTTACAGCATTCGAAACAAAACAAACGGGATAAAAGCAGAAATACACACACATATAATGCGATGCTATAAATAATTTGAAACTGATCTCACTAGAATAGTCAACTGATCGATCTGATCTCGCCATAAGAAAAAAGAGCTCATAGAACCTATTCTAAATTTATATTATTCTCAGAAGAAAGTTGAAATGAACAAGATCAATATTCTGTCTCACGGCCGCTAACTATTCACTTTGGCGATCCGAAGTTTAACATTCGCGGAGCGTAAGATATATTTACGAAATTCGGATGGAAGGGCAGCCGGCTATAGTCTTATAGAAAGTGTTTTGCTGAACTAGCGGCTCAACAGCTAAACAGCTAACAATTCCAAAGCGTGAAAAACATCCGCTGTCAACAGGACGCATGATGTTTGAGATTTAATTAGTCAAATCGCCGAGCAAAAAGTGTGAATACCGATAAACCACATTATTCACTTATAGAGATATAACAAAATCAAGTACAGAGTCTAACTGCATAACATTAAAACATTTACGGAATTTTTGGTTTCACTTTGGTCCACCTTCAATTCCGCTTGCTGACAAAGGAACCATAGTATGTTTTCTGACCCTTTTCAAAGTCACGCAAAGTAACGTGACGCCGCTTTTAAAAGCTACGATCTTCTACATTTCGTCTCGAGTAGAAGGATAAAAAGATGCTTCTTTCGCTGGAGACGAGCAATCTACTTTATTGCTGAGATTATTGCCTTCCCTGCCTCTTCGTTTTTATCGCAAGCTTCTCATACAGCGAAAAGAACGCAACAGATACCGCAATGAATTATGGGAAACTCCAGAGTTCAACGAACGCGGAATGCCCTCCAACTGATTTTTCACAAACATATATAAGTCTAAAAGCACGTCTTCAATTCCAAACTTCGGTCACAGCAAGGTGTCGCAAATGGGCTGCAACTCACGATCATACAGTTTTTAGACAAGACGTACTTTTAGACTCCGTCTGGGTCGGCTTGCCTACCGATCGTGAACGGCCGCAAGAGTGCCAACATCAGCACTATTCGACAGTCGAAAAGCAAAACACGCCTCGTTTCTTTGGAAGGTGCTAGTGACTTACGGGTTTCCGGACTTAATGATGTCCTTCAACCACCAGACGGGCACAAATGTGGCGAACAAAGAAAATAAAATTGACTACAAGAGCTCAAAGCCAAATGTACTATTTTTGAGAGTGGCTTCAGGATCGATCGACCATCGTTACTTTCCCACTTTGATTTGAATATTACGACGTCATGGACACGTGATAATTCCTATGAAAAAGACTCTTTTCCAGATCTCTTCTGTAGTTAGCGCAAAAGTGGTTTCTGCTAACGTTAACAAGTTACAACTCAGGGCGTTATATTTACTTCAAGTTAAAACCTAGAATTACCTCGAAGCTTACTTACAGTGCATTTTAACTGTTTGTTCTCATTAACTCTTTCTGTAAACTGTTCAAAGCTTTCGTATGTGATGTCGTTTTTTACGCGCTTGTTGTTTTAACTCTTTTTTTACTAAATTGAAAACGTTTTCTATGTAGAAGAACACTCGCTAAGTTGACTTCGGTCGTGTATCATGAATTTGATCCTTAGTTGGGTTTCAAACGAAGTTATAGGCTTCCCCTACCCTGTCACCTCGAAAGAAAAAATCCCGGGAGGCCCACGTCTGGAATCACATAAATCACCTCTTCGATTGCCATGTTGCCAGCATGGTGGTCCTGATGGTGTAGTGGTTATTACACCTGACTAGTGTACAGGGGGACGTGGGTTCAAATCCCACTCAGGGCAAATTTTCTTTCAAACATTTATTCAGTAAAAATATGATTATTTGGGGTGTGCAGGGTTAGGGGTTCTCTCATACACTGTTCATATATATATTAAATAGCCTGTATCCCTTGTGGATCCTCTCTTGTCACTCGCTAAGTTGACTTCGGTCGTGTATCATGAATTTGATCCTTAGTTGGGTTTCAAACGAAGTTATAGGCTTCCCCTACCCTGTCACCTCGAAAGAAAAAATCTCGGAGGCCCACGTCTGGAATCACATAAATCACCTCTTCGATTGCCATGTTGCCAGCATGGTGGTCCTGATGGTGCAGTGGTTATCACACCTGACTAGTGTGCAGGGGGACGTGGGTTCAAATCCCACTCAGGGCAAATTTTCGTTCAAACAAACATTTATTCAGTATATATATATATATATATATATATATATATATATATATATATATATATATATATATAACTGGATTTGATAAAACATGTCTTTAAAAATTGCTCTGAGATTCCTTTGTTGACTCTTGTTTCCTGTCTGGTTGTTTCTGTTATCATTATCTTTTTTTACTACATATGCTCTTAAAAGCTGCAGTAGACTGTCCGGTCATATGTTTATAAACTGGCTTAAACCCGGCACCCCCCCCCCCCCCCCCCCCACCCCCCCCCCCCCCCACCCCTCCCTTCCCCTCCAACTGCAAAGATTGTCGTTACTTCCCATGATTCTCTACTATGACAGAATCAAATGTTTCGAAATAGCGCGCGCTACGCTGGAAATCAGTTTCTTTCTTGGTCGGTTATTTTCAGTAGATTTCCTTTTGGCTGCCTTGAACAGAGTTTCCCCGAGGACATCATTAAGTCCCGTGAGGGAAAGAAAGCCGGCGATTGGTACAGTCTGTTCTCGTCCAATATCTTACTGTATTCCGTCTCTTTTCAGGCTACACGGGTGACACTTTTGATCTCGGGCCAAGGCGAAAAGATTATGATATTGTGTACTTTGTTCTTGGCGGTAACAAGTCTTTGGCCTCAAAAAGTAGCCTCTACGGGTCATATCTATTAAACGGCAGCCGAATTGTTGTTGAATTTTGACCAGGCCAAAGACTTCAGTAAAAATTTGTTTGGAAGGCAAGAGGCTTATTTTCCCCTGTCAAACGCGAGTCTACATCCGGGAACTCGAATAAAATTACTGTGAAGACGGATGTTTGTTTGCCAAGAGCGTGAGTTTTGTCGAGTTATTTGATGATATTATGCTTGTGAGAAACGTGGAAAGGCTATATATATAGTTAGTTTCCCGGACGTTTTCTACTGCCGCAAAATAATTTTATTGTGTGATTTCCGGCTTCGTCAAGTTGGTGTTGACAAGTGATTACTTATCAGCTACAGGTATGTCGATCGAGCTGCTTAGTATGTTCTGTGCAAGGCATAAAACAGCTCAGCTTCTTCTGTGTTTAGTTAAAGCAATAGTGCCTTAGATAACCCATTCTGGGTTCAAGGAAGGCGAATTCTAGATATATCTTCGGCGAACGTTTTGCTATGAACCGTATCGTTTGAAATACTAAAAGGTCATATATTTGTGTGCTTTCCAAATGGTGTTAATTTCATTGCAAATTGTCACTTTTGCCGAGAACAAGTCGTCGTGAGTTGCCAGCAATTAAGATGTCATTTTAAGCCATATCTAGATACTTTTAAATGTTTTTCATTCGCCTTAAGTGTCAAATTGTTTAAACGCACTTGAAATTTCTAGAGACACGTTTTAACAAATCCAGTTAGAAAATTAATATGAATGTGTGACACATCCAATTATTTGTGGACCCTGTCTCAATAAAATGCTAGCAAAAAGCCTTAAACTAGCCGTCTTGTCTTGTCATTAGTATTAGGCCTTTCAGAAACATGTTTGGCTTATACTAGACTGTTAACCTGTATTGTGGCCAGTACAATTTATTTTAAGTTGACTTGGCAGAGTTTAGATGGGATCCCATGTTGCCTCTAAGACTCTCAATTTTTAAATCTCTAAAAATCTCACTTTCTTATTGTAAAAGCTTGTGCTGGTTCGTTTTGGTTCGTTATTTTTCCACTAGTTAGTCTTCGTGAGTGAAAGTTTTTGAGCTGAAACATTTAAACCCAAGATTTCTATAGGGAACTTTTTCCATACAAATTCTTTAAATTTTCAAATATTCAAACTGCTGTAAAAAACTCATCCTTAAATGTTATGCGGCTCAAACTTTAGCATTTAACTAATTGTGTCATGCTCTTTACATTTCGGGTACTCTAGAAGTTATAGCCAATAATACAAAATACAGTGTATTTTCTACCGTCCTTTTGTCCAACGCGTCCTTTTTTCCGACAAAGTTATTTTAATGGCACTTATAAGTCTGTCTAAGTGATGAATCGTAATTTGTGGAAAACTTACCTGACATAAACGTGAGCAAGGCGTTGCTGAATGGTAACCAACAAAGGTCCAATCCAGTTCAATAATGTTGCTATTCCCAGCAGCAAATTGAACGCCTTATCGTCATAGCCAACTCCCAGGGCACTCTCTTTATAAACTCGCCAATAAACAACAAACGAGCAAACGTATATGCCAATCATAAGTGTGGCAGTTGAGCGGACAAGAGGAAATGAAAGCCAAAGAAATAGGAGAGGGAAAAATATGAATATTTTTAACCAATTTGGAACAAAACGAAGGAAATTATTTATGAACCACGGGAAAAAGACCAGTGCAAAAAAGGCTACACATAAAGTGGAAAGAAATTTTAAAAGGCCTTTTGCTTTTGGAATACAGCGTTTTAGAACATAAGATATAAATGAAACGAATACGGGTACCAGAAATAAAGCAAATCGATGATATATAGCGTCCGACGACTGGCGTTCCAACCGACATTCATCGCTGGATTTGTTCGGGTTATTTTGCACCACTTCAGAACATGAAAGTTCTCCACCTCTAAGAATTTTACCGAAGAGGAAATCTATGACATAAGCCATAGGAAACGCCACTGAAACCCACATGACCACTGGTACAACAATCGAGACGAAGAGTATAACAGCCAATATAGCCATGAACTCCAGAATAGCCTTGCAGGGCTTATTCCAGTGACAGATTAACCCCGCCTCTCGTCTCATGTGGTTGAAAAATTCCTGATGCCATGTCTTGTCGTCTTTTTTGCCGTGTCTATATTTCCAGTCCATGTAAGCGGACCCTGTGTAACCACCTCCCGACACGCAGCTCAGGTAGTCTATCTTCACGTTCTTCTGAAGCAGTCTGCGCAGAACTCCCGAACAGAAAGCCGCTGACCGAATCCCACCTCCAGAAAATGCTAACCCAATTTTAGCCATGGAGAGCGAAGATGTTTCAACCTGATACTGCAAACCAAATAAAACACGAGGGACATCACAATTATTACTTAACAGGCACGTTTATTTGAGACGCAGAATTTTTATCTATATCTATTAAATAAATTACTATTTATGGGCAATTGCCAAAAAAAGGAACATTCCTGCACCGTTTTTGCAAAAGAAAAAGTTATGTGCACAGTGAAGGGAATTAAAAATTATGTAAACTGTAAACCGGTAAAATATTGCTGCACATTATTTGGTTGCGAAAATAAATTCACGCTAAAAGAAAATTGCCTAAGCTACCCTTCCCCTTTGAAGATGTCGTGTAACGCATGTTTCTAGTACGTTCTACTTTAAGTGCTTTTACGTGTTTTTTCTTATTTTCGCTGGACCTTGGTCAATTTATTAAAGAAGAAGTTTACTTCAGGAAGTGCCCTTCTTTTCTTTTCACAAATCAACAGTACATATAAAGATAAGATGCTGACCAAAGTTTTAGCTTCTAAAGAACTCCAATCCTTATTTATTCCTTGTCCAAAGTAGCCAAAAATCGTTTTGAACGCCGCCATTTTTTAGCCATACTTAGCAGCCTGGCCTTGAAATGTGACGCCATTTCGTCGAACTCAAGAGAGCTGTTTGCTACTCGTTTTGTTTCCTATACTAAAAGTATGGATTAAGAGGGTCATCGAGCGTTTCGCCCCTATTTCTCAGTCGAAATTCACTGAATTTTTTCTGCCCGTCACAATTTCTCTTTCGGCTCGAAGTTTCGTTTCTCGAAACAGATTGAGTAATCTTCCTGAGATTTTGTACGGGCCCGAGTTCTTTTCACAGATTGTAACTGAACTACCAAATAAAAACAAAATAATAATAATAATAATAATAATAATAAAAAGTCAATGGATCTCCAGTGTTGGCTTTGCTTCGAATTCTTAATGTTCTTATGTACGCTTAACCCTCGGACGTACACGCAAACTTATGCCCCCACCGAGGTACAAGGCACAACCCGTGGCACTTGGGTTTTTGCGGTGTTACAATATTTCGAAAATATTTTACATCTAATAGATAGCCCATGTGCTCTATAAGATAAGGTAAATATTATGGGTTGTAGCGCTGCTGGGGGTCCGTAACGTCATCCAAAATGGCCGACAATATGGCGGAAATTGCAAATATTTTTTGATAGAGTTGCAAAATATGATACAGTTAAACAGTTTGCAGCTTTTGGTAGCATTTTATATGTTTTTTTTTTCGCCGAAATGCTTGACCTCATGCTACTTATGACATCATATCTTGAAACCATAGCAACCGGTTGTCGCCAAACTTTACCAAAATGTGTCAAAATCATAAACGAACAGCTACTGAAGACGGCATGTGCCAAAAGAAATGATCTTGAAAAAATTCCGAAAAAAAAAATTAAATGGAGGTGGCATGCACAATTACTTTTGGCAAACGGTTTTTACATGCAGCAACTCATCAGAAACACACAACACGCCACTCTATCCACCACCTTTATTAATACACTAATCAATCCTCTTTCTTATAATTATATCTCCCAAGCGAGACAATAGTCCTGCTATTATGGAGATCAGTCTACAATGAAAAACAGATCTTCAAAAAATCATAAAAAGTTCTTTAATTCACATCTTACAACATGATTTTTGAAACTTAAACTACTGGGAACAGAATTACTCTATTTAAAAACAGACTTGGCTTACTAGACAAAAAGGCTTTAAATAAACAACGATTTGTTTCGATACGGAAAACTACGGTGGCCCACAAGGGACATGCTGCAAATAAAAAAGTTGCTGCAAATAAAAACAAGTTGCTGCAAATAAAAAAAAGTTGCTGCGAATAAAAAAAAGTTGCTGCAAATAAAAAAAAGTTGCTGTAAATTAAAAATAGTTGCTGCAAATTAAAAATAGTTGCTGCAAATAAAAAAAAGTTGCTGCAAATAAAAAAAAGTTGCTGCAAATTAAATAAAAAATAGTTGCTGCAAATTAAAAAAAGTTGCTGCAAATTAAATATAGTTGCTGCAAATAAAAAAAAGTTGCTGCAAATTAAGAGTAGTTGCTGCAAATTGAAATAGTTGCTGCAAATAAAAAATAGTTGCTGCAAATTAAATAAATCGTAGGAAAGTATGCGCGCGCAGTGATGGGAGGAGGAGGACTCGGTACAGCTATACCCAGGGCCTACTCAACTCACGACTCATGAGGGAAAGGCGCCATATTTTTTCAGTCATGTTTTGAAGTTCTTGTGGTGCCGAATCAGGGGCGGATTTAGGGGTGGGCCGAAGGGGCCGCGGCCTCTCCTTTTGCCTGGGATTATTATTTTTTTAATATTTTAGTTAGCAACGTCTATCAGATGGTATTTTGCAGCTTTTGCTTTGTTTCCTGAGATATATTTCCTTTATTATCAATATGAACATTATCAAGCGTTGTTCGAATCAACCCCCCTTTATAAACAAGTTTCAAAACGACGAACTTGAAGCTAAAAATGTTTCAGGCGTTTCTTCCTTTTGAAATGACGAGGAAGGCTGGATAACGCAACGCTGCTCTTTGTTCACAAAGACGTAGCTTTAGATTATGGTGCAATTGTTGACGACTATGCCAAGCGTAACCAGAGAAGGATGACATTAATCAACCCCTGCAGTGACTCTTCTTAAAGTCATTTCCACGGGATATTTCGTTTAATTTGTTTTTTAATAATTATCTTAAAATCTGTCATCCGAAGCCTTCATTTTTGGTCACAAATGTTCCCAGAATGCATGTAGTATGGCATGAATTTTCTGGGAGGAAAGGTTGCGCTCTCGCTGCAATTGCTGCGGCTCATGTTTGATTTAATATTATTGTTAAGTTGGAAAAGGTCATGTCATTCATTAAAACACGCATCATTTTAAAAGTGTTTATTGTACTTCTTTGACAACCACACCTGTATTTTATTAAATATTTCAGCATTTCTTGTTCAATATGGAATCCAAGCAATTGCTAAATTTAGGCGTCCAGAATGCACCAGATTGCATCTCCGAGTACTCCAATTATCAAAATTGTTTTGGGGGCATGCTCCCGAACCCCCCTAGATTGTCACGCCTTCGGCGCTCCTGAATCTGATAGGCACTGGCGCGCCCATATTGTCACTATAAAAATTACTCCGGCCCCCTCTTTATAGATTTTCTGGATCCGCCCCTGCGAATGTTCTTCTTCGGCAAAGTTTTGCGGGCAATGTGGCCACCAGATCAACGAGGTGGTTGAACAGACCTCGAAGAAAGCTGCGAATTCGGTGGACATTGAAGAACTCATAACAGAGTATTTCCATCGGGGATATCCTTACAACGCCATTGTTGGTTTGTTGGAAAAAACTCGATGGTGTAAGAATGCACGTAAGAACGCTCAAAAGGAAGCTAAAAGAGTTAAATATAGGGTTACAAAGAAGAGGTTGTAATTATGATAAAGATTTACTACGGGGGCTGATAAAGCTGGAGATGCAAGGAGCAGGTTCGCTAGCTGGGTATCGCTACATTTGGCATTCACTTCGATTGAAACACCACGTCAATGTTCCGAGAAGCTTGGTGGCCAGTATCATGAGAGAAATTGACCCTGAAGGAGTCAAGGAGAGAAGATCAAGACGACTTAAGAGAAGGACCTACGTTTCTGAAGGACCAAACCTCTGCTGGCACGTCAATGGTGGGCCTATAAATTGTTATATTGATTGAATTTATAGTTAAGCTTTAAGTTAACGGACTTTAAGGAAGTTTTATTTTCTATCATTCAGAGTGTTTGATGCCATATCTCCAATGTACTTTGTCAATGTAGTCTGAAATGTCAGAAATCATTTTTCCCTAATTCCCTAGGAATGGGTGGAGACTTTGGAAATACATGTACTTAAGTCTTAAGAGCAGTTCTCTGTAAGAATCGAGAAAAGTGGGAAATGAAAATTTTTGACCCCCCTTCATATTTTGCATGCAGGTAGGTGTTCAGTGGGGATGTTCAAAAATGACCTTTGTTAAGGTCGTTTCTTCTTTGTTACCATGGTAACACTGGATGTTTGTTGGTGCCACTAAACCCAATTTTGACCTCAGAAACTTCTTTAAAAAGCGCAAAATGTAAGACATCGTTTCTCCAACCCATTAATACTCTACAAATCAAGACTTTCGCCAGATGTAAAACCTTTATTCTAGTTTACAGTTATGCATGTGGCATTTTGTTACATCAACTGTACATGAACTTAACAGACAAACCACGTGATGGTGTTTCAGCCATTTTAGTTGACGAGTAAAACTAGCAATACCTTTTCTTGAATTTTTCCAAAAGTACGCCGATTCTAGAACTCAAACTACGTGGCTAGTTTAAATAGATACTCTAGTTACTAAATCTATAAAAATCTCTGCGGGGCGGGTTTATCTTGAACTTTGGTTCGCTGAAGAAAAACCTTCAAAAATCATTTGTTTTAAACTTCGTTGAAATTAACATCAAGTTCATTCGACAGAAATACTTTAAGAAAACTCAATCAGCCTTCAGGCTTAAAGTACAGCATGTACTCTATCAATGCCTGATCAAATCTACTGTTGATAGCCGTTATTTTTTGAAAAATCTCAATCCAAATAAAGCTTACTTTACTGTTTTCTGCAGTTCTCAACTTGCGAAGAACGAGTCGGTTCTTTCTGCCCAGCATACATTTTCTGCACAAAATTCGGATATCTAAACCATCTCTTGTGGCTGAGTATGCTGTTTGTCTTTCATTAACTCATCACAGTGCAAATAACAGCTTTTGTAGTACCTGGAAGGTCACTGAAGCAAGCCATCGTCGGAACCTTTGTTCGTCTAGGAACATTTCTAATCTGGATTTACGGTATATTTCTCCGTCACATGCCATCATTCGCTCCAAAAGAAGATAAAACGGTTTCTGATTAATACTTTAACAATCAATTACATTTAACTAAGCATATTACCGTCTTTCTTTCGCCTTTCTTTCGTAGTTCAGGCGGCCGTTCAGGCCACTAGTTCAGGCAAAGACATCTCTGGTCAGCGGTATAACTAGAATACGAATTGACTTCATAAAATGCCAACATGGCGTCCGCATCATATTGAGGTGCCAGAAAGTATTGGAACTCTTCTTTTGTTAGATTTTCTTTCTATTTACATGTAGATTACATTTCCCGTAATTTTCTTCGCTGATAAAATGAAAACGTGAACAAAAGGTGAACGACTGAATGCTTTTTTCTGATATTATAACTCTTGCTCTCTTCTGTAACTGACTTTCGTACAATATTTTCGTTTTTGTTAAATGCCTGTTCTGGGACTCAGTGAGCTTCTTCTATTTTTTTTTTTGCTGCAAAAAGAAGGAAAGTACGAACGGATTTGCTGTTTCCTTAGGAATACTTCAACTGTAAACAACTGAATTTTTGCGTCTTTAACTTTTCTTGGCATTTCGTTCGTTACCGCTTCCATCGCTTGTCCTCTTTTAGTTTATTTCTCTCTTTGCAAAAACTTGCTTTCAAGAAAGAACTTTTGATTTTCGCTGAATCCACTTGCATCTGGTTTTTGACTTTAATGGCCACCCGGCCATCAAAACAAATTAGGGCTAGCGCGCTTGCTACCTTAACCCTATTCGGCCTGGGGGGGGGGGGGGGGGGGGGGGGGGGGGCACAAAGTGCCCGCGCCAACTTTCAACATTCATAACTTCTTTAATATGTATTCAAACGCCATCAAACTTTGTGACTTTTCCTAAAATTTACCTGGCAACAATTTCATATGACAATTTTTTGATCACGTGACTTGACGTTTCCATGGCAACAAGATTTTGACAGCCATGTTTTTGAAAATTTGCATATTTATACCTTTGAATGAAGAAAAACAATGTTTATTGGTATAACTTTTGTATTTTTACTTCATTTAGCGTTTATTTATTGTTTTTAATTAATTTTGCGTCATTTTGGACGGTTTTTAAGAGGTTTTAAAAAAATTCAGAAATCCAAGATGGCGGATCCAAGATGGCGGCCGAATAACTAATTACCTAATAACTACGTCATATGACGTCATCGTTTCATTGTGCGGACCGCAAAGGAGACCGTTTTGGACGTTCTATGTACCCTCTAGGTTTCATTGTCATAGCCTTAATGTTCTTGAAGTTACGAAGAGGGGGCACAATGTGCCCCCCCCCCCCCCCCCCCCCCCCCAGGCTCACGAACTCAAAAAAAGCCCAGGCCGAATAGGGTTAAAAACAGTTTAAAACTGCAGCTGTTCGACGTTTCGTTTGTCTTTCTAACTTGCATATTCTTGCCACGCCTAACTTTGCGTCACTAACGTAAGTACCGTACTTACAGTGTTTCTGTAGTCCATAGTATCCAACAAAATAAATTTGTACACACTTTCTAGGGGAAGGAGAATATATATTTCAAGTAATAAAATTAGTGGCGCTTTCACTAGGAGATCTAGATAACGCCCCGGGGCGTTTTTATTTCATGAGCGTTTGAGGGGGCTTAATACTTAATAAACTAAGAGGGAGAGAGATTGGGGGGGGGGGGGGGGGGGGGGGGGGGGGGAGGGAGTATTGTAACGAAACGCAAGCAGTTCACCACTCTTTTTTGTATTCAGAAATTACAATAGGTTCCCACAACTTGACTTGTATGATGCGGATGTCATTCCGCAGATCTCAATGTCGGACAGTCCTTACCCTCGTTTAAAACAGGAAGTATAGTACACTCTAGTCTGTTTCTTCCCAGTTTTTTGCTAAACCAAATCGCAACCATCAGAGCGTTTCTCATACATGAATTTGTGCTCGGATTGCCGTACGGTAAAAAAATGTATCGGTACCGATAAGATAAACCGGAGACCCATAAAACAGAACTTGATGCCGGGAACTTTTGAACATCTGAAAAAGTAAACTTTGGTCATGCAGTTAAGATGAGGAATATTCTATTTGTTGGTGGTTTTCGTATTTTCTGATTTCATGCAAAGCTCAGTAGAATACAGTCTGCGGCTATTATTTCGTTTTCCGACGTCATTTAATGATCATTTTTGCGATTGAAAGTTTGCTTCTTCCACTGAAAAATATAGCTGTCAAACGAGAACGCTCGCCATACGGCAAACTGTTAAATATATTTCCCACCATTTTCTTGCCAGTAGTTGCTCTTGAGGTGATTTTCTCCTGATACTTAAGATATTTTTATGCGTCTCCGTATGTTTCTTCAGCAGACACGTAATTCCTCGAATTTAATTTGCGTCAACTTCTAAGATATGCGGCTAAACTACTGGCCATTCCCTTACAGCCGATTTCACGGCAGTGTGTAGACCCGGGTTTTTCAGACATAATTCACCTGCTATGATTCACTCGTCATCATGATCAGACAAATGTGAATAAAAATTCACCCATAAACGGAGTTCAGAGTAAATACTGACTTCCTGAAATAGTCCATCAATGGATACCGCCAAAAATAAAACTAAAGGCAATACCCATGCATGCCTAATGTTTGGCATTTTGTTTTGTTTACGTGTCTACGTATCAGAAAACAAAAGAATGGGAATATGTACCCTTAGCTGCTCCACGTTTTGTTCTTAAACATTGCTAACAACAGAATAGACAATTAGTGACAATGTAATAGGACGAGGACGCAATGTTAAGCACTTTACGAAGGAACTTTGTATTTTAGACTCTACCGCTGACCAGCAGAACTTTGCCTGAACTGGTAGCCTGGACTTCGAAAGACGCAAGAACGGCGAAAGAAATGCGGTGAAATGCCTCGCTTAATGTGAATGACTGTAAAAGTATTAATCAGAAAACCGTTTTATCTTCTTTTGGAGCGAATGATGACATGTGACGGAAATATATGCGGCAAATCCAGAGCAGAATTGTGCGTGGACGAACAAAGTTTCCGACGATGGCTTGCTTCGGTGACCTTCTGGGTACTACAAAAGCTGTTGTTATTTGCTATGTGATGGGTTAATGGACCTCTACTAAAAACAAACAGAATGATCAACCACGAACATGGTTTAAACATCCGAATTTTGTGCAGAAAATGTATGCTGGGCAGAAAGAACCGACTCGTTCTTCGCAAGTTGAGAACTGCAGAAAACAGTAAAGTAAGCTTTATTTGGATTAAGATTTTTCAGAGAATAACGGCTATCAACAGTAGATTTGATCAGACATTGATAGAGTACATGCTATACTTTAATCCTGAAGGCTGATTGAGGTTTCTTAAAGGATTTCTGTCGAATGAACTTGATGTTAATTTCAACGAAGTTTACAACAAATGATTTTTGAAGGTTTTTCCTCAGCGAACCAAAGTTCAAGATAAACCCGCCCCGCAGAGATTTTTATAGATTTAGTAACTAGAGTATCTATTTAAACTAGCCACGTAGTTTGAGTTCTAGAATCGGCGTACTTTTGGAAAAATTCAAGAAAAGGTATTGCCAGTTTTACTCGTCAACTAAAATGGCTGAAACACCATCAAGTTGTTTGACCGTTAAGTTCATGTACAGTTGATGTAACAAAATGCCACATGCATAACTGTAAACTAGAATAAAGGTTTTACATCTGGTGAAAGTCTTGATTTGTAGAGTATTAATGGTTGGAGAAACGATGTCTTACATTTTGCACTTTTTAAAGAAGTTTCTGAGGTCAAAATTTGGGTTTAGTGGCACCAACAAACATCCAGTGTTACCATGGCAACAAAAAAGAAATGACCTTAACAAAGGTCATTTTTGAACATCCCCTTTGAAGACCTACCTGCATGCAAAATATGAAGGGGGGTCAAAAATTTTCATTTCCCACTTTTCTCGATTCTTACAGAGAACTGCTCTTAAGCGTCATCGGTACAGCTGCAGCTCCGATGACATTCAAACACATCTTTTTTAAAGGCCCTTAATGTACATGCCAAAGATCGCGTACATGTAAGGTTACCGTAAATCCTGTATTACGTCCCCCCATTTTTAGTGGAGGAAAGTTATTTAGCCCCACCCCCACTCCTCCCCTGCCTCGTTATAGTTTTGCCATTAAACTGTATTGAGATTGAATTAAATAAAACTATTTATCACAAATAACTAACACTTTGATCAAAGTACGGTAAAATTTGTAATAATATCACTCAAATTCCCATGCCAGACAGCCATTCCCCTCGTTTAAAACAGGAATTAGAAAAATAAAAATCAAGCCTAACATAACATTAAACCACAACACATACCGTAAATCCTCTATTAAGGGGGGCTTAATAGAGGATTTACGGTAACCTTACATGTACGCGATCTTTGGCATGTGCATTAAGGACCTTAAAAAAAGATGTGTTTGAATGTCATCGGAGCTGCAGCTGTACCGATGACGCTTAAGAGTTAAGAACATGTATTTCCAAAGTCTCCACCCATTCCTAGGGAGTTAGGGCAAAAAGATGTCTGACATTTCAGACTACATTGACAAGTACATTGGAGATATGGCATCAAACACTGTGAATGATAGAAAAGAAAACTTTCTTAAAGGCCGTTAACTTAAAGCTTAACTATAAATTCAATCAATATAACAATTTATAGGCCCACCTTCGATTAGTCTCCTACGCAGCCATTATTAGGGCTCGTCACGCAACGCTCCTCCTAGTGGGGGAGGAGCGTTGCGTGACGAGCCCTAATAACGCCGGCTGCGTAGGAGACTAACCATCGATGTGCCAGCACAGGTTTGGTCCTTCAGAAACGTAGGTCCTTCTCTTAAGTCGTCTTGATCTTCTCTCCTTGACTCCTTCATGGTCAGTTTCTCTCGTGATACTGGCCACCAAGCCTAGACTCGGAACATTGACGTGGTGTTTTAATCAGAGCAGTGATCAGAGTGAATGCCAAATGTAACGATACCCAGCTAGCGAACCTGCTCCTTGCATCTCCAGCTTTATCAGCCCCCGTAGTAAATCTTCATCATATTACAACCTCTTCTTTTTAACCTAACTCTTTTAGCTTCCTTTTGAGCGTTCTTACGTGCATTCTTACTAATACACCATCGAGTTTTTCCAACAAACCAACAATGGCGTTGTAAGGATATCCCCGATGGAAATACTCTGTTATGAGTTCTTCAACGTCCACCGAATTCGCAGCTTTCTTCGAGGTCTGTTCAACCACCTCGTTGATCTGGTGGCCACATTGCCCGCAAAACTTTGCCGAAGAAGAACATTCGGCACCACAAGAACTGCAAAACATGACTGAAAAGATATGGCGTCTGACATGGCGCCTTCCTCTCATGAGTCGTGAGTTGAGTAGGCCCTGGGTATAGCTGTACCGAGTCCTCCTCCTCCCATCACTGCGCGCGCATACTTTCCTGCCATTTATTTAATTTGCAGCAACTACTTTTTATTTGCAGCAACTATTTTCAATTTGCAACAACTACTCTTAATTTGCAGCAACTTTTTTTTATTTGCAGCAACTATTTTTAATTTGCAGCAACTATTTTTAATTTGCAGCAACTTTTTTTTATTTGCAGCAACTTTTTTTTATTTGCAGCAACTTTTTTTTATTTGCAGCAACTTTTTTTTATTTGCAGCAACTTGTTTTTATTTGCAGCAACTTTTTTATTTGCAGCATGTCCCTTGTGGGCCACCGTAGAAAACTAGAACAATTGACCGGTCTCTGTCATACGGCAAGTAAAATAATGGTTGGCCTTTTTTTTCTGTTTGGATCGAACAATCTACCCTGTGATTTATGCCCGCCCGTTTTTTCTCGTTGTTGTTGCTGTTTTTGGCTATTAAAAAAAGACGGTTGCATATCACGGTATTCCTTTGCTTGCTTAATCGCTGCTAGGATCCAGTCACGATTGTCGGCGAGTTTATGTGTTATTTTCAGTTACTAAATAAAATTCGAAGTTGTTTAGATTTATTGAAAATCGAGTAAGCTTATGTTTGAATCCCATCATCTTTATTGCATCTGTGCTGCTGCTTGCCCAGTATGTCAAATATTCAATGTTGTTCGCTTATGACTTTAGTCGAATTTTCCAGATATAAATGTATGTTTACTCAGTAAATGCGAACCGGAATACGTGACTATAAAAAAGTAACGCAGCTGTCACATTGTTTCTTCAGTATCACAAGAAATGAAGAATAACACTAAAGCAACATGTTTGTGAGTTTATTACACCTAGGTAACCCAAGCTCCTAGTGTGAGAAACCGTATATTGAGTGTCTTTTTGAGTTTTGTAATATGAGCGTCACGACAGTGAGTCAAGGTACTGTAAGGCATTTTTATAGTATTTCTATTCCCGATACTGTACCCAATAATATGTTCGTTAAATTCCCATACAAACCTTAATAATTTGCGCTGTTACGCAACATGGCTTCTCACACAAAGTTACGCTTCAGTGACGTGACGCTCCTATTACAAAACTCACAAACAGCGACACTCAATTTACGGTTTCTCACACTTAGCAGCTTGGGTTACCTGTGATTGCATTATCAAGTGGCGGCTAAGGGTGAACAGAAACATTTAGCAGGGCATAAATCGACATCTATACTGCATCTTTCAGAACGCACTCTTTTAATCTGTGATTACTACTAGTTAATAAGTAGCGTGACACGGCCCTCAAATGGAGTGTTTTTGCTGAGCCGATTTGATTTGCATGAAATTAAGTGAAACAGGAACTTATGCAAATTCATTCCGGTTGGAAAATAACGCAGTTTAGATGATTTCTTAAAATCAGTGTCTTCTGCTCCTTCTCCAAGTGTGCATTTACTTTATTGTCCTTAATAAATATGATCATATGGTAATAAAATGTTTTGACCCCTTTCAAGCCACTGCTTTGTCTTGTTATTTAAGTTTGTTAATGTAGATTAAAGTCCAAATTGAATTGTGACCTTCCCTACATGTAAATATTGAGCAGTACTTTTTGCCCTTTTCTGACTTATTCGGTATAGTAAATGCACGAATAGGTCATTGGTAATTTAACATAAGTACACGAGTTCAATCTTGGTTCGAAGTTTGCATTTACAAACAGAGTCAATTCTTTATGGCCATTTCGTATTGATTGAGAACATGTTTAAACCGTGCAGGTACTTTAAAAAACTAACAATAAGCTTCATCACTGCTGGCAAATACTGGGCTAAAAGTTGAATTCTAAAAAAAGCCGTCAAAGATGCGATTTGCAGTACTATTTACCGTACAACCTCGTTTTAAGGAAGTTATTTAATTCTTCTACTTTAATATAAAATTTACCTCTTAAAAACATATCAACACGCAATGCTTAAATGTTGTTTGCTTGGCACGGAAAACTCCAAATGACTACTAATAACAATCACAACACATCCAGAGAACAATCGATGATAACATTACAAAATGAAAGTCAAAAGCTTATATACTCACACTCGATTTGTGCAGATGCCTTCTGTTTCAAAGTTCACCTCCTTATTCAGTGATACGCTCCGATAAATGTTTTTTAAATGTCAAGTTCATGCATGGTTTGTTTGTTTTGCATATTTAAAAAAAGCACGGTGGGCACAGATTCACTCAAAATCGCTCACCATTCGCGTGCTAACAAAATGGCGGAAATCAGGGGCCCATCAATTTTGGAAATGCGATACCTTTGGATCTCATCAACATATTAACGAACTTTTTTCACTATTGAAATTATTATGGCGTCTACTTTCAGAAACTGTCATCAGATATCCCATAATACTAATTTCAAATTTTGGCGCCATCTTTGTGACGTCATTTTCCCGCCAAAATACTTGAAATTTAAAAAACAAAAAACATACGATTTTTGCGAATGATAACTTCTATATTGTTGTAAAATTTCAGCTTCCTAGGTTCAAAACTGTTAAAGTTGAATGAAGCGCAAGTTTTTCAGTCGATTTGATTCTAAATGACCTTTCACCCCCGCAGATAATGTGCGGGGAGTTCAAATTTTGAAACGTCATATCTTTTGATCGGATCAACGTATTTACGAGATTTTTTCAGTTTTGAGATGCTTGCGGCGAGTGATTTCAGAAATTGTCATTAGATATCCCATACTACTACGTTATTTTTTGGGCGCCAACTTTATGACGTCATTTTCCCGCCAAAAATTGCAAAAATGGAAAAACAAAAAATATTTAATTTGTGAAAATGATGAGTTCTGTGCTGTTGTGAAATTTCATATTAACAACATCAAAACGGAAAAAGTTATTATATCGCGAAATGGCGAGCGATTTCGAGTGAATCTGTGCCCACCGTGAAGCTACATGGAAGTAATGATGTTTTTATGTCACGATATATATTTACAGTGGTTTCCAGTCACACGCTCCCAACATGCAGTTCTGCTAAATTTGAGCTTTGCAGTGGAATGGGAATCTAGTGATAGTACACTGGACAAAACAATTGAGGATTGGGTTAAACGATAATAACTTTTAAAGTGCACCTAACCCCTATTTTTTTTATTCGGCTAAATGAATGTGCTTGTTTTCTGGAGTGTAACCGGGGAAAAAATTTGGATTTGGTGAAATCCTCGATTTTCTGTGACCTGTTGAATTGGAAGATAATTTGGTTCAGTACCGAGCAACATGGGATCTGGGGCGAGTGCCTGATATGACGTGGATTCGGGAACCGAAATTCGCCCAAAGAAAGCATCGTCGAGTACTTTCAGCGGCGAGGCACCGGGCAGGCATAATTTCTTTTTTGCATGAGTTTTGCACGACTAAAGCACAGTATTTACACTCGATTCGCGCAAAAATGAAGGAAATGGTTCCCGAAAGTACGTCACGTCACATGACTAGACCCATGCCCCGTCTAACTCGGTACTGAACCAAACACAGCTCCGTTTTGGCGCGATTTTTGAAATTTCAACAAGTCACAGAAAATCGAGGGTTTCACCAAATCCAAAAATTTCTGCACAGATACACTCTAGAAAACAAGCACATTCATTTAGGCGAATAAAAAAATTAGGGGTTAGGTGCACTTTAAATGCTCTACCTAAGGCCCCGTTTACACGGGTCCGGACAAATTTTTACACGGACAAAATCTTGCACGGTTCCACCTTGCGTTTACACGGGACCGGCGGAACTGGACGAATTTTTGAACGGCTAAGTGTGCAAGTTTCCGTGTAAACACCACTGCAATCTGTAACAGAATTTGCACGGATCTATGTAAACACATGGTCTAGGAACAAAATTCGTCCGTGCAAAAATTTGTCCGGACCCGTGTAAACGGGGCCTAAATGCCATAACATACGGCAAGATAAAAGACAATAAAATTTCACACATGGAATATTTCAAAATACCTTAGTGTTTAAATTAGGACCATGCAGGAAAATACGCGCGACCAATTAAGAAATGCGGAAGGTTGCTAAGTATGAAAGAAGCATAAGAGATACCGAGAGCAACCCTAGCTTCTTGAATGCTTAGCAAACCTCCCAAGTGCATCAATAACTCGAAGGTTGCACAGCTGCTGCGTCCACAATTTATTTTGTAACATAATCAAAAGAGAAAAACATTTAAATCTGCTTACAGGTAATACTGGGAGTGACGAATGTGAGGAATGTGTCGTCATATGCCCGCGCTATTGTGGGGTACAAATTGTTATGTGGATTGTCAAACCCCTTTTTGTTAGCCTGAATGACTTTTGTACAGTTCCTCTCGATATTAGGATGAAAGCCTTTACAAACTCTGCCGTAAAAACAAGTCATAATCGCAAAAAAGTTGACGCGCACTGCTTCGAGCGCGCGCTAGCTTTCGTCAGCGTTCACCCAGCAGAAAATAGTAAATAAACCAATCAGAGGGCACCCTTTACTTTGTTTTGTTATAATAGGTTTTTGCGCAAAACTTCGCCTTGGTTATGCAAATATTTATATTGTTTTGTTTATTAGTAAATCGATTCATTTTACCTAGAATGCATGGTTCTCAATGATTACGATAAAACGAAAGCCTTTTAAAGCGGTAGATTTGAACACTCCTTTCAAGTGGATTCATCAGAGCATAAAGGTGCCCATATCTCACCCTAAATTGCAATAAGATGCTGATTTTGGCAAGCGGGATTTTTTTGTCATGCTCTTTCCGCATATCTAGTTAAATCCCATAATTTCACAAATTTGGTTTTTGTGATGTCATCACTTTAGGACTCAATAAACAAGGGAAAAAGCAGAGAGAAAACAGTTATTCGCGACAAGAATTCGTGAAGAAAAGAGTTCTTGAATGTATCAATAGCTGATGTTGCGGTAAGCAGTGTTCTTTGAAAAACTAGAGTTTAATAATAATATAAAAAATACCGCACAAAGATCGAAAAGGCTTCTTTACGACAGATAATACATGAACTCTTTGAAAACAGTATCGAAAGGAAAGCAACTGTCAAAGCTCATTTCTGGAGCGAAATTAATGGAACAACTCGACAAAGAACCTCGTGCCAGCGTCGAAACTTTTGCTTGCCGATTGCTTCACAAACTGGATGTAATTTAGAAATTCGTTCAAGGATGTCAACTGCCAGCTCAAAGAGCCGAAAAACGATTTTCGTTGCCGGTTTTAAACAATTTCTACAGCGAAATTGTTGGGAAACTAAAGCGGATTGCCTGGATTGCAGATATTCGCTACCAAGTGGCGAATTTGTAGCGCGAAAACGGACGGCAGCAAGCGTTTCCCACGTTTGTTTCTGGTTTTAAGGTCGCGGGAGACAGGTTCCGCTCATCAGTTTGCATTAATGAAACGAGTATGTACGAAGTGCGACGGCTGATACCGAAAATGCGCGAAATATTCACGAACAGGCTCCGTAATGTTTCTGCATCAATATATAATTACACGTGCAAAGCGCTGTCTGGTAAAATACACTATTCTGCAACGCATTGTTCTTTCTGCATGAAGTGTTGACAATAGCCCGTGGATAAAAATTAGCAAAATTACCATAAATATTTTTTTGCATTCGTGTTTGCTCGCGAAGTCTTCGGAAGCGTAAAACAAGCAATTTTGTGTCCAAGAATTCAGCGCGGATATAGAATTTCATGAGATGACTCGACAGGGAGGTAAACTAGGTGTATTGTAGATTGTCATATCTGAGGCATTTTTTTTAAAATAGGCTTTCAAAGGAAAGATACGAGGCTTCAAATTCTAACATGGACAATTTTACTCCTTTGAAAGCTAAATCAACTTGCTTTGTGTTCTTCCAGAGGAGCAAACTTGGACACAAAATTACGTTTTACACATTTAACTTACGTACATTACAGCATTACCGGTATACCGTAAAGCGCGATTCATGGAATAAATAATAGTACTGGTGAACTCCCATTATTCCCCAATATATCTGTCAGGTTTTAGCGAAATCGGCTTCTAAAGGCCCACGATACACCCCTACCAGGTATCCCCCGCGACTTTAACGTTGACACTGTGTCGATGTATTTTAAGAATTCAATCCTCATTTGTTTTGTCCTGCAGTGTACTAAGCATTTTTGCCCTTAAGAACAATTTATAACTCAACAAGTGCCATTTTCTGAAATTGCGCGTGATCAACCAATTCCCAAGCTCACTGATGTAGGAATTCGTTATGCTTAAACCGGCAAACGGGTCATAAATCCGTTAGAGACAGCTTAACCTTATTTTGCCTGGGCTTTTTCTGAGTTCCTTTGATGGCGTTTGAATACATATTAAGGACGTTATGAATGTTTAAATTTAGCGCGGGCACTTTGTGCCCCTCCCCTCTCCCAGGCAAAATAGGGTTGATTGAAAAGTATCTGTTGTATTAAACGAGGCTTGAAATCGACTTTTATCAAACTATATTTGTTGTAATTCAAAATTCCATGGATAATCTTAACTGAAGATAATTCACCTGCTCTGAAGCTTGTGCTTGAAGCGTTTTTCCGAGCCATATTCTTTTTTGGGATGGGAGGTGGGGAGAGTTAAAGCTAGCGGCGAGGGGGGAGGGGGGTAGGGGAAGTGAGAATGGTTTTAAATAGAAATAGCATAATTTGTGCGATACGAAGTTTAGCATATATTTGTATTCTGTGCGTTTCGGAATCCGACTCATGTGTATGAGGTGATCACGATGCTTTTATGTTAGTCATGCTATGCAGTCTCTTCAGTTTTCCGTATAGTAGTATTTAAGCAAGTGTTGGTTGTATATCCTTTCTCGGGGCGTGTTACCCGCACTGGGTTCGCTTTATTGTTTACACACTACAGTAAGTTTATTTTCTTATTTTTTTTTTCAGTGCTGGGATTTCGGCCACTTGTTCCGTAACTGTCCTCGTAACTCTGCCACCTTAGGGGAATACGCCTAGCCGGATGACTATCGGCTGAAAGTTCCACTACTGTGGATGCCGTTGACATAGACCCTATTCATAAATGGCGGCCGATTTATTATTCTTTTATATTCATGTTAATCAGCCCAACTAGCCTCGTTAGCATGTGCAAAATTCAAAAGTATTTTTGCTCTAAAATGAGGCTAGTTGGGCTGATTAGCATGAATATAAAAGAATAATAAATCGGCCGCCATTTATGAATAGGGTCTATTGTGTAACAGATGACTGCCCCTTGTTATCTGATTATTTAAAAAGTGGGGTCGAGTTTGTGGAAGGCTCAATCGGTGTGAAGGGCAGCCTAAAACAATGTTTTAGAGCCACCTTACCTTGTCAACCCGTTGTCCGTGCATGGCATTTCATCCACTACCTGTTTACGATTGTTATTTATTATTTGCGAATTTTTTGATTTCAGCAAAACGTGATTTTTTTTTTATGATTTTTTTAAAGTCTTCGAAATTTGCCGCCATTTTGGTCCACCATTCGCATTAGTCTCCTCTCGTTACCTTTCGGTTAACAAAGGATCCGTGACGTAGATTAAGGAACACATAACTTCAAACAAAGGAACTTGTGACTTCAAACAAAGGAACTGTGACGTACATTAAGGAACATGTGAACCCGTTGGCTTTCTTAACAGCGGGACGGGTATACCACAAAAAATAGGATTTGGAAGATTTGAAATATTCATAAAAAATTCACGTTTTGCTGATATCACAAAAAAATTTCGCAGATGTTCATTACGTGACATGTAGATTTAGATACGAAAATTAAAAAAGTGTAGGTTATGGGCCCAGGTTCAGCTTGCTTTTTTTGCTGCGGTTAGGTGCCGCTGTGTCAAGCTTTTTTTTTTTTCTCGCTCGCGAGCAGTATTTGCTGCAGGTTTCCGAGCGGGTGCTTAGCGAAGTTTGATTCCTTGGCCCGTGAGGAGCCCGTGAGGAGCCCGTGGGGGGGTGTGCATGTGTTTTGCCTGTACAGTCAAGTGTCTGGCATATATTCGGGTACCAGTAGTATAACCATGAGTTCTCATTTCATGTCATGTTAGTCTTACCTGATCTTATATTGTGCCTTTTTGTCGCTAGCTGGCTTTCAGCAATTTTTAATAATGCATTTTGTGGATCGTTGTCGAGCAAACATATAATAATGTGTTTCCTATTTTTCCATACTTTTTTCCTTTTTGGGCGCGGCATTTTTGCTTCCCTTGCAACTATCGTGCCAAGTTTATTCCTCACAGTATATTTATTTTGTTTTATTAAAGATGTTTTGCAGTTCGGGGGGTTCGCAGCAAATATTGAAAATATGTCACTGTATCCTTTGGTCCGCAGCTGATTGACTTTTTGTTGGGTTCCAGTGCAGCTATTTAATTTTGTTCAGAAGTGCAAGAAGAAAATCGGCGACACCTGTGCAGCCCAACCTTCTATTAACTCACGATATTGATGTCGATATAACTATGAACTTGAACTCTGACTATCCTTCTTTAGCGGACTTAATCGATATTTGATTATATTGCTAGTACATGTAGGCTATGCTGGTGTTTTTCGGATAAGTGAAATATTAAGTATTAAAGTGAAATACATTACCATGATCTATGAATATTTATTATAGCGGAGCCCGCGGGCCGAAGGCCCGGCGGAGCACCATACTCATAGAACCTATGCCGTCATTTTTCATGGTCATGGCTAGCGGAATGTTTCGCGGGCGCGTTGTGCGCCCGCCGCCGAACGCCCGCCGTACGCGGTTGGCTAGCTCGCTGGCGCGTATGACGTCGCAAAACATGCGCGTGTGACGCCACAAAACATCCGGGATCTTTGAGGCTTTGTTTTTCGCGCCGCTACACAGCCGTCAGCTCGGTAAACACTTTAGCCGTTGTAGGATTTTTATGCAGTTTTTAGCGGAGAATTAAAGTCGTTATTACCCAAAATTTTTTTTGGGCGGTTTGCTACTCAAGACAGGATACTAATTAAGGGATACTCAGAAGCCGCTTTAGTGGAAAGAGAAGAGCTTTCAGGGATAAAATATTGCTTCGAGGAACTATATACGGTTTTAGCAATGTGAAGAGATGGGTTCGTTTTACGGATTTCAGCACCAAAGCGGAGATTTAAAGAATTTCCAAGTACAGTAGTCGCCGGAGGGACTTAAAGGTAAAACAAATTACATTTTTCGATGGGAATTTATCTTGATATCAATCTGTGATTGACTTTTTGTTTGTGTTCTCGTTATGTTTTGGAGAATTGTTTATAAACGTGTAGCTTAAATTCAGTTGTATTAATTTCTTGAATTTCATCAAAGACACGGCTCGGCCTCGATGCGCTATATATGGTACGCGTTTTGCTTTTAAACAAACTCGTGGAGATTTGAATAAAATTTTTCGAAAGAAGATTGTGTTGTCCATTTTTATGTTTTTGTTCATTCATTACAGAGATTGAAAAGCGATTTTATGTAAACAAAACAAGACTTAGATTTTATACTCGCGTCGCCTTATGCAAATATGCCTTTTGTGTATTTTTGCAATTTTGATTTCCAAATCAGTTTCGCGGGCATTTTTTGACAAGCAACAACTGTATTTTCGGAAAAATAGTCGTAATAGTTATTTTAGACGGACAAAAAGTTGTTTTTGTGAACTTTTGTACGGTCTAAATGTACTGTGCAGACGGTCGGGTAATACTGTTTTTGAGAATTGCTAAAATTGAAAAATAGCCCGGTCATCAATATTAATCTTAATTCTTGTGCTTCCGACCTTTCACCTATTAGTTAAGTTTCATCTTAGTTAAGCTTGTTCAGAGGGTCTTCAGAGGGCGCCGCTGTTAGGCTAAGCCTAATTATATATATTATTTCTTTTTGTAAGGGTCGAATAGGATGGCCCAACGAGTCGTAGCCTGCTGCCATGGTTCCTACTCAGATTTCCTGGGCTCAATTGTCACGGTGGGGGCAGTTTTTTTCCGGCCTTCGAGCTTCTGCTGCGGCAGTTGCGTGCTTGGCCCGCTTTTAGGTTTTTCGTGATGTTAATATGGTTAATATAGTTTAATGAAGCCAGCACGTGCTTGGCGTCATATTACCGTGACATTGTACATTCGTTTATCGCCGTTCTAGTTCGATCGTTTCATCTATTACTCGTTGACTTTCTTCGATTTTCGCCGCTTGTTCGCTTCGAGATGTCTTCTAAAAATAAAGCCAAACGCAAGAATAAATTCCCGGGTTGCGGAACACCGAAAGAGCAACACGACTTTGCCGTCATGGGCAAATACTGCGATGGACTCGCCGAAGAACCAGATCCTGATGGCGAGATCAACCAAGATGGAAAATCGGAAAAATCACCCAGTCCTGTTCCTGACGACAAACATGATGCTCTACTGCAAGCCATTCGAGCTTTATCAAGCCAAGTAGGAGCCCTGCAGCTCGAACAAGACACACTGCGCGACTCAGTGAGCAAACTAACAGAAGCCAAGACTGAAATTGCGGGCGGTGCCCCAGCGCAAAAAATGCCCGATTGCACCAACAACAACTCCGCCATTCCGCCTGACAAGCAACCACAAATTGGCCTCAACAGTGGCTCCAGTGTTCCAATCTCAGGTACTGTGCTTAAATCTGTTCAGACCGGCGCTTATGTTGATTTCATCGATTTGCTTCCCCGTCTCAAAGCAAAGCAAAGCACATGTGGCGACATGAGCTGTGGAACCGGAGATCGAAAGGCAACCACTAATCTGACCATCGAATCATTTGACTCGTGGCTCGAGGCTTGGAACATCTACGAAGCGCTCCTGATGGACGTCGATCCGGGACGATACAAGGAACTTGCAAGGTATCGAGACGTGATACAAAAGGCAGACAGAAAATTCATGTGGAGCGCGGTTTATTCTTACGATGTCCAATTTCGCCTTAGCTTAACCCTGAATAAATCTGCGCGCTTATTTCAGTTTGTTTGTGATTTCCCGCGGCGCATCATTATTCTCCAGAGATTGTTGTGTGTCTTCTTATTGGATGAGAGGGGAGAATAGCACAGAAAATAATTTCCTTCCTCCAGGCTTTAGTTTCCTTGCAAAATTTAAATAGGGTGGGGGTGGGAATGGGGGATTCGTAATATAAATTGTCAATTTGTTTTATTTTCTATGCGGTTGGTTTTTTTGTTCAGATCTTTCTACATTTATGTCTAACCGTAACGCGAAATTTGCTTATCTTATTATATGTAGCAACCATTTTCTTTAAGTATTAAGGACGACGACAGAGGGCTCTACTGCGGCTACCGGAAGTCGATTTCTCAGGTCCGTCGCTGATGTTCGGCCGTAGTATGAAATTTGACCACGTGAGCAGGATGGTTTGGCCGTAGTCGCTAATACGTCGGGTTAATTTCGCTTCTGTGTCCTTCGCGCAGGGCTAACTCGCGGGCGCGTATACCGTCGCAAAACATGCGCGTATGACGCCACACAACATCCGGGATCTTTGCAATTTCACGTCACCTGGGAAAACACTGCTATGTTTGAGGTGTTTATCCGAGAAAACCGTTTAAATGAAAGTCGTTATTCTCCTGCATTTGTTCGCGGTTTGCTACTCAAGACAGGGATACTAAATAAGGGATGCTCAGAAGCCGCTATAGTGGAAAAAGAAGAGCTTTCAGGGATAAATCTTGCTTCGAGGATGGGAGCAATGCGGGGAGATGTTTGTCACTTCGGGTTTCGGAACTGAAGAAGCGGAGATTTAAAGAATTTCCAAGCAGTGGAGGGATTTAAAGGTAAAACAAAATACATTTTTCGATGGGAATTTATGTTAATATCAATCTGTGATTGACTTTTACTTTGTGTTCTCGCTAGTTTCGAAGAAATTAAATTTAGTTGTTTTGGTTTCTTTCATCGGAAACATCTCGGCCTCGATGAGCTATAAATGGTTCGCGTTTTGGTTTTAAACATAAACTTATGGAGATTTGAATTAAATGTTTCGAAAGAAGATTGTGTTTTCCATTTTTATGTGTTTTTCATTCATTACATAGGTTGAAAAGCGATTTTATGTAAACAAAACAATACTTGGATTTTATAGTTCTAAACTTTACTCGCGTGGTCTTATGAAAATATGTTTGTGTAGTTTTTGCAATTTTGCTTTCCAAATCAGTTTCTCGGACAATTTTTTATAAGCAACAGGTGTATGTTATTTGGAAATTAGTCGTACTAGTTATTCTAGACGGAAAAAAGTTGTTTTTGTGAACTTTTGTACGGTCTAAATGTACTGTGCAAACGGTCGCGTAAGTCTGTTTTTGAGAATTTCTAAAATTAAAAAATAGCCCGGTCGTCAATTTTATTCTTGTGCTTCCGACCTTTCACCTCAGTTAAGTTTATCATCGGCTTTCTGTTCAAAGAGCGACGCTGTTAGGCTCAGCCCTATCTATATATATTATGTTTCTATCATAATTTTTTTCAAGATCTTCCCGAGGAACTATGCCCAGTTGCTCCCTCTGAGCGCGAGGAATGCACGTGAATGCGGTTATGATGGGATAACAAGGGAACAATGTCTGGAGAAATCCCGTTGTTGGGACCCTACAGTACCTAACACTAAATGGTGCTTTAAACAACCGCGTGAGTTACGTTTGTGATCATTCGGCAGTAGAAGTTATCGAATATTTATATTCCTCCACATAATACTGGCTATCTTATCAGCTTGTGATGATGAAAGGTGCTATAATTAACTGGATACGTTTTTAACTCGTGAATACACGAACTGTTGAACGAGTAAAAACAGTGGGACAAAATTTCCCTTGATCACTCGATCGGTCGATTGCTGTTAAAATTGAGCCCGAGATATGTAATGGTCGCCTGTCTTACCCATAGGGACGATGTTGGATCTGGGAGGGGCGGGGGAGAGTGGGAAGTTGGACGCAGGGGGTTGGGTGTCAATGAAGCCACTCATCTAGGAGAGTGGAGGGTCCGAACGTTTCGCATTCACAAGTTGGTTCATAGGGACGGTGTTGGAGGGGGTGGGGAGTGTGGGAAGTTAGACGCAGGGGTGGGGTTTCGATGAAGCCACTCATCTAGGAGAGTGGAGGGTCCGAACGTTTCGCATTCACAAGTTGGTTCATAGGAGCCTTTGTTCTATTTGGATTACAGTATGAGATGGGATTTCTGCAGATTTATGAGTTAAACTTTGCGGATTGAGAAAATATGATATTTCATAGTGAGACATAACTATCAGCATTTGGTCACCTGTCTTACCCATAGGGACGGTGTTGGAGGGGGGGAGGGAGTGTGGGAAGTTGGACGCAGGGGGTGGGGTGTCGATGAAGCCACTCATCTAGGAGAGTGGAGGGTCCGAACATTTCGAATTCACTCGAGTTGGTTCATAGGAGCCTTTGTTCTATTTGGATTACAGTATGAGATGAGATTTCTGCAGATTTCTGAGTTAAACTTTGCGGATTGAGAAATATGTTATTTACTGGCCTTGGTCGGTCCGTTTAGGAAAAACTGTGCCCGAGGTCTTGAGAACGGCGGCCGAGGGCCGTACTCAAGACCGAAGGCACAGTTTTTTCCTATACGGACTGACCAAGGCCGGTTAATAACTTATTTATTTTATTCCTACTTCAATTCTGCGATTTGCCGAGGAAATCGTGATACACTTGTAGAGCTTTCCAAGAAATCATGTCTTCACGTGCCGCGTCAAGCAAAACTGACACAACGCGTGCAGAACCTAAATTAACTCGGTAATCTTCACAATTTTTTCATTCATAAACAAAATAACTTTAATACTTTGCAAAGTGAACTTATTTCTATCAGTTTATGTCTCTCGGTAGAATAAACGGCTGTTGTGTTTGCTTCTGGTGAGGATAGAGAAATGTTCTTGCCCATAGCGAAGCCGTGGAAAGCTGAAGATTAACTTTAAAAACTTTTCAAATTTTTTATAAAAGAAAAGTCGAGCGTAATTCATTCATAGCAGTGCTAAAGCTTAAACTGAAAAATCGTATTTTCTTGAATGAAAATTTACAGAATTGAGATAAAAGAAGGTAACAACTGCGAAATAAAAGCATAAACCGAGCAAGGTAGTGAAAGTCCACCGATCGCGAAATTTCGTGTATTAAAATTTATATACAGTCGAACCTCTCCTTACGGACACCTCCATAATACGGACACCTCTCTATTACGGACAGTTCTCTTGGTCCCTAAGATACAAAAATTCATACAATCCCTACCTCTATAATACGGACACCTCTATAATACGGACACTTCGGTCTGTCCCTTTGGTGTCCGTATTAAGGAGGTTCGACTGTATTGACAACAAGCTATAATATAGTACAAAACTAAACTCAAATGAGAAATTTAAGCAAGACATTTTAATGAAAATTAACAGAATCTCGATTAGAGGAAAAACGAAACGGAAAAATAAGAACACTTGAATCAAATGGAGTGAAAAACTTTGTAAATAAGCGCAAGATTGTCTAATTACAGTATTTCTTAACCCCCTTACACGCAAACTTATACCCCAACCGTGGTACTAGGTTTTTGCAATTTTGCAATATTTCGGAAATATTTTACATATAATAGATAGCCCTCGATGTGCTCTACCCGTTAAGGTAAATATTATGGGCTGGGGCGCTGACGTCATCCAAAATCGCCGACAAGATGGCCGCCATCTTGGATTTTACTAAAAATTTAAATTTATCGGAAAAATGCGGAAATTGCAAATATTGTTTGCTAGAGTTGCAAAATAACATACAATTAAACATTTTTATGCTTTTGGTAGCATTTTATATTTTTTTTTCGCTAAAATAAGGTGAAAAACACGCATTTTTCTTCAAAAAATGGGTTGACCACATGTTACTTATGACGTCATATCTCGTTACCATAGCAACCGGTTGTCGCAAAACTTTACAAAAATGTGTCTCTAGGATAAATGAACAGCTACTGAAAATAGCATGTGCTAATCGTAAATGGTCTTGAAAATATCGGAGAAAAACCTTAAGGGGGTGGCAACCACCCCCCCCCCCCCCCCCCCCGCCCCCCTGTACGTCCGAGGTTTAAGCCAAAAGCCACTTTGTAAAAAAAAAAAACGCCGAACAAACTATGAAATCATCAAATCATAAAATCCAAACTTGTACTCGTCTTTTTGAGGAATAACATTGACCTTCAATTTTACGGCTGATTTCTCCTTCCACCCAGTAGTTTAATCTTTCTTTCTTCATTGAGTCTTTTTGATACCTCGTCCGCGCTAAGAACCAATCAGATTGCAGGATTCGTTGCCGTGCCCTCTTGGAAAAAATAAAATATGATATTTCCTAGTGAGACGCATTTAAATGCTTAGTTATAAAAGCTCAAAGACTGAGTTTTTCGAAACACAAATTAAAATAGGAAAGAGATGTATTTATTTCTTTATCACATTTTCAGTGGCTATTGAAAATAACCACAAGTACGTTTT
This sequence comes from Dendrophyllia cribrosa, assembly GCA_024195265.1. Classification (NCBI taxonomy): domain Eukaryota; kingdom Metazoa; phylum Cnidaria; class Anthozoa; order Scleractinia; family Dendrophylliidae; genus Dendrophyllia; species Dendrophyllia cribrosa. Next base: position 10,218,828 of record JAJLRJ010000013.1, on the reverse strand, counting down.
AACCTAACATTTTTACGAGGAATGTTAATAAACAAATTCGTAAAAAATAATTGTCTCATGCCTTATGGTAAAAGGTAACAAAGTCAATTCAGCAAAAGTTGTTGCATGCATACAAAGCTGCTTACGACGGAGCTATTTCTATTCAAAATAATAAAGGAGTCCAGTTTGCCCGTTTAGTCACATTGTTTATGCTGCTTATCTTAAAGCGCTTACTATTTGTCCAAGCTGGCCGGCCTGGACCGCTCAATTCGTAAATAATATGCCATTACTTGTAAAAGGCCGGTCGGCCAGACTGGTCAATTTGAAAATAATATGTACCCTTTTAATGGACTTCTAGGAACAGGTCTTCAAAAAGACGCATTCTAGTTACAAACTAGCCAGTTTGGCTGGCCAGTTCTGATAAATGGTAAGCGATCTTAGTTTGAATTGTTTATTTATATAGCTATTTTTACAACTGGTTTTAAATTATATCTTCACTGTAGTTGACGACCCGTCACTTGGTTGCTACATCTACCATGGTATATCCGGGATCTGCAAGTACGTGTGCGACCAAGGCAAAAGTAAAATGTACGGAATGGGACAATGTAAAGGACGCATATGCAGCTATTAAGTGTAAGTATCCACCAAATGATAGTATTTAATGTGATTCCTTGGTATTGCACAGTGCATCCCGGCTGTGCATAATTTATTGCGTCATCAGCGCGAGCATATAATAACCAATAAGCAACTGGAGCCTATAAGTAGTTGTTTTCTCCTAAACGAGTATGGCGACCTATTTTTAATTGCATAAATTTGGTATAAGTTCCTTTTCTTTAGATAAAAATAGTTTAAAATATTTTCGTCGTCAGGAGAAAACGTTATCGCTAAGAGCGGGTACATATTCATTACTCACGTTTTGAATCAATTGCCATTTGAGGCTGAGTGCCCTGGCTATATATCGTTTAGTTTACCCATTACGGTTCTTCAGGTATTCCAGCTACCACGAAATTTACCGTGAACCGATCAAATCAGCAACAGAGTGATAGATGTTAACTGTTACTACAGGGAAAAATAGGGTTACATGTTTTTATTGTATAAACCTTACCCATGCGCACAGCCATATCACCCGGGCAGTGGCAGCCATGGATAGCTGTTTCGTCCTGGTTAGGACTCATCAGCATGGCATAGCCAGGTGTAAGGGTCTCATATAAAATCATCTTGCGTTGTAAAATGTTGTATATATGGCAAAATAAAGAATGAATGAAACAATCGACCGCGCCTTTCTAACCCTTTAAGCCCCAGTAGTAATTAACATCAATTTTCACCTTCTAATGTCAATGCTTTTATCAATCAGAGAGGTTATGAGAATTAAGAGTACGATCGAGCAAGATTAATTTTCTTAATATCTTAGCGCATTCTCCATGCTACTGCATGTCATACGAAATGTTAAGGAACAAGAAAGGAGAATTCATATTTTGATATTGTAGACTTAAGGGTTAAGGACAACATTCGAAGTGTGCCGCTGAACAGGGTTGTTGTTTATAATTTCTTTTGTCGTGTTATCCGGTAATTAGCTTACCTTTTTAACTATACAGTATGAGCAAGAGGCCATTAGGTTTAAGGTGGATAGTGTAATGTCTTAAAAGTGTATATAACATATTGTCTTTATTTGATTGATGGATTAATCTGCGTGGAGTTTTGATAAGAAAATCGAAAAACGTTTTTCGATATCGATTTTTTTTTCCGTGTTTTAGCCGTCTAAAAACTGGTGAAATTTCACTTTCGGTGGTGTAAAACACCTCGCCAGTAAAAAGACTGGGGTCAGTCTGCTGTGACGTCAATACCAGAATGCCAGTTTCGCGGTTTCTAGGTTCCTCAGTATTTTAGGAGTGCCCTGAGGAAGAAATCTGGTTCTATTAAGGTATGTTGTCTGTGGTCGAGGCAACACTCACCAAAAATACGGAGGAACCGAGAAAACGCGAAACTAGAATTCCTGTATTGACGTCACAGCGTAAGTGAAATTTCAAGTTTTTAGATAACTAAAACACGGAGAAGGAAACTCGATATCGAAATACTTTGTTCGACTTTCTTAGCAGAATACTATGTAGATTCGATCTGAAGCAGATAGAAAAATAATCTGTCATATACATTTTAAGGCCAGCATACATTTTAGTGCAGTACTTAGTTATCACTGCTAACCAGTACAATTTACAGTTGTCTGCTTGGTGACTTGTCAATTTTGTGGCAGTGAGGCTGGAGTTGACCTTGTTTTGATACAAACCTTCCTGCTTTTCATATGTTCTTATGCTTACTAGTTTTTGTTCAGCATGATTTACATATGAAAAGCAGATAGATTAGTATCAAAACAAAGTCAACACTAGCCTCACTTTCACTCCAAGGCAAGGGTACTAAGCACACAACTCTAAAATGGTCTGTTGAACCAGTGCTTATGTGTAAATGATTAGCCATAGCTGCTACAGCTAGAAGGATCGCTGTTCACTTCACTGTAAAATGTCTTGTATAAGAAATAGCAGTGAATAACATTAAAAAAAAAAGGTTACCATGTAACACAACCTGAGTCCAGCATGTTTTATTAACATTACTCAAAGTCCTTCAAAAAAAAAGCGAAGTCAAGATCGTAAAGACGTAAAAATGATCGAGAGAGCAGTTGACTACTAAGATATGCACTGAATACAGTCTCCACTGATCTGCGATTTCAGCTGATGACGCAAGTCAGCGCTTGCGCAAACCTTAACCCTCGAACCTACAGGTTTTTACCCCAACCTTGCGAAATTCAATATTTGCTGCTTTGGGTAGCATTTCATATTATCGTTCATTTTTCGCCGAAAAACGGCTTTACCTCATGCTATTTATGACATCAATGCAATTGTACCACGGTGGGGGTATACGTTTGCGTGTACATCCGAGGGTTAAAACTACATACCACTGTAAGGCTAGTGAGGTGTAGATTCCAAAAATAACAATTATTTTTCCTGTTTTGTTTCAATAAGGGCGCGGAAGCCCTTTAAACGTAAAACTGACAGTGTTTGCTTCACTGAATAACCAGCTTCCGTGTTATGCGCCGATCAATTCGAAACTTCGACATGCCCCTCCGGGCAAATTACCCCGGGTATTTGACTATTTTGCGTGTCCGGAAATGAGAAATTTGATATTTGCCAGAGGGTGGACGACGACAGGAACATTTCATAAAGGTGACTGCATTGCCACATAAAAACGACAATTATAGAGTTGCATACCAGAATCAAAATGTATTTTTATATTCCCACTATTTCAAACTTTTTTCTTTAGCCATGCATCCATGTTTTTTTTTTTAATCTAACGCCGTTCTTGTTTTGCTCACAAAAGGATACGTCTTAAAACTGCGCAAATCACTCATGAATAATCAAAAGTTTGATTTTGCAGAATACTTTAATCTAGGATAGCGTGCCCTGACAATGGGGGTTCATCAAACAACATTCACTTTTCACTTATCTACATGGTAGAATGTTTTATCTTTTATTTGAATATAGGGTTTTGCAGCCGAATAAAAAGATCAACTACTTTTTATTAGCTTCGCTTATTTTTTGGACTTCATCGACGCGTTGCCAGTGTGGCGAAACATGCTCGCATGTATACGCAAATTGATTGACAGTTCTATTGTAGCCTTGTGCACGCGATTATCCTGCAAAGCAAACAATACCGATAGACTACCAGATTCATTTTTGAAACAAAAATCCTTCGTTCAAATCGTTTAGACAAACATTTCACCGCTGAACACTGAATCCCTGATCTTTCTAAAAAATTCGTACTTAATGCATAAAAATCAAAATATTGATTTCCTCCCTCCTTATGTTCTCTCTTTTTTACAAATTAAATACAATTTATAGTTAGTTTCAATTTTTTTGAACAATGTATTGTTACTATTTAGGCTTATATTTTGGAATCAGTGTCGCGATTTGTCGACAGAATCTTTGTATATTGAATGAGCAGCAGTTCAGGGCATAGTTAGTCGAGATACCAATTTATATAACAATATTTATGAGATGGGAAACAAAAAATACCCATTGCAAATGGCGTCCAGAAGACAGTCTCTTTTTTTAATATCATATTAGATGTATTTGTTATGTAAATAGTTTATTTTAAGTTGCACGGAGATATTAGCCTTCTGGCTACCCTACAATTCGTGTAGAAATAAAGTTCATGTATGTATGTATGTCCAAAAGAATAATTAAAGGCAATTTAATTTACATGTATATATATTATACTTTCCTAGTTCAAATTAATTTGAATGTGGTATGTTTCTTCTGGAAACCAAGAAAAAAAAAAAGAAAATAGTACTTATACTTGCATTTTTGTATATATCGGACATTATTGGTTCTTCTACGAATGTCACCTAACTGTTATTTATGTTTCATAGCTCTCGTTTCGTTCATTTTAATACTTTCAAATCAAACTAGTATGCATCAAAACCTACGTGTCTTCCACTAATCCCGGGGGGAGTGTCTCCGACGGGGGTGCTCGTCGTACCTTTTAGGGGTCAAAATTTGGTAGATTGGTGCCGCTTTGGGTGCTTGCAATCTAACATGACCATGGTTAGAATTATCGCGGCGTACCGTTTGGGGTATTGAACCAAAAAATATATAATAGAATATGTTTTGTGTTGTTTAAAATTGGTACCTTTTAACGTAAAAATATATTTGAACCAAGCCTATCAAACAAGATTCTGGTACCTTTTTGGGTGTTTTCGAAAGTTTTTATATGGGAGTCTCCCCTGGGATACTAATATCATTTCTCGCACCCTCAAAGTGTACGGTCAACCCAGGTTTAAATGGTTAACCGCAATCAAGTAGAAAATATCTCCCACTCGTATTACCCCGTCACACTCAAAGCTAAAAATAAAATACAACGCTATTCAGTTCTTGTTGACTGTCTTCATTTCCCCATCACGTTTTTATTAAAACCATGCTCGCTTCATGTGTTCTTATCGTCATGTGTCTGACTCCGGGGAGAGGGGGGAAGGGGAGTGTGGGTAAGGTTCTCAGGTATATTAGAAATAGGGAGATAAACCATGTTTGGGGTTTGAAATAAGTGTTTTCGGAACTTCTTTGGGTTATCAATTTTCTAGGGGATTTCTTTAGCTAGTGTACCCTAGTAAACCCAAGCGCTCTCGATTTTATGTCAAACAATTGTATCGAATATCAGTTTCACGTACAAGCACGTACAAGCATAAAGTACATGCAGATGACAAGGACCTTCCTGTTACAGAGTTTTGTTCATGTGAGGTCATGATACGCCATTTAAATGCTGGTATTAAAGTATATGTACTTGTTTTCTGGGATTTTATGTTCTGGGCCGTTGGACTTTTTGAATCTAGTTTAAGCTGAATAAGGCTTTCTTGGGTTTGGCAAGTTGGCCGCATTTGCACCTCCCCCCGGGGATCTGACAGTCCATTTGGCAAGGACCTCCGGCTATTTTCTGTCATCAAAGAAACGCAATTAATTGTGTCGAGGCTTATTAGATTGTTTTGTTGTGACAGTGGGCGTCTCTTGAAATTAATGATAAAAAGTATTTAAATAAATACGTGATTCTTTCAACGTAGCCCAGATGTAGCCAAGACTTAAAACAGTGCACTACTCAAACAGAAGACACCTATCATAACGGTATGTTTGCTTTCGACATTATTCACTGGTTTTCTTTTTTAATATAACTTCTTGGTAGATATTTTTTTAGTTATATAACTACCCCGCCAAATAACAATTTCTCACTGTAGATATCTGATCGACATGACTAGTTGTTAATTTTACCTAACCGATCTTAACTAGTCGAATCTTTTATTTACCCTGCCGGCAACATGGGAAATGTTTGTAGCTGTGATACAAAAAATATATATTTCTAAATCGGTATTGTGAAGTTTGAACTGGCATGGGTTGAGCATAGTCTGAGCTAAGCTAAAAAAATAATGTTAGTCTTTTTAGTGGCATCTGATAATGTGAATTTACAGTGGGATCCAAAGTGGTGTTGTCCTCTTTCTTTGTTCTTGTAGTACCAGCAAGAAGGAGCGCGCCCAGCTTGGTCAAGTCATTAGGGCGCTAGACTTGAGACCCGGAGGTTTATAGTTCAAGTCCCGCTCTAACCACTAGCTGGAGTTGTTTCACGGCAGACCCGAGTTCAACTCTTCGGCCACGCTTGTAAAATAGCCAACTGGTCAGCCTCCTGCCAGTTGTAATTTTTAACATATTATGTTCAATTTGAAGTATTTGTTTCTGTTATTTAAATAAATGCTCTGTCCCACCAGCATTTGTCCTATAAACACTTAATGAGGGGAAATAAAGGTTATTGATTTATATATGTATATTACACAAATCAGCGTGGACACACACGCAAACAACAAGAGAAAGTTTCTAGGCAGAATAGAAAACATTTCATCCCATCGTGACGAGCTTCAAAGGTTGATGGTTGGATGTATAGATTCATTAGTGTAAAAGTCTATAAAAATATAGTTTTGAGGTTTGGGGTTAAGCTCCATATATTTTTCCTTTTCGAATAAAGACTTTACAGACAATACACGTTTCCTTTTGTTCTCTCAACAGCTCAACACAATGGAGGGAAAATTTACGTTTGTCATACTGCTTTTCTGTGTAGTTGCTGTGATGGCGGTGCCAACTTATAAAAATGATGGTAAAACATGTTTCCCCTTTCGTCAATTCAGCCTTTGAAAGAGCAACTTCTTTTTTTTTTTTTTTTCAAAATGCGTGTTTCAATTAATTAGGATTCATCGCAGTGTCCAGAAATGACTTGCTGGCCATAGTTTCAATTCATAAGCAGAGGAATGCAATTTGTCAAGATAGAATTGTTCATGTTTCATGTTGATTTTATAAGGTCATATAAATATCCATTTTTGATATTTCTTCCTCCAAGACTTAACAGCTTTCAGCTGAAAGGTTAAATATCAGAATTTCAACGAAAGTTGGAACAAACTTTTACAGCAACATTACAACTTGAGTACCATTTACATTTCTAAATTTTATGATTTTATCCAAGAAAGAGTAAAAAGCGAGAATCATATTTTACGAAACCCAAGGTTCTGATAGTGAAATATTTTGTTAATTGATTTCGAACATTACACTACGTTTTAGTTATGTTTTGGTTTTCGTTTTAGACGACAGCTGTGAAGTAAGTGGTTCCAATCGATATGAATGCGGATGGCTTGGAATAACTGAAGCTCAGTGCCAGAGTAGGGGGTGCTGCTACGACGACAGTGATCCCAATGCCAAGTACTGCTTTGTCAAGAAAGGCGAACGTAAGTAATGGGTGCAATTTTAGTCACCAGAAACACTGGAGCAACCAAAAAATCGTTTCGGTGGAAAAGCTGTCCGGCCTCAGTCATCTTAAAAATTCGAAATAAATTAGATTAAAACCTATGAGTTTTCTTAAGTAAAATGTTGCCTTATGCAAATTTCCCTAACATTAATTAGAAAACTTAACGCCTTTTAAGCGCGTTACAGACGAGCAAGTTTTCTATGGCAAGAGTCCGTAACAAGGTTTATTGCTCGTGTGTATGAACAACAAGTTTTCTTTGACAAGTTGTGCCTTGTCAAGTTCTATTTGCCCGTGTGAAAGAATAAACAAGTTATCTTTGACAAGTTTTCTTTGTATCCAGCAATACAATTGTACAGCGAACTAAGAAAACACAACGCTATTTTATTTAGCACGTTACAGACGAGCAAGTTTTCTATTACAAGTTTTACTTGCTCGTGTGTAAATAAAAACTTGCCAAGTTTTCCATGTTGAGCATACAGACAAGCATGTTTTGCAATCTGTCAAGTTTTTTTAACACGAGAAGCGAGGTTTCATATCCCCAAGCAGAAAATTACTATTTTGTTTATTATATAAAAACAATTAAGCAATTTTCCGAAGATTTTCCAAAGATTGACGAAGATTTCCGAAGATCTTCGTGATTTCTCCGAAGATTGTACGAACTTGTCTGATCATTGCCAGATTTTTTTTTCGAAGATTGCCCGAGATTGCCAAATATTTTCGAGGAAGATCAGAAGATATTTTGATTGTAGATCAACACCGTTTCTTATTAATAAGAACAAAAATGGTAGCTAACATGCGGATTTTGATAACATCACCCTTCACAGAGAAGAATAAATTTAAATATCTTCACGTGTCGAGAAATGATTTTTCTGCAGTGGGAGAAACACGTGTATTTCACTCGAGTTTATAAAATAAATGCATTTCTTACATGTTTATTTGTACAGACCTACCCGATGGACTTTGCCCTGTTGCTCCTTCTGAGCGCCAGGAATGTGGCTATTATGGCATAACAAAGGATGAATGTCTGGGAAATTCCTGTTGTTGGGACGAATCGGTAGAGAACACCTATTGGTGCTTTCAACAGCCAGGTGAGTCAATTTACTCGAACACTACAACATTCGTTTAATATACCGCTGCCGTATAAGAGCAAAAATGTAAACTGCTTATTCGGAAAGTTTAGAGGCATTTCTATTACTAACTGGCAGGTTTCCCGTTTGTCCATACAAACGTAACTTTAACGCATTGTAACGACTACATTAAACAATATGATCTGATTATATACGGGCACATTATGACACGGAATACTTTTTATGTCCACTGCGTATGTGCACGTACACACTTTGCTATGCGGTAAGCGGTGTCACCGGAACTGAAGTTTGTTAACCTGTTTTTTTGTTGTTAAAAGTATTAATTTCATGTGAAACAAAACTCATATCCATAATAATGGTTTTGCTCTTGGCCTCGGTTTGAAAAGGAGGCTAAGAGCAACTCGGAAATGGGCTGTTAACGTGGTCGGATGAAAGCCTAAAAGCCTAAAAGCCTACATGTCAAGACCGCAAGGTAGTATGGGATTTTCATGCCTTAATTTACCTACACTAGGGAGCTTTTAGCAACCGATGAAGGCAACACCGTACCAAGGAAGACGTCACTTACAAAAAATGATTCGTGCTATTTTAAACTACTTTGCAGTTCTTCCAATTTGTTTAGTTTGTCTAACGTTACTGGATTATCCAGGTGCTTAATTTGTAGGCACGGCTTTCTAGTAAGAAAAAATAGACAGTATGTTCACGCTGTCGTATGTTCACGCTGCAGGGAACGGCTAAGCAATGTACCAAAATGTAAAACGAATTAACTAAACCTATCGTTTTGTGCCCTTCTCGCTGCCGTCCCCGCCGTGACTGCTTAAGCTCCCTAGCTCCCTTACCTTGATTGGTTAAAAATAAAACATGTATGTGAGGATTTTGAAAAACCAATCAAGCATTTCGTGTACACGAGAGCACGTAGTGTACCGTGGCGGCCTCAGCAAAAATTGTTAAGATATTACCTGAAACAAAAAATCGTATATTGTAAATGTGGATTTTGTGATTTATGGTCACTCGTGATGTTTTGAAGGTTTTCAAATTGCACTTGCCTACGGCTCGTACAATTTTGAGAACTTTCAAAACATCACTTATGCCCATGAATCAAGAAATGCACACGTGTTAATACGATTTCCTATACTTATAACACAGACGCATATGTCTATAGCTCTGTCGCCCATTTTCCGTCACGCCCGACCGACAACAGGAAACTAGAATGGCTATTTACAACTGTCCATACTGCCTTGCGGTCTTGGCTTGTAGCCTTTGAGCTTTCATCTGAAACAGCTATATGTTTTATTGACATTAGTTTTGGGAAATATGATCTATATTAAGGAATTATGGTCAGAATAAAGTGAAGTGTCCGTCAACCAATTTGACAGAAATAAAGTTCCCCAAAATATATGATTTCCACGCCCTTTTTTTTAACATTTCGTTTCGGTTCAGCTGAGAAGTACATCTCCAATGAAGGCGATTCATTATCGACTCATGGGTTGTATTAGATGTCCATGGATATTCCGACCGCCATAATATCGTTGTTTTTTTTAAATGCGTTTATCTTGTAGAGGAAGAGCCAATCTCTTGCTACATCTACCATGGCGTCTACGGAACATGCAAATACGTTTGTGATCCGGATGACAGTAAAATGTACGGAATGGGTGATTGCAAGGGACGCATCTGCTGCTACCAGAGCACGAGCGGCTGGTAGGTACATATTGATTATCACCAGCATACAAGTAAAGTTATTTTTGGTTGGTTGTACATAACAAGTATATGCGAATAAATGGACAATGTTCGTATTTTTGGTTTTCAACTGGAACTACAATTGTAGTTTGCAAAAGGGTCACAATGGGGTGGTGGCTTTTACGGTTAACGATTTAAATTTTGGCTTTTTACGGCTAACGGCTAACGATTAATTTATTTCGGTAACGGTTAACAAGTTAAAAAGTTACAAAGTATTTTCTTATTATTTTAAAAGGTTTTAAAATGTGTTTTACGACAATGTGAATTAATTTTTAACTTAAAAGGTCTTTTAACTTACAAAGGCCTTAGGGCCATTCCGGGACATGACACAAACTCTCATAACAACATCATAACAGTCTTAAAGAGTCTGACCCACCCAGTTTGCATTGCGCGCTTCTCTTATTGTTATGATACGGCTCTATTCCATATTTGAGCAAGCGTATCACCTCTTGCACGGGTGAATTTCTCATCTACAATACAGTATGGATTTTCGGAGGCCCTGAAAATGGCGGATGAACCAACGTAGGCGCGCAATGCAAACTGGGTGGGTCAGATTCTTTAACAAAAGACGGCAAATGACAGATAGTGGCTAGAATCTTTTACGGTTAACATTTTTTACGCCTACGACTAAATTCTTGGGCCGTTTTACGGCCAACGGTAAAACCCATTGAGACCCTCTTACATGGAGACCCATGCAGAGGAATATCATTAAAATATTTGCATGTGAAAAGATTGTCCCGCATGAGTCTCCACTGCAAGCTAGTTCCAGTTCAATATCGAGAATACGAATATTGTCTATTTGCAGCCTAACATTTTTAAAGTTGATAAAACCAAATTTTCGTTTAAGAAAAATGAAACGATTTCACAAATTGTTCCGGTAAAATACATGCTTTGCAAATGGTTTGAACCCAGGAGTATCAGTATTTGTCGAAAGAAATTGTTTGATACAGAATCAGTTATATAATCCGTATTACTTTGCATTGCTTACTAAAGTATCACCAACAATGTTATAATATGTATTGTTATTATCTTTTCAGAGAGAAAGAAGAATCAAGTGAAAGCCATTAAGCATCTAAGTAAATGAAGACATTGCGACTTCAGTAAATAAGACGATAAAGCAGTGAAAGCGGCTTAAAAATTGATAGACAGCAACAGCAAATAAATATATTAAATTAATTCAACCTGTGTGAATTGCTTGATCGATGAAACGACAAACCTTTTTGATAACGAACGGGGATACGCGGGAAATTCGAGTAGTGTGTTCATACTGAATTACTTGGAAGTTGTAATCGACTGAAATACTTGTGACCTTGTTGTAAGAAGGAAGAGTTATTTGTTCAGGTACATCATGGTTATCTCAGTTGGAAGAACACCAATCTGCAAAGAGCAGAGGCGTAGCTACCTTTACGCACGTACGCACGTGCGTACCTGAAAAAGTCGAAAAAATAAGTAAAAATGAATAAAAGAGTAAGAACTAGTTGAAAATTTATGTGAAGATTTGGTGATTGTGCGTACCTCTGAAAAAGTCCTGGCCACGCCCATGAAGAGGGAGGTCTCGGGTTCGAATCCCGGCCGGACCGACAGCCAGGGTCTTTAAATGCTGGCTGTACTCAAGAGAACATAAAGCTAAGAGAGCGAATCCCCCATACATACCCTATTCCAATGAAAATGTGTCTCAAGTTATTTTTAGAACGTACCAGTCCTCCGCGGATAGTATTATCACGCGCGTTGCGTGGATGTTTTCGTGCATTCATCCCCACTTCGACCGACATCTTTCTCTTCAGTCACTCATGCGAAACATCCACGAAAACATCCACGCAACGCGCGTGATCATACTATCCGCGGAGGACTGGTACGTTCTAAAAATAACTTGAGACACATTTTCATTGGAATAGGGTATGTATGGGGGATTTGCTCTCTTAGCTTTATGTTTTCTTGCTGTACTCAAACACCTTCTCTCAGTTCTGAGATGATCGCGTCATTTGGCGGGACGTTTAAGCCGCTGGCCTTGTCTCCTATACCTTCTTACACTTAAAATTGAAGAAGAACCCCACTTCCCTGTGTTGTCTGGCCTTGCTAGTTCTTTCATTTAACTTCACATATCATGGGTTGTGTTGGTAACAATGAGATCAATATAGACTGATGGCGGCAGCCAAACGCGACCTAATTTGAGCCCGATCGCACTTATGTGCCACTGGGAATACAATGTAAGGCGGACACGTATGGCTTCGAGGCTAAGGGGAATAAAACAAAATATATCACATTGAAGTTCTGGGATGAATGACTAATTTATTTCGTTTTATTCCCCTTTGGTTAGGAGTTTTTAGTCAATTTATTGTATAAACCAAGTACATTTTATGAAGCCGCTTAACCAGGCTGGTTTCACTGGCGACATCAGCAAAAATGTAATTATAGCGGAAGTATGACGGTGCTTATGTCCAGCGAAAACGGACCCAACATTAGCATAAGCGCAAGCGCAAGCGGAAGCATAGCATAACAGGGCTGATGTCTGGAGAAAACGGACTCAACATAAGCATAAGCGCAAGCGGAAGCAGGGCTGATGCCTAGACTAAAAACGGGCCCGACATAAACATAAGCATAAGCGGAAGCATAACAGCGCTTATGTCCAATAACAACGGGCCCGACATAAGAATAAGCATAAACGAAAGCATAACAGGGCTTATGTGTAGTGAAAACGGGCTCGTCATTAGCATACGCGGAAGCTTAACAGCGCTTATGTCCAGTACGTTAACAGATGTAAGTGTAATTTTTTTCCCCATCAACGAGTTATTCTAAGCTAAAAAATAGCCATGAGAAAGCTGTCAATTTTCATCGAACTGGCACTTAAAACGGTCGATATCATTAGTATCCAAGCCTTTTGTAATGGTCGATGTCATTTTTCTCTAGTTTATGTCTGGATTAGGACGAAAGTCGGCTCATTAGGCCTAGATAAGGCGATCATTTGACCTAAGCTAGAGTCGCAATTAGGTTAGATTTAGGGATAGGGTCACCCTTGGGGAAGGGGGGGCACAAAGTGCCCGCGCTAACTTTCAACATTCATAACTTCTTTAATATGTATTTAAACGCCATCAAACTTTGTGACTTTTCCTAAAATTTATCTGACAATAATTTCATATGGCAATTTTTGGATCACGCGACTTTTTGATGTTTCCATGGCAACAAGATTTTGACAGCCATGTTTTTTTTGAAATTTGCATATTTATACCGTTGAATGAAGAAAAACAATGTTTATTGCTATAACTTTTCTATTTTTTACGTCATTTAGCGTTTATTTATTGGTTTTGATTAATTTTGAGTGAATTTGGACGGTTTTAAAGAGGTCTTAAAAAATTCAGAAATCCAAGATGGCGGATCCAAAATGGCGGCCGTATAACTAATTACCTAATAATTTCGTCATATGACGTCATCGTTCCATTGTGCGGACCGCAAAGGAGACAGTTTTGGATGTACTATGTACCCTCGGAATTTCATTGTCATAGCCTTAATGTTCTTGAAGTTACGAGGGGGGCAAAATGTGCCCCCCCCCCCCCCTCCAGGCTCAGAAACTCAAAAAAGCCCAGGCTGAATAGGGTTAAGAAAATCACCTTTTATAAGTAGTTTTTTAGGGGTTTGCCGGATCAACTTAATGGGGTAGTGGTGAAGGAGGGATGTTAGCATGCAAGAGGTTCCGGGTTGGATTCTAGGTTATTAATTGCATTTTTCTTTTGTCTGAATGAAAAGAAAAATGATTTAATAATTTGATAAAAAAAATTAAAATGGCAGCTGCTAAAATGGCAGGGAGAGATTTAGACTGTTTTGACCCATGGATTTGGATTATTTCTGAAATAACCTAATGTAATGGAAATAATTCACGGTTTGGGAAGTATTAGGCAAGTGTTGGTTTGATCGGGAATCAATAAATTAGATATTCACAGCGAGTACAGAAAAATTGGTAGCTTATTCAACATTGTCTTGAGTGATGGTGTAATGTATGTCACGCAAAATTCGTTGAGGGGGGAGGGGTGCGTGACCCGTTTAAAATAAACCATAAAACTTTCTAACGCAAGCGCATGAGTATAGGCTACTGGTAGCCTCTTGTTTAAACCAAAGGATGATACAGCACAATTTCTTCAGCATGTGACAATATACACGTGGCCGTCACGTAAAAGGTTAGACTGTCGTGTTAACAAATGCCTCCTTCATTTTACTGTCAGCATATAACTCCAACTATTACTTTTGGCTTAGCTGATTCCTTCTTGGATTGATGAATCACAGAAGATTCATCTTAAGAGTTATAAACAATGGTGCAAGTGTCGATACAGTCTTGAAGATTTTTTAGAGCAATTAGTTAGCAGTTATTTTTTAATGAAGTTGAAATTATACTAAAGGCCTAATCGCACTAAAGGACAAAACTGATTTTTCGAGTGTCAAAAAAATAATTAATAATAATAAAAACTGCCATCGTGACGAAAACAGGTGCGATTGCATTTTTCACGCCGAACAAAATTTGTTCACCGCCGACCAAACTTCAAAAAGACCGTCGAGTACCTCCGAAGCAGGCCAAACTGATACAAATATTCAGAACCAAAAGGCGAGAGTGTTTAGATTCGGAAGTGAACTGACATGTGATTGGTAACATATTTTTCATGCAGGAGGTTTTGCCACGAAACGTGACCAGAGAGCCATCATTTCGCCATTATGAATCGCAGTATCACCCGCCTTAAGGCTTTTTTAATCTTGGATTGAATTTTATCTGAACACCACGTGATAATAGTAAATAAATTGCCATTTGCCTGGGCATGATAAGAGACAGTGTAAAAACCCGACTTGTTCTGGGATCAGTCAGTGTAATATCCAAAGTAAACATCCGGAAATTAGAGCAGAAATTATAGAGGTACAAGGTTAAATAAAAGACCAAGAGAAAAGGTCTGAGAAAACCAAGATCGAATTGATGAATTTCAAAGCTGCTAGAGAAAAGGCGAGGAACAGCTTCTTTGCAAAAATGAGGCTGCGACTGAAGAAGAGTTATCGGCCATGAAATAAGTTGCGTTTAATACGTATTTTTTTATACGTCGGTTTCTTAGTAAACCCGAGAATTTAGTTTTATCGACTGAGTCGATAAGGTAAATTGACCACCGTCAAAAGATTCAAATAGCTGACGTTTCTAGCGCTAGCCCTTCGTCGGAGCGAATCAAGGAATTGTGGGTAGTGTGTGGTTTTATATAGTAAGCGGTGGAGCTACGCTATTGGTGGAAATTTGGTGACGTGAAAAACAAATGTAAATTAGTTGAATGAAAAGCGTTCGTTGATTCCGTGGGGTTTGAGAGTGCCGATTTGAAAGATTATAAAGAGTCAGGGTACCCACGTTTCTTGAAAAACTGGCACATTTCTTCTGATTTGTTGGAAAAATCAGAGTCATCACTACATAGACGTCGAAGTCTGAGAAATTGAGAATACGGAATGGCGTTTTTAACGTGCGATGGATGTGAGGATGAATGTAACAGATAACTGTGGGAATCTGTAGGTTAAACAGTTAAGTGTCAAAACTAATTCGGCTAAGCGGAGCAGTGTTTCTGAGCTTGGGTTTTGAATGGAGCGCTGGTCTAAAAAATATTTTAGTGCTTGAAGTCCTTCGTCATTGGGGATGACGGTATATAAAGAGGTAATGTCCATAGTGAAAATTAATTTGTTTTCGCTGGGAAAACTGAAATCCCGGAAAATTTCGAGTGCGTGATTGGTGTCCTTAATGTACGAGGGTAGTGATTTGACAATGGGGGCCATGATTTTGTCTAAATAGCTAGAAATTTGTTCGGTAGGACAGCTACAAGCGGAAACAATTGGTCGGCCCGGATTGTTTGGTTTATGAATTTTAGGTTTGAAATATACGCGTGAGGTTCTAGGAGTAGTGATGATGAGATTGTTGGCGGTAACTGGTAATTGTTGTTTAGTAATGAGCCGAATTAGTTTTGACACTTTACTGTTTTTCATTTTCCCAAAACTACTACAAACAAGTAAATGGAGTCGCCATCGGCACCAAAATGGGACCAAGCTACGCTAACCTTTTTGTAGGCCACATCGAAGACAAATTTTTTAATCAGTACCACGGAAGCAAACCCGAACTCTACGGCCGCTACATCGATGATTGCATTGGCGCTACCTCTTCCAGTAAAGAGGAACTTAATCAATTCATAACTTCTGTCAATACTTTTAATCCAGCTCTAAAATATACCTGGGAAATTTCCGAAACCTCAGTCGCTTTTCTTGACATTAATATTTCAATCAACGGTAACAGTTTATCCACAAGTGTGCACTACAAACCTACAGATTCCCACAGTTATCTGTTACATTCATCCTCACATCCATCGCACGTTAAAAACGCCATTCCGTATTCTCAATTTCTCAGACTTCGACGTCTATGTAGTGATGACTCTGATTTTTCCAACAAATCAGAAGAAATGTGCCAGTTTTTCAAGAAACGTGGGTACCCTGACTCTGTTGTTAATACGGGCCAACAACGTGCACAACAGATCGACAGACAATCAGCACTACAAACGCCACAGAAGGAAGAGAACGAGAGAATTCCATTCACCCTCACTTTCCACCCACACAACAACACAGTCAAAAGCATCATTTTAAAAAATTTCAAACTACTCCAAAACGACCCCGAAACTGGCAGAATTTTTTCACAACCCCCACTAATTTCATTCAAACGTGACAAAAACATAGGCAGCTTTCTAGTTACGAGCGCACTGAAATCTGTCGATGAACCGGGAACTTTTAAATGCACACGCACACGATGTAACACTTGTCCTTTCATTCACAACGCGGACAAAATAACAGGACCCAAACGCTTTTCATTCAACTAATTTACATTTGTTTTTCACGTCACCAAATTTCCACCAATAGCGTAGCTCCACCGCTTTCTATATAAAACCACACACTACCCACAATTCCTTGATTCGCTCCGACGAAGGGCTAGCGCTCGAAACGTCAGCTATTTGAATCTTTTGACGGTGGTCAATTTACCTTATCGACTCAGTCGATAAAACTAAATTCTCGTGTTTCATCCCCCCACCGACGCAGCACCACAGTTTCTCCAGAAACTAACCCCATTCTTAGTAAACCGTCAGTGATTCCGAATGAATCCGCAAAATACGTAAGGAAATTAATTGAGTTATTCATTTTTCATATTCCGTTTGTAATATTTCTTGTAAGATTGAGTATAACGCAGTTGTAGACCGTGACAATAATTAACTACAGGTATAAACTCGCCAGAAGGTGGAAGGTATGTGGACTAAAGAAGATTTCAATAAAGTTGTAAGCGAGTATTTTTCATATTTTTGGACAATTTTCGCATGCAAACATTTTTTTACATGCGGCACCTGCTGCAAACAATTTTTGTGTGTGTGTCTCCGTCCAACTGCCATACTTTCGGAAAACATTTTTTTGTTTATTTTTTGCTTGCATGCAATTTATTTCAGTGTTTATAGCCTCTGTAAACAATTTATTTCAAATTATTTCAATTTATTTCAAAATTCCCCCCTCCTGTCAAAAAAATAATGGTACGTATGGTATTTTTCATTTGCAGTTGATGTACTGGTACAAATGTTATTTATATGAGAAACAGCACCACCACTAATTATATCCATTTTACCTGAAAAGTTGGTTGAAATTTTGAAATGCTAAACATTTGTACATTTTTTTAATTCCGTGCTAAGTTGCGACGGTTACAGTGGAGTTTTCTGGCGGCCCGGGAAATGTGTCTATACGGCGATACGTAAATAAATTGACGCACGAACGAAATTAACGTTAGAAAATACTGCTTCCCTCGATGTAGAATGGATAATAACGATTGGAAGTTAACGTAAAAATACACTTGCGGACTGTTCTAGGCGAAATTCGTCAAGTTCACTCTGAGTTTGCGGCGCGACTGCCCAAAGACTGCTTGTCGCATTGTTCACTATTTTCTTCTCTCTGGCTTCGTATATGCATCCCTTTCAACCCTCGCACAACCATAAAAAGCAGCAGGAAGAAACCTTCTCGAATAAAGCTGGTATTCATCCATAAATTTCCTTAGCGTAGTATTTTGACAAGTTATCTTTTGCTATTTTTTTGTTCTGAACGTTGATTGGCTCAAACGATTTTAGTTGGAATGTATTGTTCGTTTGGTTTGGTTAGTTTAGTTTAAGTGGCCCGGGTTAGCCTGTTGCTGATAAAAGAAGAAAAGAAAGTAGAGTGATTTGCCTTAGACCGTGAAATAGTATCTAGCAATTAATCAAAATTAGCTAAAACTAAACAAAATAAAACAATGGAATTAGTGTCCAATAGTGTCTACTAGTGCGTACTAACTTAGGGCCTGGTCGCACTACAGTCAAAAACAAAAATTAGCCCGTGCAAAATGACATAAAAACAAAAACATTATTACACAAAAAGTGTGTCCCACCGGAGCGGTTTTTTTTTGTTTTACTCGATTTTTGCACGGACTAATCTTTGTTTTTGACAGTAGTGCGACCAGGCCCTTAGTAACTATTTCACGGGTTAAAGAAAATCACTCTTAAATAGCCACTAGAATCAATAGACAAATTCGGCTAACGCGTTGTTGTACCCAATTCAAACCTTTTGGGATTAGAACTCTCTGTTCGTCATATTTCCATATCAATGAAGCATTGACATGGAAATGATATGGAAATATTGTGAACAAAGGATCTTATTCCCAGAAGGTTTGAATTGGGAACAACAATGCGTTAGTAGCGTGGCGCAACTCATGTGCGTTGGTGGAAACCGCATGTGGTTAGATCACATTAGGATATCTGGTTGATTGGCATATTTTCTTTCCTGGTGCGAGTACGCTTTTGAGACAAAAGTTTCGTTTCTGGCCGATTTTGCAAAAAAAATTGTCTTTATAATTCTGAAACAATTTCCAAATTGTCCTCAAGTGCGATAACTCCCTAAGTATAGTTATGGTTTCAAATTACATCTAGAAGAATTCAGTTGGTCAAAATATGTTTAAATGGAAACTTAAGGTCATGATGCAAGCATAATGGCAAGATCTACACATCCATGAACAAACCTCATAATTTTTTTGTTTTAATCAGTTTATTTTATTCCCTTTCTGTCGGTAAAGACGCCTTTTTTAAAAGAAATATTTTTAATTAAAATTCTGGGTAGTTTCTTGGTGTTGCGGATGGTGTGATCACCAAATGACGTTAAACAAAAGATTCAAAAGACACTGAACAATACCCACACCACAAGACAAAAGCTAACCAACAATGGCTTCCGCAACACCAAGAAACATCCAAATTCTGATTGAAAAGCATTGACCCATGATACGCGAACACTCAAACTGTAGACTCCCGCAACTGCGTCGAAATTTCGCCGCTGTATCTGCTGAAGCGAATTCTTTTCGGCCGTCATCACGTCGTGTTGACAAATGCCTCCTTCATTTTACTGTCAGCATAAAACCACAACAGTTCTTTTTGGCTTAGCTAATTCCTTCTTGAATTGATGAATCGCTATTCATCTTGTAATAAACAGTTATAAACAATGGTGCAAGTATCGATACAGTCTTGAAGATTTTTTTGCAGCTCTTTTAAATGAAGCTGAAATTATAATAAAGGCCTAATCGCACTAAAGAACAAAACTGATTTTTCAAGTGTGAAAACAAAAATAAAAACTGCCATCGTGATTAAAAAAACAGGTGCGATTGCATTTTTTGCGCGGAAAAAAAATTGTTCACCGCCGAACAAACTTCAAAGAGACCGTCGAGTACCTCCGAAGCAGGCCAAACTGATACAAATCTTCAGAACCAATAGGCGAGTGTGTTTAGATTCGGAAGTGAACTGACATGTGATTGGTGACAGATTTTTCATGCAGGAGGTTATGCCACGAACCGTGTTTAGAGAGCCATAATTTCGTCATTATCGGACGAATATCTGCAGTATTACCCGCCTTGAGGCTGTTTTAATCTTGGAATTAACTATATGTGGACACCACATGAACATAGTCCCCTGGCATTCTTCGATCGTGGTAGTGAATTTCAAATCAGGATTTAACCGGGCGAGGGAGTCCAATAGTGTGTGCGGATGACGTCACAAAATTACCGGCGGCCATGTAATCAAAATGGTTACTGAAACAACAGAAACCGAGCCTCCGATGCTGTCAAATAATGGCTAAAATCTCGAAGGCAAGGTAAAGGATAGATAGCTTGAAAAACTTTGTGGGATCGTAATCGATCCGCTTCTCATCCCAGCCAACAGGTTGATTCACCCGTCGGCGAATCGATGGATTTACTTTTGCACCTTGTGCTGGATATTATGTTTTACAAACGCACAACAATAAAGCTTTAATAAAAAACTTACAGAAGTCTTACAACGAAATGGTCATAGCGGCTTTGTTTCCAGCGTCCTTGATGTGGGTATATATGATTAACAAGAAGACATGATTCACTTGCGCAACTCGGGCAACTAATGTGGGGATTATAACAAACAAAAATTAAGATAGGTACCGTGTGACAGCGCATTCTACAGGGTGGCAGTTTCTTGGTGTTGCGGATGGTGATCACCAAATGACGTAAAACAAAAGATTCAAAAGACACTGAACAATACCCACACTAGAACACAAAAGCTAACCAACAATGGCTTCCGCAACACCAAGAAACACCCTGCCGGGTGTAAGTCTGGCCTTGGTGAGATCAAACCAGCAAGTGTCCATTTCTACCTTGAAGTGTCGACCGTTCCGTTTGTTCTCGTTAGTTTGTTGAAACTTTTAATACGAACACAAAAACATGCTAGATTCGGAAATTTGTCACTCTTGTTTCCACAACCAACAATTGAACAAAATGACTAATTTACACGCTAGTTTACTCGCTGATAGTTTTGTTCACTAGCTCAAACAGAAATTCCCGGAAAATCATCCGTACAATCATAGTTAATCGAGAGACTGGTTATGAAACCTTGCAGACTTCAATGGCTATAACAAAGGAGCTGCAATTTATGTTGAACCGTACTTGACCGTGCACATCTTTTGTTTGTTTTTTTTATCACATCCTATGACTGAATAACTTAATAGCATTTCTATTGGTCAGTTGCTCGAACAAAAGATCAACATCCATTGTGTTGTGCACGGTCAAGGCCGAAAAACGATAACCAAAAGATCGAACAAAGACAATGGAACTTTTCTAACAGAAACCACTTCGAAACAAAATTTCTTGCAGACAAATTGCAGCGTGCAATCAAGGAACCGACAAACTGGCGGTGACAAATTGTATCATGTAAACCATAGTTAATAAAACAAACTGGTTATGAAGGTCAAGAAATTTAAAAAAAGAGTGTACAAAGCTGCTTTGTTTTATGTTGAACGAACCGTGACCTTGCACATTGTTTTGTTTAACGTGCGAGCCCAAATGTTTCTACTGGTCAGTTGCTCATATGCATTTGAATACCTTTTGTGTTTTGTGCAGGGTCAAGGCAAACGAACAAAAGAAATGGAGAACAAAAACATATAACAAAGGATTGACCGAGTTTCATAACCAGTTTATTCTATTAACTATGTGTAAACAGATGCGCTACAAGACAGATTCTACGATTTGTCGGTCTGATATCTTTACTCGTAGGTATCGCGACAATAAATTGCTGAAGTAAAACTGATCTGGCTGATTTCAACTCTGTGGTAATGTTTTTAAGTTTAAAAAGTATCGGGCAGCACATCGAAGTGATCGAAATGAATACGGCCCTAAGAATCGAAAAACAAAAGGGTCTTGGGATTTAAACTAGCACAACTGACAAAAAGGCACTGTAAATAAGCTACCTTAACGATTTTAATTTACAACGTTAAGCGAAACGCGTTTTGTTATTTAAAAAGTGGTTGCGCTGCCCGCTCTCAGGAAGGTACACAGGGAATTAAAACCTATCAAAGTGCTCCTCCAACATGGCTGACGATAATTCAAGGGTCACGTGAGCGCACACGCTATAGATAAATGTGGCGCTCATCTTTTGCGCCGGTTTTGTCGGCGGCAAATTCGTCTCAAGGTTTTGGACTCGAATATATCTAAGCAGCAACAGGCAGCATACCATTAAGTCGACAATAGTCTGTTGCTGATAAAAGAAGAAAAGAAAGTAACAACTCGCCACTAGAATTAATCGTGGTAACGGTAGCGTGGCGCAACTCATGTGCGTTTGTGGAAACTGCATGTGGTTAGATCACATTAGGATATTTGGTTGATTGGCGTATTTTCTTTCCAGGTGCGAGTACGCTTTTGAGATAAAAGATTCGTCTCTGGCGAATTTCACACAAAATTTGTCTTGATAATTCTGAAACAATTTCCAAATTGTCCTCTAGTGCGATAACTCCCTAAATATAGTTATGGTTTCAAATTTAATCTAGAAAAATTCAATTTGTCGAAATATGTTTAAATGCAAACTCAAATTCACGATGCAAGCATAATGGCAAGAAACACTTTTAAAATTCTGGTTCAAAAGCATTGACCATGACTTAGTGCTGCCCATCATAAACCCAGAAAAAGTAGACTCCCGCAACTGCGTCGAAATTTCGCCGCTGTATCTACTGAAGCGAATTTTTTCGGCCGCCACGTAACAGGTTAGACTGTCGTGTTGGCAAATTCCTCTTTCATTTTACTGTCAGCATAGAACCCCCAACTGTTATTTTTGGCTTTGTCGATTGGCTCTTTTAATCACATGTTATTTTGTGGTGAATATTTCATTGTTAAAAGTATTTAAATTTAAAAGCAATCCTTTAAAAGTAGCTCAGTCGGCTACGTTTTTAGACAGCGCCTAAGTTGAGAGCGAGAGCACCTTTTCATTACGGTATGTCTTAGCAATCACGACTTTCAATTAACAGTGTTTAGTTTATTGTTAAGTCCAAGTAAGCCAAGCTGTGCAGTTTTTCACTGTTTCTGACGCTTGTGGCTTTAACATTTACCTAACGTAGGAACAAACTAACGTAGGAACAGCAAAATGAAATCCGTTTAAAGAAAGTCATTAAGGCGTAGACATGGTGCGAGTTCAAAGTAATTTCAAACCAGTATCCATATTTTTTTGAAGAAGCATGTCCGATTTATATCCTTAGAACAAAGATAAGTGTTTCAGGATCCCAATTCTAATACTCGCGAGTAGTGATCGCCTCTTATGAGGTGATGTGATGTGGCTTTAGAACTAATTTCATTTTTTCCTCCTCCTTTGTCGCTCTTCAGATCGGAGAGCATGTCCTTGCAATAAGCGCTCAGCTTACTACACTGGGAGGACATGTTAGTCAAATAGTTGTAGTTCTTCCGTTTTCTCCAGGTAGTTTTGGTACGTTTTGGACGGGAAGTTCTGTTGAGGAACAGAGCTTGATCTGCTCGTAATTTGTTTAATATTTAACTTAAAGCAGAATATAAAACTTTAAGTAAAATGGACAAAGTTTATACACATTTTTTTCTATTTTCTCGACAGCGCAGCAAGATGAAAATACAATTTTGGCTTCTCGTATTTCTTTTTGGTGCAGTTGTCGTGATAGGGAAGCAGAGTGGCACAGGTATGAACCAATGGCGGGGAAGGGCCAATGGGGTGCGTCTCCACCATTATCTCGCAAAAAAAAAAATAGGGCTAGTGTCTTACATTTTCACACCAACCTCCCCGCATTATTCACGTTGCCGCCACCGCTCCTTCCCCGCGACGGCGGAGTACGGAACTCCGGACGATGTGGACGCTTTAAAATGATATGTTTTCTCGCGTATTAGATACAAAGCACAAAGGGATTTAATACAATATGACACAAAGCAAAAAGGATCCAATATAAAATGACGTTTCCGAACATCTTACGACAACGTGATCATGAAAAATGCTACAAATATCGATAGAGTTGATAATGTTTCAGAAATAAATACCAGAAAGTGGTAAAATTGTTTGATAGAAACTTTATCGTAACTAGTTAAGAGAAGTTAAAACTATTTTCCCTTCACTGTGGTCTTACTAGAGCATTTATTAATATGAAGCTGACATTGTATTCTGTATTCTGTATGGTGGTTTCAAATCCGACCTATAAAATGCGAATTTGTATTTATCTTAAAGCATGTAAGTTTGCACGATCTGGAAACAGTATGCATCCTTTTATTTTACTTTGGCCATTGCTAAACTGAATCGTTTTCTATAAAACTGAATAATTGGTCAAATATATTTAAATGCGAACTTGTATTCATCATGCAAGCATAATGGCACGATCTAGCTCAAAATCATTTTAACTTTTCATAAAAAAAAGTATTTTTTTTACAGTTTTAAGGAGCAAAGCAAAATAGTTAAAGTGAGATTCATCTTAAAATAAAAACTTATAAACAATGGTGCAAGTGCCGATATAGTATTGAAGATTTTTTGGAGCAATTCTGAATATGATAATACATTTATCGCAATAAGTTAACAAATTTAAATTATGTTACCTTTCTCCTGCTCTTAATTTAGTTTCGTTTTTTTAATGAAACTGAAATTATTCTAAGTAAAGTTATGGTTTCAAATCACATCTAAAAAAATTTAATTGTTCAAATATGTTTAGATAGAAACTTTAATTCATGATGCAAGCATAATGGCAAGAACTAGACAGCTATGAACAAACCTCATCATCTTTTTTTGTTTTAATCAATTTATTTTACTTTTCTTATTGCTAAAATTCCCTTTCTGTCGATAAAGACAAGTCTTTAAAAGGAATCTTTTTTTTTAATTCTGGTTCAAAAGCACTGACCGTGACATAGTGCTGCACATCATACTCGGACACTTAAAACTGTAAACTCCCGCGACTGCGTTGAAATTTCGCCACTGTACAGTGGAACCCCGATATAACGATATGCCAAGGGAGCAGTGAAATTATATCGTTATATCGAGGTATCGTTATATCGAGACTCCCGATATAACGATATGGCCGTAAAATAGCCGAAAATATCGTTATATCTGGGTAAAATTAAGATGTACTTTTTTACTACATATATATATTTAATTACTCGTGCCGGTACGGCAACGAGTCAAGGATTGGCCTGCGTTTTTCTCCTTTTCCTCCGTGTTTTCGTGTCTACTTTTGTGCATTTCGTTAGATCTGGGTACGAGGATACGCACGCATGCACTGCGAGAAATTTTGAGCCCACGGTACTTGGGATTCGGTGTAATCGGCGTCGTTTTGCAAGCCTTAAGCGAAACAAATTTGGGTTTTATTGTTTGTTGCTGTTTACTCGTGACGGGTACGGTAACAAGGTAAAATTTGCCCTCCGTTTTTCTTTTTATTATTTTTGTTTTCGTCTGTTATTTGTGCATCGCATTAAATCTGGGTACGAGAATAAGCACGCATGCAAGCAGAAGCGGAACTAATTTTGATTTTATTTGCCTGTTGTTGTGTTACGTAAGTGTTCCCCGCGAGTAACGTACAATACCGGTACGAGTATAGGCTACGGGTAGCCTCTTGTTAAACTTGTAATGAGTATCAAATGATTAAAAAATGTAACGTTTCAAGCACGCATCCATGTCCTTAAACAATTTGCAAAGCATTAGACGTTTTCAACGGGTTACACAACAAAGTTCGAACAAAGTCTGTGGTGTGAATCGTCAAAGGGAAACAAAACTAAACTTAAACATTTGAAGTTGCGACTGTTCAGATCGTCTTTACTTATCGAGGTTCGCGTGTTCATTGTTTCTCTTTTTTAACAGACGCTTGTTCATGAATGAAAGTACTCTTCAAGTTTGGTTTGACTCATTTGTTTTACTTGCAATCTTGAAAACTCATCCTCCTTACTGTACTCGATTACTGTAATGTTATTGTATTAAATTCAATGTTTTGCTTTATTTGGAAATTAGTCGTACTAGTTATTCTAGACGGAAAGAAAAAGTTGTTTTTGTGAACTTTTGTACGATCTAAATGTACAGTGCAAACGGTCGCGTAAGTCTGCTTTTGAGAATTGCTAAAATTAAAAAAAATGGCCCGGTCGTCAATTTTATTCTTGTGCTTCCGACCTTTCACCTCAGTTAAGTTTATAATCGGCTTTCTGTTCATAGAGCTACGCTGTTAGGCTCAGCTTATCTATATATATTATCGTTATATCGGGGAAGATTTTACGCTCGGTACGGTAAATTCTAATCGTTATATTGGGAATATCGTTATATCGAAGATCGTTATATCGGGGTTCTGTTCCATACATTTTACTGTAACTTTTGCAGGGGACATAGTATATTCATCGTTATATCGGGGATATCGTTATATCGAGGATCGTTATATCGGGGTTCCACTGTATCTACCGAAACAACATTTTTCCATGTGTCGCCAAAATTTGCTAAAGTTTAGCGAATTGCGTTGCATTACCTTTTCACAGTACTATATTGTTTTGTTTAATTTAATCTTTTTTTTTTAGAAATCTGTAATATCCAGCCCACCGACCGAGTTGATTGTGGATATTATGGAATAAATCAAACAACATGCGAGGACAAAGGATGCTGCTGGAAAGAAGTCGTTGCAAACGAACCCGATGCATCTGCATCTGACATACCATGGTGCTATTACAATAAAAATAGTTCGGAAGCAGGTAATTAAACTGCCCATAACGATTTTTTTTTATTTTCTTATCTAAATCTACACGTCACGTAATGAACATCTGCGAAAATTTTTTTTGATTTCAGCAAAACGTAAATTTTTTATGAATATTTCAAATCTTCCAAATCCTATGATTTTTTACGGTATACCCGTCCCGCTGTTAAGAAGGCCAACGGGCTCACATGTTCCTTAATGTACGTCACAGTTCCTTTGTTTGAAGTCACAGGTTCCTTTGTTTGAAGTTATGTGTTCCTTTATCTACGTCACGGATCCTTTGTTAACCGAGAAAGACCGAGAGGAGACTAATGCGAATAGTGGACCAAAATGGTGGCAATTTTTTTTCGTTGATGTTCAATACGTGACGTGTAGATTAAGATAACAAAATAAAAAACTTTAAAGGTCCTTACTATTTAAAGGAACATTGTCCCGGCTGAAATATCGTGTTTGCTTTATTGTCTTGAAATTTGAACGGAAACAACAGTAATGAACGCAAAAAATATATGAAATAAAATAAAAAATGTATAGTTATATATTTGATTACATTTGGCGATATAACCTGGAAATTGTAAATAAACACAAATTTTCGTAATTTCGGCGGGACAATGTCCCTTCAACTAACTAGGAGTCCTTAGTTCAAAACTTTAAGGGGCTTTATCACCAGGGCCGAGTTGTTCGAAGGACGATTAGCGCTAATCCAGGGTTAAATACCATGACAACTCATATGTTCTGTTGACAGTTAATCCAAGATTAGTGCTAATCAGGCTTTGAACAACTTGACCCAGATTGTAGTATCACTTTGAAAACCAGACGACATCTTTGTATTAAAGGCAATTTAAAAAGAATGGTCCAGTTTTGTTAACAGTTGCACTAAAACTTATATTAATGCATGATTTTAGAGGCGGATGGCCAGGATGCAAACGGATTGCAGCTTGAAAAGTTTAGCCTAAAATTTTTAAGATGTTTTCACGTGGTTTCTCATGTTACGTTTTAGTGTAGTTGTCACGATAGGGAAGCAAAATAACGAAGGTATGAACCAATGGCGCGCGGGGAGGGGAGAGGCTGTACCTTTCTAAACAAGCTCAGTGATTGGTTAACGAAACAATAGGTTAAACAACACAAACAATACCCCTAGCCCTAAACACAATAGAAGCTACAGTACTACGGGGCCAATAAAAATTGAGGTCTGGAAGAGCTACAGTACTACTCGCGGGGAGGGGCCTATAGGGTATGTCCCGCCCTTGATCTTGCAAAAGAATAGGGCTAGTGTCTAACATTTTCACCCCACCCTCCCAGCCTTATTCTCTCTACCACCCCCGCCCCTCCCCCGTTACGATGGAGTGCGGATCTGCCCGGCACACTGTGGACACTTTAAAATGATATGTTTTCTTATTATTTAGATACAAAGCACAAAGGGGTTTAATACAATATGACACAAAGCAAAAAGGATAAAAAATAAAACGACATTTCTATACATTTTATGACAACGTGATCATGAAAAATGCTACAAATATTGATGGAGTTTTTAATGTTTCGGCAATAAATATCAGAAAGTGGTAAAAGTGTTTGATAGAAACTTTATCGTAACTAGTTAAAAGAAGTTAAAACTATTTTCCCTTTACTGTGATCTTAGCTTACCAGAGTATTTACTCATATGAAGCTGACATTGTATTTTGCATATAGTTGTGACTTCAAATCAGATCTAGAAAAAATTCAATTTGTCAAAATGTATTAATATGCGAATTTGTATTTATCTTGAAGCGTGTAAGTTTGCACGATCTAGAAACACTTGGTCATTGCTAAACTGAATCGTTTTCTTTAAAACTGAACAATTGGTCAAAATATATTTAACCTTCGGACGTTATCGTTATCGTTATTTTTTTTTTTATTGATAATAACAAACAAAATACAAGGTACAAGGCAGGCCTACATTAAAAAAAACAAAACCATTATAGAAAGCAACAATTACAGAATGCATTACAGAATGCTTATCAACATGTACACTTAAGGAAATATTAGTAAAGTAATAACTGACAGATAAGTGGTTTTTGCAGTATACAATTCTCTTTTAATAAATGGGAAAAAAAATTCAGTGGCGAGCAGTGCCAAGAATGAAATTTGAAGAAAACAGTTTAATGTTGTAAAACAACAGCCTCTCAAAAGCAAGGAGCTCAAGGGAGAACGTATACTAATTTGTTAACGGCTTGTCAGAAAAACTAACAGTCATTGTTAAAGAGCGGCACTAGAGGATCCCACTTCTTCGAATTAGGGGCTTGTTTATAGGATTCAATTTGAAATTGGGACTTAAGGACCGCCAAAAACATGTTTTACTGAGGGACCTTATTACTGTTTTTGCAGCACCATATGTAATATCTGGCAAGTAGAAAACAAAAATTCAGTTGAAGAGCAAACTCTGATATATCTGGCTTTAGGCCCAAAATCACTGCGATATCTTTCAAATAGTCTTGACGTATAAGTTCACAGTCAAGAAGTTTACTAGTCAGAACCTTCCAAAACATATTAACCCAAAAAAGGTGGCTAAGATTTTCAGGAGCGTTGCTGCAAAAACAGCATTGCGAGTCTTGTTTGATGCCAATTTTTGTTAGAAACGAGTTAGTGGGAAGAATTCTGTGCAGAAATCTGTACTGAAAGTTAATGAGAGTTGTACTTTTAGTGCCCCTGAATGCCAAGGTGTAAGCTGTTTTCCAATGAGCAGTACAACCTTCCTGGGAAACGGCGGTATTCCATTTTAGTTGGCTTTTCTCAGGTGCATAACTTTTAACAGAGACAAGTTTCTTGTAAACTACCTTATTACCTTTAGCTAGTGCTTTTAAGAAATAAGTCAAGGAATGTGTCTGATTTAACCGACACTGTTCTAGCGTCATTTGAAAAATTTTTGTTATAATGATGTTTAAGGGCAGATATAATTCCATAAAATTTCAAGGGTTTTATTTGCAATTGATATAAATCAATAAAATCTTCAAGGCAGAGAAAATTGCAAGGTTCTTTCATTTAATCTTTAACTTTTGAAATTTCTCGAAGAAAGAGTTTTTTTTCAAAAATTGGCTTGTTATCAATCCTAATTAACGAGTTATGCCACAAAGGTTGTTCAAGAAACTGTTGTTTTGTTTTTATAACACCTTCAAAATTGACCTCAGACCAAATTTCTAGCAGTTCTCGCGTAAAGTTGTTCTTTACTGAAAATGTCTTAAGGGAATCAGTTTTGTTTAAATTCCCCTTTCCGAGTTCAAGGTCCATAAATTCTTTCCATTTTCCGTGGTTCGAAGTGTCCAGATACTTTCGAATCCAAGTAGTCTTTAGCGATTTGTTAAAAGATAACAAGTCAACCATTTTTAGGCCGCCATTCTCATACTTATTTATCAACACGGTTCGTTTAATCTTGTCACCTTTTTGTTCCAAAGGAAACTGTAAAAAATGTCATTTATCTCATTAATAAACTTCTTGTTTGTCGCTAATGGTGTTAAAATGTAAGTGAGTCGAGATAAGGCTAGGCTCTTGATAACCTGAATTTTGACAATTAAAGTTAATCGTCGGTATTCCCAACAGCTCAGAATATTTCTTATCTTGTTTACCCTTTCTGAATAATCCTTTGGGTCAATAGAAATCCAAGTACCAAGGGGTTTGACTCTATTTTCAGGCCATTTAAAGTTCTTTTCGGGGGAGAGATTTTCTTTCTTACCCACCAGTGAGCCGATCCATAAGGCTTCAGTTTTCTTATCATTAAGTTTAAGACCAGAAGAATTGCCGTTATCGTTAGTCAGCAGATGTTGTCATCAGTAGCTGTTCGTTTATCCTTTAGACACATTTTTGTAAAGTTTGGAGACCATCGGTTGCTATGGTAACGATACATGACGTCAAAAGTAGCGTGAGGTCAAGTTATTTTTTAATAAAAATGCGTTTTTCAACTTTTCGGTAAAAAAAAACGTATAAAACGCTACAAAAAGCGGGTAAATGTTTAACTGTATTATATTTAACAACTCTAACAAACATTATTTGCAACTTTAGCGTTTTTCTGATAAAGTTGAATTTTTGGTAAAATCCAAGATGGTGGCCATCTTGGCGTCACGGACCCCCATCAGCGCTATAACCCATATAATCGTATCAATAACAAAATTCTCGATTGTGATTGGTCATCCGCGCGCCTATTTCTCACGTAATTGGCGCGCGGTCACGTGGGTGTCCAATTACAGCTATCCAATTTAAACTTTTTGTAATTGGATAGCTGTAATTGGACACCTTAGTTGCGCGCGCGTCAATCAGTTGCAATCAGTCAATCATGTTTAAGGCCAGAAGAATTGCCGTTATCGTTAGTTAGCAGATGTTGTCACCAGTAGCTGTTCGTTTATCCTTTAGACACATTTTTGTAAAGTTTGGAGACCATCGGTTGCTATGGTAACGATACATGACGTCAAAAGTAGCGTGAGGTCAAGTTATTTTTTAATAAAAATGCGTTTTTCAACTTTTCGGTAAAAAAAACGTATAAAACGCTACAAAAAGCGGGTAAATGTTTAACTGTATCATATTTAACAACTCTAACAAACATTATTTGCAACTTTAGCGTTTTTCTTGAATTTTCGGTAAAATCCAAGATGGTGGCCATCTTGGCGACGGACCCCCATCAGCGCTATAACCCATAATATTTACCTTATCTTGTAGAGCACATCACAGGCTATCTATTTGAGGTAAAATATTTCCGATATATTTTAACACCGCAAATTTCCAGGGAAGGGATTGCAACCACCCTCACCCCCACCCCCGCCCCCCCCCCCCCCTCTCACCCCCTCCCCTACTCTTATACCGCGGTGGGGGTATAAGTTTGCGTTTACGTCCGAGGGTTAAATGCAAAACTTTTATTCATCATGCAAGCAGCATAATGGCACGATCTATACCGCCATGAGCAAACCTCGTCATTTATTGTTTTAATAAATCATTTTACTTTATTTATTGCTGTCGATAAGGCGCATCTTCAAAAAGAATATTTTTAAAATTATGTTTCAAAGCACTGACCGTGACTTAGTGCTGCCTATCATACGCGGACACTTAAACTGTAGACTCCCGCACCTGCGCCGAAATTTCGCCGCTGCATCAACTGAAGCGAAATGTTTCCATTTGTCGCAAAAATCCCCCAAATCTGGCGAATTAATGTTTTTATTTTCTGTTAATTTTTTTTTAGATGTCTGTAATGTCCAGTCCACCCACCTTGTTGATTGTGGATGGTATGGAATAGATCAATCAACATGCGAGATGAGGGGATGCTGTTGGAATTCAAGCGTTGCACCTGGCAAACCATGGTGCTATAACACTAAAAATGGTGCAGGTAAAGTCCTTATCGTTTAACTGACTTGGAGGCTTTGGTTCAAAACTTTACCCCTATCCAGACCGGGCGTTTTTTGACCTTCTGGGACGGGGGGATGCTCAAGAAGCCCCCTATGTAACTTTGAAACCGGTTATGCTATGGCCACAAAATTCACACAAGATAATGCTGTCATGAATTATAGTACTTACAGATACATTGGTGTCATTATGTCTTAATATGACGTCATTATGACATCATACAGTACAGTTGATATTATTGGCAAAAACTGTGTCTTTCGTCGATTTTAAATATATAACAGCCATACTTTGACAGCTACCTATTTTTGTTAAAAGTCTTATGTTTACTAACACTGTTGGTGTTGTTAACCCTCGGTCGTACATAAATGATAACGTTCATACCAAACTTTCTTATATTGAAGCAGGATTAAAAGTTAATTAATTCTTACTATTTGTTGCTATTTTTGTATTCTACAATGCCGTGCTAATATTCTTCCACAATTAAACTGTTCTCTACTAGGCCAATGCAATGCAACTCTACCTGGATTAAAAAAAAGGTTTCTGAAGTAAAGATCACTTTCATTTATGATATTTTGCCAATATACGTTTAGAGTTAATGGAATTACAAAGACATATAATATACAACAAATAAATTTTCCATCATGTTGTCCGCCATTATGGATTCGCCATTTTGAATCTGCCACCTTGAATAAGTCCAAACGTGTTTATTTCAGTAAAAAACGCCGAAAAATAAGGCAAATGGATGCTAAAGTTCCGCTTACTGTTGGCAAATGTTTTACAATCAAAACGTATGTACCAATAATGAAATTACAAGGAGAAATAACCTTTGGTAAAACTTCGATCCACCATACTGAATTTCGACAATTTAAATTCTACACTTTCCTCAAATTGCCGTTCTGATTAAGCAGCTATATATTTTATAATAAATTTGATAAAGTATGGCTAAATTGAGCGCAAATACTAATTCAATAATAAATCTTAGAAACAATCCTGATTGTCGTGAAAACGTCAATGTTGGTGAACAAAGGACGCTAACGTGAAAATGCTTCCAGATAAATTTTAGGATCACTCAATTCAGTGGTCATGTCATGCATGTAGCTTCAACCATTTTAAAATTACACAACTTCAAAGTTGGAGCGGGCCTCAAAAGCCCCTCCCCCCCCCCCCCCCCCCCTCCCCCCCCCCCCCTCCCTCTCCCCCTCCTCCCTGGTCTGGATAGGATTAAGGCAATCTCATCAGTTTGTGGGATAACTTCAAAAAGCCAGAAGATGTATTTCTATCAAAGGAAAGTTAAACAATGGTCCAGTTTTGTGGTGCGTGATATTAGCGGCTGATGGCCAGGATGGAAACGGATTGCAACTTGAAACGTTTAGGCTAAAATTTCAAAATATTTTCACGTATCTTTGAACAATGGTTTGTTCTCCCTTTTTAGAATTCACTTTACATACATTTTAGGTAAAAAAAAATGTGCTGGATTGAACATGTCCGCTATTAGAAGTGAAGCGGTGACTTTCGTGTTCATAGCTTTTTATTTTCTAGTTCTTGAGCGGCAAACAGAAGCCTTTAGATTTCAGCAGCTGTCAGATTTCCCTCCGAAAGGATCGAAGGCTTTATCAAGATTGTTTTGTGAAGGATTATTTTATGCCACAGCTAAAAAGCAGTCAAAATGTAGTCAAATAAAGTGATCTGAACACCGCGGGAAGTAAAATAGTATGCAACCGCAAGCGGATATATCTGTCACTTTGAACTCGACTACCGACCTAAACCATCCCTGATCACATCGTAATTTCAACATTTACCTTGGTCATATTTACATTGTCTTTGGCGGCATTTACCGAGGTATCAGTTGCCCGTTTACGCTCACGAAAAGTTTACCTTGGTAAGAAAACTCCGATAACGCAGTGAAATCCTGAACTGTAATAAGCCGATTTAATGGAACTTATAGCGTATACAAATTATTTTGTGATCTGATTTGTAAATGTAATCGTATGGGCTCGAGTAAAATTAAGGATTAATATCACGTGTGTTTTCAGAAGCTGTAGAAATTGCCCGAGTCGGGAAGTGATATTAATCCTTCATTTTACGAGGGAACATGCGATTACTTGTTTATAACTACATAGCGGGCAAAATTATAGGGAAACCTTTCTTAATTCAGCCCTTTAAGAGTCACTCAGACTTGAAACTACCCGAAGTGAAAATATCCTCTCGCAAATTGAAAAGGGAAACTTTTCAACTCACTGTGGATGAATAAATTTCTAATCGGTCAAATATACATGTGGCTGTTAAGTACATCTAGAGAACATAGGGATCAAAGCCTAATTTTTATCGATAAAAGACTGACTTTACGACACAAACAAAGCAAGTTTTCTTCAAGCGTACCTGTGTTGAAGTTTTTGCCGCTTTGATAACAACAACAAATGGCGAGTTCAAACTTGCTTGCACGTTTGTCAATTAATTTGCTTTCTTTCCCCTTTTTTAGTCTTATTCTTTCTCCTGTTAAACGTACATTGTCCCTTTCAGCAAAATCTGTCAAAGTTTTTTTCTTTAGCGCCGCAGAAATCCGCATCTATTCAATAAAGGGGTGGAATTTTAAATCCTTTTTCCCGCCATGAATGAATTTCATAAACTATTTTAAAAGAATCGAAAAATGTTGTTTAATGCTTCCGAATTTTGATATGACGTAAGTGAAAACCCTCTCAGTATTAAGATCAGGTTTCCAAACCACCGCCACGCTTTGTTCAAACTTGATGTAATAGAGTGGTTTTCAATTGAGCGTCGTAAAACCAAAACCAAAGCAATTACTCTGACCAATCACAGCAGTCGTAAACAATCCGAAGAACCAATCAAAACTCGAAGCAAATACGTGAAGCCGATGCCAAGCGCGGGAAAACGCGTGCTAGCAAGGCACTACTTCTGATTGGTTGAAAAAGTGGCGGGAGCTTTTTTAGCCAATCACAAAGCGTAGCAATGCAAAACCAAAGCAATCACGAAATTACTTTCGACACTCAATTATATATATAATTAAAAAGCGCTCTATATCAAACACGAGGAATAGTGAAAGTGTCACTCATCGTGACCTGTATTGTCGTCTTTCTATAGTGCCCACCTGCATTGTCGGACCTGACTTTCATCGAACAGATTGCGGGTGGTATGGGATTGATCGAGAGACATGTGAAAGGAGAGACTGCTGTTGGGATGAC
This sequence comes from Dendrophyllia cribrosa, assembly GCA_024195265.1. NCBI lineage: Eukaryota > Metazoa > Cnidaria > Anthozoa > Scleractinia > Dendrophylliidae > Dendrophyllia > Dendrophyllia cribrosa. The sequence continues at coordinate 10,183,598 of JAJLRJ010000013.1, read as the reverse complement.
AGCGATCCATTTAAACCGTATTGTTTCGTCAAGGATAACGGACGTAAGTATAATGTAGAAAGATGGAGTAGCATGCGTTTAGAATGGAAATACAGTCGAACCTGTATATAACGGCCCCGCATTAAGCGGCCGACCCTCAAGTAAACACGAAGTTCCGGTATAAAAGGCTTAGCTCCTCCCCCATTTCACACCTTTTGGGTGTGAAATGCAAATTAAGGCGTCTTTCAGTCACAAAACGTGGTTAACTTGTGCGTTCTTTAAATATAATTTGCTTCAAAAATCTAATTAAACCAATATTTTAACTAAGCAGAAAAAGAAATAGAATTTCATAAAGACCTGATATAACTTTCATAAAGTTTTTCAAAATTGTGTTCGCAATGGTCTTAGTATTGACGCATATTTTTTGTCAGTTGTTAATGCTTCAGTGGTTGATTGATGACTGGAGGTGAGAATGGCCAGGCCAGGCTTCTTTTATACCGGAACTTCGTGTTTAAGCAGCCAGTATTCGCAGTCCCGAATTCTCGCCCATACAAACTTTGTATTTGCTACCTATATTGTTCGGCCACCTCTACATACTCATGTTTGTCGGTCTTTGTTATTTTTACCTGTGTTAAGCGGCCACACTTGAATGGAAACCTAAAACCACATATCATTTTATGATTTTATTTCACTTAAAAAAGATCCATCATACTCGTTCGTCATTTCAGTCGGGAGGGAATATGTCTTACAGGCAGTTTCGCAACACCCAACTCTTAAAACTCTACAATTCCATAACATACAAGGCAGAGATCGCGTGACTGTTATTGACCACGCCCACCAAGTTTTTTTAACCCTTTAAGCCCTAGGTAATATCAAAATTTAAATTCTCATTTCTAGTCCTATAAATTTCCTATAGAAGTAGTGGGGAGACATTGTTTGGATATCAAGAGAACTCATCTTGTGTTATCATGTCCTTAATTCTCATGACCTTTTTGATTAATAAGGCATTGATATTACAAGGAGAAATTTGATGCCGATCATGCACTCTTAGGGGTTAAAGGGTTAATGAACCTGTAGTAGGCGGCCAACCCGTATTGAGCAACCGATTTCCAAAGTCGCGAGGGTGGCTGCTAAATAGAGGTGCCAGTGTTTACTGTGCCACGGATTGTGATCTTGAGGTTGCAGCTGCCCAAATAAAAAGTACTGGTACGTACTAGTATGACAAAGAGAACATATTTATAATAGGTATTTTCTAGTTTGACGCAGTGGTTCGGTAATGTTTTAGGGTGATAGGGTGGTGTGGAATTTTTTTATTGCTCTTTTTTACTGGGTAACGAAGCACATGAGCTCCTTGTGGAACCTACAAATTGTGCCAATCATTATACTCTGTATATGTTCTATAAATGAGCAAGGGATTTATTTCTTTCACCTCAGGAGAGCCAAAATGTACTCGAAGTTGTGTTTGCATATTTTGTATCATTTGTATGAAATTTAAGACACCGAAATAGTACGTCTTGTAAAGATCTACTAATTAAAAACATGTAAGCATAAGATATAGTCTACCATTCAGCCTTACACTATTTTCTCCATTGGATATGTAGGCTGGACACATCTATTATAAATAGAAAGTTACAAAATTTTACAAAACAAAACGTTACAAAATAAGCTTTTCCTAATGTATGGGAGGACTGAACTGAAGTTTTAAAATGGCATATTACACACGGGTACATTTGGAAAAATTTATGGAACTTAGGAATGAAAGGGTTACACTTTTAATAGAAAGCAGCGATTTGCTGTTACGATATTGTAAAATATAAATATAAGGTTTGAATATTTGAAAGAGGTTTAGAATGAATGTCTTAAGAATTTTAAGTGACTCGAAAGTTTCATAAACAAAGTTTATAATTTGATGGGGAATCGTGTTCGATTGATTCTGGACATAAAAACAATGCATGATACACTGAAACACCTCCCGTAAGCGACCACCTCATCTAAACGACAACATTTCCAAAATAAAATAAAATAAATCATTTTATAGTAAGCGACCAACTCTAATAAGCGACCGCGACCACTTTCAATGCGGAGGATTTGAATTTGTCTATTGTCAGTTTAACTTCTGGTAAGCGATCACTCCCCCACATTCCGAGGTCACTACAAACGGAAATTGAATAATGTGTTAGAGTACAACCCCTTTAAAACGAAAATTCTGTCCCTTTCATTCAAACTTCTATAGATACAATATTTTGCGCTGATAGATGCTATGTACATTGAAATTACTACAGGTTCATATGATTCAGAGTAAGACCCGCTGTGGTCTGACCTCTAGTAATTGACCACCACCCTTTAGCGTCTCGTAAGCATTTCGGGTGGTCACTTCGGCGGGAGGTTCGATTGAAGCACCATCTCGATCTTCTTGTTTCGGTATGTCAGTGTAAACTGATCGGAGCATCTGAATTGGTTTGTTTCGAAGAGGGAGTGTTTTTCAATAACCTTTGAAAAGTGTGTGGTGTACATCTTTAACCCTATTTTGCTGGGTCATTTTTGAGTTGTTCCTGAACCTGGGGAACCTGAGCCTCGTAACTTTAAGAGCATTAAGGCTATGACAATGAAAGCTAGAGGGTATATTTTCTTTGCGGTCCGCACAAAAGAACGATGACGTCATATGACGTGGAATTGCGTAATAGGTTCTGCACAGCCACCAATTTGGATCCGCCATCTTGGATTTATGGACTTCCTCAAAACCTCTTCAAGACTGTCCAAATTGACCCAAAATAATTAAAACCAATAAAGAATGCTAAAATACCACAAAAAAGTAATATCTATGACGACAAACGTAATTTTTTTTTCATTAAAAGGTAAAAAACTTGCAAATTTTGAAAAACGAAGGAAAACATAACTTCAATTGCTTTAAAGCAGCGGGTTTCTATGGCACAACTTCAATAGCATGACAGGTATGCGGTCCGCAGAATGAGATGATAACGTCATATGACGTAGTTATTGCGTAATTAGTTCTACACAGCCGCCATCTTGAATTTCTCCAGAATCTCTGAAATGAGTCCAAATTGATTCATAATAAATAAAAAGCAACGAAGAAACGCTAAATGACATAACAAATGTAAAAGTTATGACGATAATCGTGTTTTTTATCATTTAAAGGTAAAAACAATCAAATTTCTAAGCACATGGCCGTCAAAATATTGTTGTCATGGAAACGTCAAGTCCCATAAACAATAAAATGCCATACCAAATTGTTGCCAAATACATTTTGGGAAAAGTCACGAAGTATGATTGCTCTTGATTTCATATTGAGAAAGTTATTAACTTTGAAAGTTAGCGCTGGCACTTAGTTCACCCCCCCCCCCCCCCCCCCCCCCCCTTAATGCAAGACTCTTGTTTTTTTCCTTCGCAAGGCGGTGTAGGGATATTGGGACACGTCTTCAAATAGAAATGAGACGCCATTATCGTTTCTGAATCGAATAAAATCCAAGAAGATGATCTAATTTTTAACTCGTGGATACGCGAAGCGTTGAACGAGTTCAGGTAACAGTGGGACAAAATTTTAGTCGATCGCTCGATCGGCTGTTAACATTGAAAATGCAGTATATAAGCAAAGACTGATACAACGTAGGTGAAATTTTTAAAGGTGTGCTATATTTCAGCTGGCCAAACCAACCTTCTTCAGGTACAATGAAGTAAAATTAAAAAAAAGAAACGAAAAATCTAGGGCTCCGCCTAGAAAAAATAACAATGATAGACAGAAATAAAACTAGCTGATAACGAAAAATATACAGAAAACAATGAAAGGAAACTAATACCTGAAGAAGGCTGAAGCCGAAATATAGTACACCTTTAAAATTTTTTCTTACGTTGTATCGGTCTTTGCTTCTATACTATATTTTCACTAGTTAAACCGATCAGATCTGACTAGTGTGATCCAACGCACACCAGCAGGATTGTCGTCCACGGTTACTTGCTTGAACTTAATTCTCGTTAACATTGAGCCCGCGATATGTAATGGTCGCCTACCTTACCCATGGGGACGGCGTTGGTGGGAGGTGATGGTAGGGAGTTGGATATGGAGGGGGGAGGGGAGGGGGGGGTCCGGACGTTTAGTATTAACAAGAGCCTTTGATTTGAATTGGCCTAATTTCATTACTGTCTTACTATATTGTACAGAACTTCGATATGGGCTTTGCCCTGTTCATCCACATGATCGCCGCGAATGTGGCTATTTTGGAATATCAAAGGAGGAGTGTCTGGGCAGAACCTGCTGTTGGGATGACACTGTGGATCACGCTAAGTGGTGCTTCCACCAGCCGGGTAAGTAGATTAGTAGTCCCAAATGCCGATGCCAAGGGTTCGTTACGCGCTCATCCACCAGCACGTCTGCTTAACAGAGCCGACATATGCGTTCTGACATGCTGTGGAGTATACCCAAAGGTCATTGCAAGTTTTAAATTTAACAAGGCTACTTTAAAAGACAATCCTCTTGGCTTTGCTTGAAATGATTCCTAAGCTGAACAGCTCCTTTCAAAGCTCATACTTTTTTAAAGTTATTTCCTGAGTTAAACTTCGTGAAATTTAAAGATAGACACAAAGTGTACGAGAAAACAACGAAGTCACATGACGTACAAGAATTATATTTCTATGACAATAACCCGGAAAGGTACTTAGATAAACTTTCGCTGGGTATGTGCCGCTGGCCTCTCAGAGCCTCTACCCCATTATATTTTATTCTGTGACCCCATCTTAGTACCTTTTGTGAAAATGTAAACTTCGCGATCCCAACTTACCCACTTTCTGTTTAGAAACATCACTAAGAACGCATGAGGAAGTTATTTTATCAACTTAAGCAGTTGTACGGTAACAAATGTTTTTACCGCGAATCTTTTCATTTTTAATACCTCAAATCTTTACAAAACTAACTACCCCAAAATATTGCCAGAATTTTTTTACCCTAAAAATCTCGAAAATGTACGACCCCATCTAATAACCCTGTTGAAAATGCAACCCCATTATAGTCAATCCAGCCGTCAAAATACGACCCGATACAGTGGCACACTCCCAGTAGCCTATAACTAGGAAGTCCCCCGGCCCCCCAATCGGGGGACAATAACTGAAGGTCAAATTTCGCTCTACAAATACTTGTAAATGGCCCGCGATTGAAGAACGTATTTGCCGGCTTTGGCAAGGAAGCTTTCGTGGAGACGGAATGGATTGCGTAACTAGCTTTCAACTGCGTTGGAGGCTGGTAGAGTAATACATCAAAACATTCCATATTATAATTCAACGCATTGATACACTGCCCATAAAAGGTCATAATGCTCTCGATATACGTTAGGTCTACATGACCTATATCCAGCGATGGAGGTAAATTTCGCATCTTGAAGGAAAGTGAAAATGACTTCTGCTTGCAATTTCGTGTTTTGGAGAAAAAATGCGTGAACTATTAGATAAAAATGGGAAAAGAAAAAAAAAAAGGAGAAGAGGAAAATTATTGATAACATGATTGGACCAAAAAAGGCGCGAAATTTTCGCGTTGTGTCTGAGTGTTTCTTGGCGAAGCTGAATGAAAGCTGGTTCAAAGTTCAACCGCTCGACACGGAGTGAATGAAGGAGCACAATTTCCGGAAAATTCCTTATAGTAATCGCCTCTGGAATATGATATAGACTTGATACTTCTTAAGAAAAGTTTCTGATCTTTGTTTTATGCGGATTGATGTTAAACGATTTCGCCATTAAGGCTGTAGGAGCTAAAACGATTAAGTTTGTAAACAACAGCGATTGACTCAGCTTCTACTACGATGTTTAAAAATTTGGTGCTGATGGAAGGGACTAAAAAGCCACCTGAACTACAGGTAACGATGTTTTAACCGTTTCTTGTATCCTTTAGCTGTGAATTGTTGTAAGACATGCTGTTCACGCTGCAGTTCTTTCAGACTTTTCGCCGCTATGTTTAGGTAGCCGTGTGTTTTTTTCAATTTGTTTTGATTCCGAATTGAACTTTTTAAGACACGAAACCGACTTGATCATAGAAATTCTATGCCATTTTGCTGTGTTTTAATTCGTGTTGTCATTACTCTGTCCTGTTCTTTACGTAGACGAAAGCTCTTCGTAGAAACTCTCAAATTGTGTGCTAAATTAATTTTAGCTTGGCAAAATTTTTCGGCATTTGCTGTTTGTTGTGTAAGTAATGGCGCGAGGTAAAATATTGTTGTAGGCCATTTTACTTAAAAAAAAGGTTAGTTGTATATCTCAATGGGTTTTTATTCTGGAAACTGTGATTTGTTATCAATGTGTTGAATTATAAAACAGTTATGGTGCTCAAGCTTATGCAATATCGCCTGATTTTAGCCAACTCGGCCTACGGCCTCGTCGGCTAAGTATCCGGCGAGAAAGCGCTTCGCTTTCGCGCTATAACTGTTTAATATGTGTACCAAAGAAAACAATAAAACAAGTAACTCAGTTGGTGACAAGGCTTAAATTTCTTTGTTTTGGAGCTCTTTACGGTATCAAAGTAAGTAGTTTTCATGAGCTCTAATCTGTGTGCAGACATACACAGCTGTACCTATACCATTGTACCATTTTTATGGTGTCGAAGATCATATAGTGGTCAGATAGCATTCATGCCTTAGTTCAACTGACTGAGTACCAGTTTTCGCGCAAAAGATTTGCCACGGTACAATATATAGACAGGAAAGGATATTTTACTGGCCGAGCCAGTCCTAATCCAGCATCTTTCATCTGGAAGTTTTTTTTTTCTGAGTTTTCTCTCAGACCTGCTCATTGCTTTTTCTTTGAATTTCTCCAAGAATAATTAATGATTTGAGAAGCTTTATCAAACACTAGAAGAGTGTTTCATTAGGTATCCAAAGACCTAGAAGTGGGTTTAAAACAACTCGGCTGTGCCTCGTTTTTTCAACCCACTTCTCGGTGTTTGGATATCCAGATGAAACTTTCTTCCTCGCTTTTGATATATTACACAAAACACTCTTCTTCATGTTTCATATATTACAAGAAATGTTTTTTTTTTTCAAAGACGGCGGGAAAGGGTGTTATATCTACCATGGCGTTTATGGATCATGCTACTATGTGTGTAAACCGGGTCAGAAAAGAGCATACGGATTATGCGGCAACACAGGAGAGAACTGCTGCTACAATGGTTACTAATTCCACAGGTAAGTAGGAATGAGACATTAAGGGAGCGGGGGACAGGTTTCGCTCATCAGTATGCATTTATGAAAAGAGTATGCACGAAGTGCGACGGCTGATACCGAAAATGCGCGAAATATTCACGAACAGGCTCTGTAATGTTTCTGCAATTGAACGTGCAAAGCGTGTCAACGTTTTGTTCTTCTGCATGAAGTGTTGACAATAGCCCATCGATTAAAATTAGCAAAATTACCATAAATATATATTTTTTGCATTTGTGTTTGCTCGGGAAGGCTTCGGAAGCGTAAAAACAAGCAATTTTGTGTCCAAGAATTCAGCGCGAGTATCGATAGAGAATTTCATGAGTTGACACTGCAGGGAGGTAAACTAGGTGTATTGTAGATTGTTATATCTGACTCAAAATTTTTAAATAGGCTTTCAAAGGGAAGATATGAGGCTTCAAATTCTAACTTGACAATTTTACTCCTTTAAAAGCTAATAACCTTTAATTAAAGTTGAAATCAAAAAATCGGAGTCAGATATGACACAATAGTAAGACGTTTTTACGGATCAGTGAGTGGTGAAATCAACTTGCTTTGTGTTCTTCTCGAGGAGCTAACTTGGACACGAAACCACGTTTAAAAAAAATAACTTTAGTGGCTTACAGCATTGACGCAAAGCGCGATCCCTTCAATAAAAAAAACAATCCTTATGCACTTCCATTATTCGCCAATATCTCTGTTAAATTTTAGCGAAACACGATATAACGTTTTCCAAAGTGACACCCCTGCTAAAATTTTGCCTTATGAATTTATTCATGGCCAGGTATCCCCCGCGACCTTAATGGAGCAGTATCACGGGGATTCGTTGACATTGAAAAAAAAGAAACGTTTTTTTATGAACGGAAATCGAAACATATCTTCCAGTTTTGTGATAATTTACCAAAACGGCCGATAAGTTCCGTACATTTTCGTTTACAAAATCTGCTAGAACATAGCATGATTTGTTCCTCTTTCATAAATTAGTTGATTACTTTTGTTTCAATACCAGAATGCGCGGATGTAAACTTGTACTCTATTGCTTATGATTAAGCTGGTGCGTAACATTCAAAATATTCGTTGTTCTATTTATTATACACCTTATTCCAAAATGGCGGCCAATTTATTATTCTTTTATATGCATTTTAATTAGCCCTCATGGCCTCGTCAGCATGTGCAAAATACAAAGGAATTTTCAAGCGAAAATGAGGCCAAGAGGGCTAATTAACATGCATATAAAAGAATCATAAATTGACCGCCATTTTGGAATAAGGTGTATTGATTTCATGACTATGCAGTGTAAACATGTTACATGTGTTATTATAAGTTTCGATATTAATTTACTTTCGGTTGCGGCCTTTGTTACTTGGAGTTGTGTTGCGTTCCGTGAGTATCGTGAGTATAGTGTTTTACTATTATTTTGTATTTTGGTATTGTTTTTTTTTTCCAAAAATATTAAAATTCCCTTGACACTGTCCCTTTAATTCTGAAAATAAAATAAGCAAATAAGCACGCATATGTGATCATCATATAAGTAAGGGGCGAGGGAATATTTTCAATGCAAAAATTAGCGAAGTTAATAAACGACGTTTCGACATCTTCGAGATGTCATTGTCAAGTAAAATGTGTAGGTTAGTTCTTGCATTATAAATACATGTAGATCTACAATTATACGCATAAGGTGACAAAATACGTCAAGTGACAAGAAAAAGTGACTAATAATAAACTGCGTAAATTAAACAAACAATTTTGCTCTTTCTTCAGACTCAATCGGAGCAAAATTGTTTATTTAATTAACGCAGTTTCCTATTAGTCATTTTTTCTTGTCACTTAACGTCTTTTGTCACCTTATTCTCATAATTGTAGATCTATTTATAAAGCAAGAACTGACCTATAGATGGTTTTCTCTCACGTGACCTTTAGTCCTGTGGGACTCAAATGACAATGGCCATTGGCGGCCATTTCGGTCCACATAACGAAATTAGTTCATTAAAACTCTTTTGTAGGTGTGCACCAACATGGCCGCCGTGACGTAACGTGAAAATCACCTATACATTTTACTTGACAATGACATCCCGAAGATGTTGAAACGTCGTTTATTATTTTGGCTAATCATTGTATTGAAAATATGATTATCACAACAAAAATGTAGACAGTGGATGTTACTAAACTAAGTCGACCTTTTAAATCGAGAAAACGAAGGGCCGGCTTTCCACAAAATTCTTTCACGCGAGCTTTTACTAGGTTTAGTTTTATCGACTGAGTCGATAAGGTAAATTGACCACCGTAAAAAGATTCAAATAGCTGACGTTTCGAGCGCTAGCCCTTCGTCGGAGCGAATCCATTTACTAGGTTTAGCTTTACGCGGCGCGTATAAAGAAACTTTCTTGGAAAGCTGTACATGAATGATTTTCATGGCGAATAGCAGAATAAAAGTAGGAAAATAATAAATAAGTTATTTACCGGCCTAGGTCGGCCCGTATAGGAAAAAACTGTGCCCGAGGTCTTGAGTACGGCCCGAGGACGTAGACCTCACTGTCGGTAAATAAAATATATATTTTTTACTCATTCCTCGCATTTTTCCTCACCCCTACGTGGTTCGGAAAAATACTACGCAACTCGTAAAATGTCCGCGCGTATTATTAGTAAAACCATCAAATAAGGTGTAAATATCTAACTTAATGGGATAAAAATATTCTATAGAGAAACACAGAAGCAGTAAATTGGAAACATTTTCCAGTGGGGGGAGACAAGTTCCAGACCCCCTAGAAGCTTACGCCCATGGCACTCGCCGTTCACACCCAATTATGTCAAGGCAAATACAACTTTATATTTCCAGTTCTTTTTGCTGAACATTTTAGTGGCAGAAATGTTAGGGAAAGGATGCTGACATTATTTCGTGCCCAAACCATTTTTTTTTATCCCTCTAAAAACAAAATATGTCACATATTAGATGATACGAAAATTTGAAACTTAGTTTAAAAGTGCAACTAACTCCAATTTTTTTCTTTTACTAAAACAATCTCCTGTTTGTCCTGATTACTTGTGCGAAAAATATTGTAATTGATAAAATCCCTAAGTTCAATTTCATGTATAAACAAATGTAATTAGTAAATATTGACTTCAGTTTCACGAAAACACAACAAAATTCCAGTGATAAATGTTTGTAATAAGATAGTCATATTATTGTAAACTAATGTCTGTATGTTGTTTTACAGAAACCAGGTGTTATGGGATTGCTTTGAAACAGACGTGTCGGTCTGCCTTGATGAAAGAAGAAAATAAAATGGGCTTAAAATTATGAAATAAAAATCAGGAATAACATAAACATGTAAAGACAAAATAAAAGTTAAAACTGGAACGAATTTCATCGACTTATTGCTTGAATAGTTAGTGAATACACGACAGAGACTGGCGCTATTGGCCAGCGGTTGTCGATTTGAACTTACGAACAGAAGGTCGAGCTTTAATCTCGTTCCCAGGGCCTTCTCCGTGTTCGAAATGGCGGACGGAGAAACCGCTGGACAAGGCTGCCAAAATACTGCAGAAATTCTGGAGTGTTTTATCGTGTAAAACATGACGATATGTCTTTGTTTCGTTTGAACGACGGTTTAAGATTGCCAGAAAAGGAAAACGGCTGCCAATCTATGGAAATAACCTTAGATAACGCTATTCCATTGTGTATCACGTGACAAAATACTCCATGATTCTTGGAGTATTCAGGCAGCCTTGTCCAGGGGTTTCTACGACTAATGGCCCCGCCATTTTGAAAGCGTAGAAGACCCTAGGGACGAGTTTGATTTAACATCTTAAAGCTCGGAGATCGGGACTGTCAATGTGAACAAAGGTCCCAGAAGTCTGCTTATAAGAATAGGGAGCTTAAGCAACCACGACGGCGATGGCGATGGCAACGAGAAGGGGCAGTATGCAGCTCTTACAAGGTCTTCTCTGATTTGCTGAGAAAACAAAAGAACAAACAACACAACAATGGACTCTAGCCCTGAAAACAATAGAGCTGCGTGATAACCAGGTTAGGTTGTTAAGAGCTGCGTGGTATCTGAGCGAGAACGGCACAAAACAATAGGTTTAATGAGCGAAAACAAGGCCTCTGCACGTGCGTTTTACATTTATGTACATTTCTTTGCCGTTCCCTGCAAAACGACAACGTCAAATGAACAAACTATAGGTTTTGTGGTGAACGTGAACACAAGACGGTTAATTTTTGTTTTCTCCATTTGAACTGGAAAGACATCCCTTCAAATTCAGCTCCTGGACAATCCAGTCCCATTAGACAAACTAAACAAATTGGAACGACTACATAGTAGTTTCAAATATGGCGAATCCTTTTTAAGTAACGTTTTCCTTGGCGTTGCCGTCGTCGTTGCTTAAGTTTCTTATTGTGTCTCCAAGTGCACGTGGTTAGGGCATGTGCTGTAGAGTTACCGCAAGCTTTATTATAATTTCCATTATAGGTTAAGGTGGCTTCGTTGTTATTTCGGGCGCATTCGTCTATGACAAACTTTGTCTCATAACTTTTCCGGCTCTAGAGCGATGCCTCTAAAACTTTGCGAAAACTTACAGCTGTTATCTAGCAATAATATGATAGAATAGGCCATTTCCGAGTTACGTTATGCCTCGTTGTGAAAGCGAGGCTAGGTGCACAACCTTTCATATGGAAATGAGTTTTATTTGCATTTGAATAAAACCTCATTTCCATATGAAAGGTTGTGCACCTAGCCTCGCTTTGACAACGAAGCATGACGTAACTCGGAAATGGCCTATTCGATTTTAACCCTATTCGGCCTGGGGGGGGGGGGGGGGGGGGGGAGGGGCACAAAGTGCCTGCGCTAACTTTCAACATTCATAACTTCTTTTAATATGTATTCAAACGCCATCAAACTTTGTGACTTTTCCTAAAATTTATCTGGCAACAATTTCATATGACAATTCTTTGATCACGTGACTTGATGTTTCCATGGTAACAAGATTTTGACAGCCATGTTTTTTGAAATTTGCATATTTATACCTTTGAATGAAGAAAACAATGTTTATTGGTATAACTTTTGTATTTTTACGTCATTTAACGTTTATTTATTGGTTTTAATTAATTTTGCGTCAATTTGGACGGTTTTTAAGAGGTTTTAAAAAAATTCAGAAATCCAAGATGGCGGATCCAAGATGGCGGCCGTATAACTAATTACCTAATAACTACGTTATATGACGTCATCGTTCCATTGTGCGGACCGCAAAGGAGACAGTTTTGGACGTACTATGTACCCTCTAGGTTTCATTGTTATAGCCTTAATGTTCTTGAAGTTACGAAGGGGGGCACAATGTCCCCCCCCCCCAGGCTTAGGAACTCAAAAAAAGCCCAGGCTAAATAGGGTTAATGGGAAAAAATATATTTAGTGATAATCGGGTTTAAATGAACCCCACTTTTTGAACAAAATCGCACCCTGTGAAAAAGTTCACTGTTATATTTGTGTTAAATTTCTGGAATCGGCTTACATTGACTTAATACATATCCTTACTAAGTTTCAGGAAAATCGTTGGAGCAGAAATGCGGAAGAATTAACGCCAACAAAACTTAGCCCCAAAATTCTCTTAACATTTTAAATACTTCATGCTCTTTGACTAAACAATCTACGAACCCAAATTTCTGGGAGAAACCTTCCCAATGCTTGCTTATTCTGAATTATAAGCCGATTGCAAATCGTGCGAACCGTTAAAAAGTATTCACTAGTTCTGTAAATATTATAAAATAATCCAAAACCTGCTCAAATCTCCAATGCTGCGTTTTCCATCATTTTCGAAAATTATCCTGCAGTTTGGAGTCAAACTCCTTCCACATGAATTTCAAGGTACTGCAATACTTTTACATCGATTATTTTTTGCTTAGTATTGCTTGCAATTGGAGAAATAGTTGTTGGGATTATAAGCTGCTCCGAATCGATGAGCTCAGGCGAAGCTGACAAGCAGTTTTCAGAGTTTGTTTATGAATACGAAATGAGCACGTGTGGAATTTATTCTAAGAATTCGCACCTTTATAAGGGGGACGAACGAAATATGCCCCAGTTTGAACGAGTAACGACAAGGTCGTAGCTTAGGTTTAAAGTAATATATCGAAACACCGAGAAGTGTTTAGATACCTGATGAAACACTTTTTGGAGTGACTGTATGATATACCTTCCCAAACCGGACATTAAATGCGGAGAAAATGAAGGAATAATATCGCCAAAATTTATGCATATTAAGACCGGGTCTCTAAACCTCCTTTAGAGTGTTTTATTTTGTGTTGTCGTCATGAATTTTTAATGAGTTTTAAAACTCCATTGATTGGACTAAAAATTTTTCAATATTCGTGTTTGAAAAGAGTTCAGGTCGGCGCATCAGAACAGAATTAAAGCAACCGCGTTCGTATTTGACAAATGAACAACTAGTAAGGCGGCATTCAATAATATAGTCCCTTTTTTCATCAACATTGCAAGACGGTAAAAATGGCAATATTGAGTTCTTGGTAGCGGACTTTGTTACACATGCCAGATGAAGTACATGCTGCAATGCACGCGTGCTAACCCGGGCATTTTATTTATCTCTTTGAGGAGATTAATGATCTTTGATATTATGGAGATTTGGATATTGGTAGAAATGCATTTTCATCTATCATTGCGCATTTCTTGTTATGGAGATTTGTTTAGGGATTAAAATCGAAAGATAATCCTATTTATTTTAAGGTATGAGATGTCTGCTTTCAGAATGTCTAAACAATATGATTGTTATGTTGGGACTGAATGAAGTATTTATGTATAATCGATAACTGCGTTGGTGCGTTTAAAAAATAACAAGACTTACTCTAGGGTAATATTTTCTTACTTTTACCGGTCGCGATTTCAATTTCTGTGTCGCAATAACGGGATGTCCGTAAAGCCAGAATTGGGGCAAGGCGAGAGTTGAATGGAAGTGCACCCATTCACTAACAAGAGCGACCGAATAAAATGTTATTATTAAAAGAAAAAAAATATAATTTAATTTATTAGGATACTAAAAAGGCAACCAGTTTTTGTTTATGAAAGCACTGCTCAATAGCATTGATTTTCACGTGAATGATTACACCACAGACTACTAAAATCAGTAAAAAGTTAGAACGACCTTCAGTTGTACCGTATAATTTCTTCCTCAGACTATGATTTTGGAGCTATACGACACGACTCATGTGTGTCTACGACAATGACAGAGATAAAGGGCATTTCTTATATAATTTTAGGGATAGCCGAAAGTGAAGGCAAATAAAAAGGAACTAAGAACATTATACCATGTATAGAGTATAATGTTGGTAATGTAGAGCAAATATAACTTTATAGTCATTGCGTTAAAGATATCATTTCTGGCACGCAATGTTATGTTCAGGAGATAACAATGATTATTACTTCAAATATATCCAGCAAGACAAAAAAACAGTCGTCTTTCTTTTTTTAGCTGTTTCATCTTTATGTTTACCCGCGCTAGATTAAATAAGACTTGCTCTTTGTTGTAGGATACATTTTTGACCATTCCAAACATTAGTAGAGCCCTTGACTTGTTTATTTATGACTGACAGTTAATTTATTTATAACAGTGTTACCATGGGAAAAGGTGTGTTTTCCAAATATGCATGTGTTTTACAATTTACGATGATATACGTTCAGCTACTCGGAGTTGAAACAAACTTATTTTTTCGTCTTTCGACGACTTCAGGGCTGCTTTAGTATCCAGTTTTATTTGGTAAGGATTTCTGATCGAAACAATACCTAATACATAGTTCTCCTTTAGCTTACTACACATAGGTTACTGCCATATTATTAATAAGTAGGGAACCATCAGTTTGCCAAATCCCATTCTGGTAATTTAAAGGAAAATTTGCTATTCAATAGGCTGTTTGGCGACACCAAATTTCTGCATTTGTTCAATAATGTCGAAATTGTAGAGGAATCAAATATAGTTTCGGAGACTGTTTGTGTGATACAATAGTTAAAAAGTAAGAATATAGCGCATTGAAGTCTGGTTAAAGTTTTGCCATGCAGTAAATGTTTTGTCGGATAATATAATCGCTAATGACAAGTTAATTAATGAGCGAATGATCGTTTAGGCCCGTCCACACGTATCCGGATATTTTTGAATCCGCAACTTTTTTGTTGCGGATTAAAAAATATTCGCGTGGACTCGTAGCGTATTCGAATCGTATTTGCCCGTCCACACGTATCCGGATTCACTCTAGTGCCCAGGACACCTCTTTAAATGTTGTCAACAGAGCATGCGCAAAAGAAAAGTTCAAAGCCAAACTCAACTGTAAACACGTTATTAGACCTGAAATAAGTCCAAGTAGAAGTGAAGCGATAACATTTCGGTCGACAATGTTGAATATTCGAGCGGTTAAAAACTGGATCCGATACCGTTACGTCAGCGTATTAAAAAAAAATATCCGGATTCGACCGTCCACACGATGCCATACTCGTAGCGTATTCAAAAATTTCCACTCTGGAGAGCGGATTCAAAAAGTTTCGGATTCGTAAGCCGAATTCGCCGGATACGTGTGGACGGAAGGCCAATCCGCAACAAAAAAAGTTGCGGATTCAAAAGTATCCGGATACATGTGGACGGGACCTTAGTAATAATCGTGTTGGTGCTGATTGTCTGGTATCTCATTTAAATGTTTGTAATATAAAATTGACTTATTTCAATTTTTTTAAGGGACACTGTTCGTCGAAACAACAAAATGTCGCTTTCCTTTTCTCTCTATGATGTTATATTGCAAAATGCCACCAAATATCATGATACAACTTAATTATATAATGATTTAATAGAACAAAACAGAAGCAGTAGTTTGGAAATGACATGCAGGATTACAACAATGGATTACAGTTCACCAAATTTGATTTCTTCGAATCGGTCAAGAAATCAAAATTGCGGCCATTCTTGTGGTACTTTAACATTTCGTTGCTTTGAATTAATCACTATTGGCGATTTTGTCTTCCTATTTTAAGATAATCAGGATTAAGCTCCTGGCCATACTTATGAACACACGACAAATCAGCCAGGACACTGCTTTTTGCAATCCCGTAAAACAACTACGAAAAATCGTTCTGTTTGAAATATCAAGCCAAGACAGGGTTCCCATTAACTGTGTTATTGTACATGTTATTGTAAAGGAATTGGCCGCACTAATGAGGTAATTGTATTAACGGGGTGTTCGTTAGAAGAGATCCACTATAGCTCATGACGGAGCAACGATAGTACGGTATAAATCGTGCAGCTATACGCAACACTCATTCTCGTGACACATTTCCTCCCATGTTATTCCCGAGAACTTAATATCACTTCGATCAACTCCTGGGCGTGTTGGCAAAGTATAAAATAATATTGCAAAGAGAAAAGAGATATCGGAAATCAGAGTGTTTATCTTGAATAGGGTATATTTTACTGGGAAACTGATCCGTGGTATGAAGATAAAGTTTCTGCAAAAGAGCGAGTCTTTGATAGGGTAGGGAGTTTCAGTGTCTAGTCTAGAATATAATTGCAAAATACAGCTGAACATGGTCTGGTATAGGATAAGGGTTTCAGAGTCCCAGCGAAATACCACCACCCAAAAATATAAAGAGTAACCCCCCCCCCCCCCCCCACCCCCCCCACCCCCCCCCCCCCCCCCGGTCCCCGTGACAACTGAAGGTGGACGAATAGGGGTACCATTTTGTTCGTTTCTGTTTTATCTTTTTTCATTTTCTTATTCTAGTCTAATACCGACTTACAACCGGCCTTTTTTGTCGACAGATCAGTGAAATGAAAGGAAGATTCGCGGTTTTCATGTTGCTGATTGTTGGTTCTGTTGCTGTGATGGCGAAGCCAGGGTTGGAAGACGAACAAGACGCTGGTTTGACAAGTAAAATTATCATTTTATCAGTGAGAAATTACAAAAGGGAAATGTCGAGGTTTAGTTGCGTGTTAAAATGTTTACCCAGCTGTTGAAGAGGTTGGACATACACGACTTGCAGCTAAAATGTTGGGCCGTCTATCATTTTTCGACTAAAATACGCATATTTACATTTTGTCTTTTTATTAATAAGGATATCAGTTGCAGTTATGGCATAAATTGTCTGTCAAGACCTTCAGAGCATTGTTATATTAGTTGATATTTTCCATCTGACCTATTTTCGATTACAGTTTAGCTATTTATCATTAACGATATTGAGGTAAAAATATAATTTATCAGTTTTCATATTAGTCCAATGAATAACCACTTGTGAGGTTTCAGTTAATCCACATTTTCAGTTAAAGTGCCCATAACGTTTATTTTTTTATTCGTTTATCTAAATCTACACGTCACGTAATGAACTTCTGCGAAAAAAGTTTTTGATTTCAGCAAAACGTGAATGTTTTATGATTTTTTAAAGTTTTCGAAATTTGCCGCCATTTTGGTCCACCATTCGCATTAGTCTCCTCTCGGCCCCTCTCGGTTAACAAAGGATCCGTGACGTAGATTAAGGAACACGCGACTTCAAACAAAGGAATTGTGACGTAGATTAAGGAACGTTTGAGCCCGTTGGCCTTCTTAACAGCGGGACGGGTATACCGCAAAAAAATAGGATTTTGAAGATTTAAATATTCATAAAAAAATTCGCGTTTTGTGCAAAGCGCGAAATTGTTCCGCAGAGGTTCCTAGAGAAAATAAAAAACAATTAAACGTTATGGGCACTTTAATTTTATTAATGGTCTTAAAAGAAGGATGCACTGGATTCAATTTTGCCTTTATTTCTTTAAGACTTTAAATTTCCTGAAAGCTCTGATTAAAAAACTGCTCTTATTAAACGTTTTGAATACACTTTGTAACAGGTAAAGTTTTATGAGATTTTTGAAGCTAGGCTCGACATGTTTTTCAACTGATAAAAACGATCGAGGTTTATTTATTTTCCAAGGAATCGTGTTAGCCCTTTTGCTCAAGACGCAAACTATTATCAATGATAATTCATCTAACGTACACTTTTGATCTGAGAACGAAATCTAAAGTAGACATTGAAATGAATTCAAAGCTGTTCAGCACTGCTTTTTTGTGGAGCTGTTTATTATGCAACAAATAGTATTTTGAGTGTGCGGACAAAGTCTTATCTGACAAAAATTATCTAGTATCCGTTCTTTTCAAGGCAGAATTTTGGATTTTTTCCCACTATTGTCGTACCGTGATTAAAAGTTTGATGTTATAACTACTATTCATTTCTAACTCGTGGATACGCGAAACGTTGAACCAGTCATAGCGGAGCTCCATACTCATAGAACCATGCCCGTCATTTTTCATGGTCATGGCTAGCGGAATGTTTCGCGGGCGCGTACGGCGTCGTGCGGGGTTGCATCGCTGGCGCGTACGACGTCGCGCAGGACTAGATCGCAGGCGCGTACGACGTAGCGCAAGTGCTTGGTTTCAAAACCGTATTAGTCTTATCAGGTCTTATCGGATTAATAACACACATTTAAAATATTCAAAATGGAAAGAGAAAGCTTTAAAGAATACTCAGAAGCCGCGTTAGTGAAAAAGAAGAGCTTTCAGGGATAAAATCTTGCTTCGAGGAACTTCATACGTTTTTAGGCTAAACTGCAGAAAAACCCCGCAAATTATTTGCATCATACTGAATAACAATAGAACCTATTGTTTCATGCCTCGCTCTTCAAAGTGTTCCGACACATTTACATAACATGAATCTAATTTGCGGGGTATTCTGCAATTGCTCCATTCTCGACCTTTCACCTTAGTTAAGCTTATCATCAGCTTTCTGTTCAGAGAGCTCCGCTGTTAGGCTAAGCCTAACTATATATATATATATATATATATATATTAGCATTTTGGTAGACATTTCACTCGATCGCTCGATGGGCTGTAACCATTGAGCCCGCGATATGTAATGGTCACTTGCCTTAGGGGTTTGCTGGAGCAAAACGCCTGAAATTTTTGCGATAGTTTTATTTTGCGGGTTGGCTATTTTTTGTGTTTTGCAGGAACAGGAGCCCATTACTTGGAGCCTCCATATGTGCTGTACCCTTGAGTCAACCCTTTCCCGTAAAGAATTATTTTTAGAACAGGCGTTCCAAAGCATATGTAAATGGACATTACTAAGCTGCTCTCTGATTGATTATTACCAACAACGCATTAGGGCGTGACAAATTTTCCGCGAAAACTATTTCTATAAATAACTTTTCATCGGAAAGGGTTGACTCCAAGGGCTTGTATGGAAGATGGAGGCTCCAAGTAATGGGTTTCTGGCAGGAACAATTTTTTGCGGTTCGAGATGACTAAAAATTCTGCTGGGAACTAATTTTTCGATTTAATTCCTGTTCAAGCAGCAGAGCATTAACAAAGAAGGAAACTTTATATTTTCAGCTTTTTTTATTTGTTGAGTCACAACAAAATCAAACAAAAAGCTTACCCCTGCCCCCTCCCTTGCTCAAGAAAAAAGTGTTGTTACTATCGAAAAAAACTGTTGTTTTCTATTTAAAATCAAATGTTAATAATAGTTGTTATTTACGTTCAATATCATTCCAGTAACGCAAGCAAGCAGAGTTGTTTCTTTGACTCGGAAAGGAGTAAATTTTTGCGGAGTATTATTCTACGAAAGTCTTTTTCTGCGGGAACATATTTTTGCGGATCGAGGACAATCCGCAAAAAATAAAACCCGCAAAAATTTCATACTTCATAGGAGCCTTTGATTTTGCCATGTTGTCTCTTTGACCTTTCAGTATCGCCAAGCACTTGTGATGTGGATGTCGGATACCGAATGTTTTGTGGATGGGGTGGAATAGATGAAGCGAAATGCAAGACTAATGGATGCTGCTGGGACAATGCAGCTGAGGAGTGTTATTCGCGTAAGACATCCCACGGAGTAAAACAAATACACGATAGGAATTCCAGGCGTACAGTAAATTTCAAATACATCCCAAATGCATTCCATAGACATCCAATTGGTGAAATATATTTTTTGACAGCTCAGGGTACTTTAAATTGACCCTCGGACGTACAAAGGGGGAAGGGGGGGGGGGGGGAATTTCCGTTTGTCAGCACATGTCGTCCTCAGTAGCTCTTCATTTATCCTTTATGCACATTTTGGTAAAGTTTGGGTACCATCGGTTGCTATAGTAACGAGATATGACGTCATATGTAGCATGAGGTCAAGCCAATTTTGAATAAAAATGCGTGTTTTTCACCTTTATTCGGTGAAAACCTTATAAAACGCTACGAAAAGCAGCAAAATGTTTAACTGTATCATATTTTAAAACTCTAGCAAAAATTATTTACATTTTTAGTTGAAATTTTTGTAAAATCCAAGATGGCGGCCATCTTGGCGGCCATTTTGGATGGTGTCACGGACCCCCAGCAGCGCCATAGCCCATAATATTTTCATTATCTTGTAGAGCACATCACAGGCAATCTATTAGAGGTAAAATATTTCCGATATATTGTAACACCGCATAATCTAGGGGAGGGGTCGAAATCGTTCGTTAGGATTGGTGAGTTAACCAAAAAATATGGATTGTGATTACACGAAAATAACAACCTGAATAATGGGTTAACTAAAATGGTACACGGACCGATTTACACATTCAAATATTGTTCTGTTGAATGGTAGGGTCAAGCTGTGGCCTACATCCAAACGTGCGACACGAATGCGGCTGGCTTGGAATTGATAATGAGACTTGTGTGAGAAGAGGCTGCTGCTGGGACGATTCTGATGATCGGGCAAAGTTCTGCTACATCAAGAGAAACACACGTACGTAACTAGTCGTTGGAAACACTTAATCATTTAGAGACGACGTTATTCAAACTCACTGAATGCATACAATAGTAATATAAACAATACCACATAGAGATCAATAAGGAGAGTTTGAGAAGGTGCTAGCGAGCGGACACAATCTCCACTATATGTACAGCTAAATAATATGCTGTAATATACTACTTATAATAAAATATTAATATATATTATACTAAGTTTATAACTTCATATCAAACAAAAATTCTCAGCAACAAAGAGGTTTATCAATGGCCCTATATTATGGACTCACTTTCACGATCTTAGGCGACTATCCGTATCAAAAGAGTTTGGTTTTATCGACCGAGTCGATAAGGTAAATTAGCCACTGTAAAAAGATTCGAGAAAGCTTTCTCGAATCTTTTTACGGTGGCTAATTTACCTTATCGACTCAGTCGATAAAACCAAACTCTTGTGCTTCACCCCCACCGACGCAGCACCACAGTTTCTCTAGAAACTAACCCCATTTATCCGTATCAAATACAGTGTTCAACTTGTTAAAATAGAACTCATACAGGTTTGTTTTAACAGAAACAAAAGTACAGGGGATGTAAACATTGAATTTTGGGGGATTATTCTGGGAAGCAAGGATGGTTCTGTTGTGAAAGCACTCACCTCCCACCAATTTGTTCCGGGATCAGCTTCCGGACTTACAACCTCACGAGTTGAATGTGATATTTACCACTCGTCTTGCTGCCCCCTCCCTCCCTCCCTCTCCAGACGATGGAATTTTTTTAAAATTTCCTTTAGAAGTCTTTCATTCGTTGAAACACGATGATTCTTCCAAACAAAACAAGATGGATAAATAACATTATCAGATTCTTCTTAAAAACCGTTTTGTTTTCTTTAACATTAGAAAGGAGATAAGCAAACAAACACATGTTGGTATCGTAAGGTGTGATTACTTTGACTAAACTGAAAATTCGTTTCATTTGTAGATCTCCCACATGGACTTTGTCCAGTTGCTCCTTCCGAGCGCAAGGAATGTGGTTACTTTGGAATAACAAAGGACGAGTGTCTGGATAAATCCTGCTGTTGGGACCCCACAGTTCCTAACACGAAGTGGTGCTTCCACCCACCGGGTAAGTAGTGGTGATCATGCTGCTGTGTAAAACAAAAAGTACATCATAGTGTTTAACCCTCATACCGGTGAGGGTCGCTTTCTGGGAACGTCTATAACTTACGAATTAGCATTTAAACAATACCCACCGACCTTAGTGACTTATTCTGAAATTTATCTGGAAACATTGTCACGTGATCGATTTTTGTTCTTGACATGTGACGTTTCCATGGCAGTCATATTTTGACAAACAAGTTTACCCGAATTTTCAACTACATTCCGTTAACGTTTAAACGGAAATGTTTCTAATTTTCTTGTAGTCAATTTTACAACTGAAGATCATTTTAGCATTTTGTTTATTTATCATTGATTTTGAATCAATTTTGTGGCTTTTGTAACATGACGGTAATCCAAAATGGTGGCCATTCTGAATGATGACACAATTCCACGTCGTATGACGTCATCTCGTCATATGACTTAGCTAACTTATACCCCATTCACACCAACGCTTAAACATGTTTAAATGTTGTTTAGTTTCAAACAGGTTTAGAAAAATACCTCCTAACCTCCCGTAATATTTGGAGTGAAATATTTACTAAAAGAAACTTTATTGACTTTATTACCATTCCAGGTAGTTTGAGTCATATACATTTCAAAACGTTCAAGATAGAGGCTAAAACGTAGTTAAACTAAACAACATTTAAACATGTTTAACCGTTGGTGTGAATGGGGCATTAGACAGGTTAGCAATTTGCATCAGACTCTTCAGTGCGGTATTTTCCGCGTAAATGGTAAATGGTTTTACCTATGTTAACAAGAATTAATCTTACCAAAAACCTTACATGTTCTAAGTGGAATATATATGAAAGTATTTCTGGTTTCACTCTACGTTTAGTACGATGGTGACACCGTTTGTCACTTTGGATCTGGAAAACAGCCCGCGAATGAGAAAACCGTGAATACTTTGCAGAAAACCACTTAGTACATCTTCAAAAATATCTGTATTTGACAAAGGCAAACCACGAAAGTAGGGCGTTCAATTCAGCGAAAGAGAAGCCGGGCGTTCAATCCACCGAAAAGGAAGGAAAGGAATCGAAGAACAAACTTCCTTAAAGTATTTGTTTCTGATGTTTGACACAAGGCCCCACAAGTGTTGCACCGTTCAAATGTCCATTGTTATATAAATCTTTGAAAACGAATGGTTTTCACCCAAATACCTCGTGCTTTAGATGTCTGGTTTTGAACTGATTGAACGACGACATTTTAATAACCTCATGGCACCACTCATTCTCGTTACAAGAGTTCCACGTTTATTTAACATAACATAACTGAAAAATGGCTAGCTCAGATTTTTGTAAGAATCAGAGCCACTTGTTTTATATTTGGCAGAAAACAATCCAGTTGGTTGTCTCGTCTATGGGATGTATCGAGGAACATGCAAGCACGTGTGTGATAAGGGCGAGCGACAGAGCTATATGGCGTGGGAATGCAATGGACGTGTATGCTGCTACTGTAAGTGAGCCTACTTCTTCCCCGCGAGCAGTGGATTATCCTATGCTGAGCTACGCCGAACGAGAGAGACACCACTACGAGCATTAGTTAGTTCCTTTGATCGAGCCGCCGTCCAGCGTCATGGACGAATAAATTAACTTCGAACCAGTAAAACAAGTTTAGAAACTTGTTTAGCCTCTCGTACATGCACTCATCCACGTAACTGCTGCGTTTAAGCGAGCCCGCTATGTAACAATCAAAGTGGCGTCCAAGGTGACGAAGACATGGAAATGGAAAGCAAACGGATGCTCGCAGTGGTTTCTCTCTTGTTCGGCGTAGCTCGGACTGCTCGCAGGGTGGCCTACTTCATTATTAACCTCAGCATTGTCGAGAGTACCTGAAATCTAAATTCAAGAAAAGTAACAAAATTGGAAAGAAACAGTACAGTTCTGTAGGTAGGTACTGCTCAATAGCTTATATTTGAATGGCACACTACAGGATTTCATTCACAGAGTTAAACGTCAGTACCACTATTCAATAGCTTTTGTTCACAGACTCAAAAGGTAAGACCACCGTGTAGAGTATAATAAACAGCGCTACAGGAACATTACTGCTTAATAGCTTTCATTTGAATGATCACAATTTAGGATTCATTCAATTCACAGACTCTAAAGTTAGACTGACCACTTTGAACAGCACTCCGGAACCAAAGAAGCGTACCGCTCCATATGACTCGTCAATAGGCTCAAACGTTAGGACCGCTTTGTACAAACAGCACCACAGAAAAGTACTGCACAATAAATAGCTTTCATTTGAATGGTAACACTATAGAATTTCATGCACAGATCGACTCAAAAGTTAGAACCCCTCGTATTTTTGGTTTGCACATGATGTCATAAAAAAAATAAAAAATCTAAACTTAACATCCTACAAAGCTATAGTTTCTAACGTGGAATGTAGATACCAGTGCTACAATCCTTCAGAAAACGTTTCAGGTTTTAATGATGTTACGCCGTCCTTTTTTTTGCAATATGCTCCATTCACTGAGCTACGGAGTAGTTGCAATGAATACTCTGCCACTTCTGACCACTTCATTTTTGTAGAACGAGGTATAACACAATAGGCACTTTTGTTATTTAACGAGGTGCAAATAAGTGGCAGGGTATTCTGCAGTTCAGGGCTCTTTCCTTTCGGCAAAAATTTCCGGTTTGAGTTTTCGGAATTTTCGGCGGTCGAATGGAACGGGTTTAGAACACTTGGAAATCGCGTGCTCTATTCCAAGGGCATACCGGGCCGGCGTAACATATCAAAATGGCGAACTTTTTAAATGTTTTCGCGGCTTTAGAACAAGATGATTCCGAAACATTGCTTGTATAAGCGGGAAATTCTGCTTCTATACTAGTCGTTGTTATAAACAAGTCTGGAGAATAATAATAATTATTATATTTTGAACATAAACTCTCTGCCCCGAGTATCCTTTAAAAAAGGAGGGAACAAAACCGGCGAGTAAAACGGACTTTTACCGAATGCAAACCAGACAAAAGTAAACACAGTTGATCTTACCGTTGCCAGTTGCAGCTCCAAAGCACGATAATAATTGCAATAATAATTGGAGATCGGTACAGAAATACCCACACGATGAAAAACTGTTCGCTCGCCATCTTTCCCAAGTTTTCAGCCTTCTTGAGCTTGAGAGACTAGGGCCGAGACAAATTACGAATGGAACACAAAAGTTTTGTTAATTCCGGAATTTCCATCAAAGAGGACAACCTCAAAACGTATTCCGAAAAATTCGGAATTTTCTCCCGAAATTTTTCTGTTCCATTGGATTTCCGGACAAAAATTTCGGAAATTTTGGCCGAATGGAAAGTGTCCTTAGTTTCGAATTTTAATTAGCAACCTGAAAAATTACAATAATACAGACAATTAGTAATTACCGTCTTCATCTCTGCATCTAAAGCACGTCGAAAGATCCCAAACCTAATTAATTAAACAAGAAGAGTAGTTACTTTCATAATAATTTAAAATATTCCCGAAAGAAATAATACCAAACAAGCAAACAAAACTTTGTTTAATTTTCCATACCTTTTATCCTGAGCAACCACAGAAAACCCTACCAGTACCACAGGAAAGTACTGTTCAACAGCTTTTATTTGAATGGTCACATTGTAGGATTTCATCAACAGACTCAAAAGTTAGAACCACCATGTACAGCATAAAAAACAGTACCACAGGAAAATAGTGCGCAATAGCTTTCATTTGAATGGTCACACTTTAGGATTTCAGAAATCCAGAATACGATAAAATGTAGCGGGGTAACGAAATCTGTATTCTCAGTGGATCGATTGACAGGGGCAACCAACGAGGTATGTTTAGGAAATAGCTTGGAATGGCGTTGTACTGTTTTTCTTTTTCATGTCATTTAAGTGTCTTTAAAGAAAACTATATGAAAGCTAATATATTTTAAAGGCCCACCTTCACCCAAAAGACGTTGCGGTCGTTTTTTTTTTGTTTGTTTCAAAATGCTCCATTGTGCATACATGTGATCTGATTAGCTGCACGCATTCAAGCGTAAATTTCGTGTTACACGAAATTCAGCACAGAAAGTGATCACGGTGCACACAGCATTCTATATCGTCATTGGTCTAAGTCGCTAGTAAGTCACGTGAGATAGAGCGCGGGAACCTGAGCATTCAGTTTTGAGCGTTGACCTTTGAGCAGTCAGACGTGGGATCGAACGATCCACACAAATCAGCAACATAATGACCGACCAGGACGGAGAGAGCTCCCTACAAGAGGATGAATTGTTAAGAGAAGAAAGTGAGGATAATTCTGGAGGAACTGAGAACACGAATGAGTCTTTATTGACCCTCCTCAAAACGATGAACACAAGTATGGCAGCCATGAGCGACTCGCTCAAGCGACTGCATACAAAAGGGGAAACTCAGAGCCCCCAAATGGCAGAACCTGCCCGAAAACGAAAATCCCAACCAACGAGGGATAACTCTGGCTTAGAGGAATCGGATGCAGATGCTCTTTTGGCTGACACCAACAAACGACAAAAAATTGTCAATGAGAGCAATGGCGCCACGTGCGCCAGTGGAGATGACGAAGCCGATGCTTTGCTCGATGAAATCGCGCAATCACTCATCGTGACAGAGAACACTGCTCCGAAAGTATCGGGAAATCTTGCCAACATTGTCAACCTGAGATGGCTTAATAAGCTTGATGACAAGAACCTCAAGGAGAAATCGGAGAAATATCTCCATCCGATAAATTGTGCTCGCCTGATCACTCCGAAGGTGAACCCTGAAATTTGGGGGCGCCTCGATCGACAGTGCAGGGGCAAAGACCTCAGGTTGTCAAGCTTGCAAACAACACTTACGAAAGTTGGCAATATTAACGCACAAACGACAGATATGTTGTTGAAAGCTCGTGCTGAAGGCAGCCAACTTGATGTAGAAGGTATCATACGTATGAACACCGATGCGCTGGCACTTCGTGGACACATTAGCTTCGAAATATCACAGCGGAGACGTGATGTTATTCGACCGACTCTGAACAAAGATTACTCTACGCTATGTGCTTCTCACGTGCCAATAACTACCATGCTGTTTGGTGATGAGTTACAAACGCAACTTAATCACATCCGTGCTTCTAACAAGATCAGTAGCACGGCAAGCACATCTACCTTCGCTAATAAGCGACCCTACAATACTAATTATAAATCGCAGACATCGACTAGACAATGGCGGCCTTTTTTAGACAAAGCGCCTCAGGGCAACCAGTCGAACAAGAAGCCGACTCATTAGTACAACCACTGGAAGAAACGGCCCAACAAAACAACGGACCAGAAGTAACCAGTGATATTATTACAAAATTAAACACCATTCAGGTAAATGACTTTCAAACGATCTTGCCTTCCCTTTTAGCATATTTTCAAGGGAGAACACAAACGTTCATAGCAGGTAGTTTAGCTGCTTATTCTCACATATGGCAAGATTTGACCTCTGATCCTGAAATTTTGGAGACAGTCACTGGCCTAAAAATTCAATTTGATACATGGCCAATGCAGTTAAAACCTTTGATCCAAACTACGCTATCAGATACACAAAAAGAATCTGTTGATTTGGAAATTGCTCAACTCGTCAAAAAAGGAGTTATTCAAACTTGTACACATGAGGTGGGGGAATTTATCTCCCCTATATTTACCAAACCCAAGAAAGATGGTTCTTATCGCATGATTTTGAACCTGAAATCTTTTAACGAACCTGTAACTTACCATCACTTTAAAATGGACAACATTTGGTCTGCCATCAGGCTGATGAGGCCTGGATGCTACATGGCATCCATAGATCTGAAAGATGCATATTATTCAGTGCCCATATGCAGAAACCACCAGAAATTTCTTAAGTTTGAATGGAATGGGATCTTGTACCAATTTGTGTGTTTCCCTAATGGGCTAGCTCTTTGCCCTCGGAAATTTACGAAGCTGCTAAAGCCAGTTTTCTCAATCTTAAGGAAACAAGGTCACATCTCAGTTGCATATATAGATGATTCTTGGTTAACAGCTGAAAATTTTAACCTATGTATACGGAATGTTGTTGATACTGTCACCTTGCTAGACAAAGTAGGATTTATTGTTCACCCGGAAAAGTCAGTCCTACTTCCAACTCAGACCATAGTTTTCTTGGGATTTGTTCTCAATTCCATTTTGATGCAGGTGTCACTGACTCATGAAAGAGCTCTTAAATTAAAAGAAGCCAGTGAGAATTTGCTAGCTACTGCCTTCCCATGTATTAGGAATGTTGCCCAAGTACTAGGGCTTATGTCCTCTAGTTTTCCAGGGGTAATGTATGGTCCATTGCACCATAAGTTTCTGGAAAGGGACAAAACTCAAGCTCTTAAAATACACCATGGGAATTTTGATAAGAACATGTCTTTATCCCAGGAAGCCATAACAGACCTAAAATGGTGGGTTGATGCACTACCAACAGCATATAACCCTATAAACCATGGAGACCCTCAGGTTACTATGAGAACAGATGCCTCTTTGATTGGATGGGGGTGCTGTCTTGATACAGTCACTACTGGAGGGAATTGGACTCCAGAAGAAGCCCAACATGACATCAATTATTTAGAAATTCTTGCTGTTTTCCTTGCTCTTAAATCATTTCCAAATGCAGTCTCGGGTAAACACATTAAACTTATGGTTGATAACACCACTGCTGTGTCCACAATAAACCAGATGGGCACATGCCATTCCTGGGCAAACAATAAACTTGTGCATCAAATCTGGGAGTGGTGCATAACCCATCATATTTGGCCAACAGCTGTACATATTCCTGGGAAACAAAATACTGAGGCAGATAAAGAATCACGACTCTCTCGAAGAGAAACGGAATGGACTTTACAAAAGTCACTCTTTGATGCTGCCACTAAAAAACTGTGTGTTATTCCTGATGTGGACCTATTTGCCTCTAGGTTGAATTATCAACTGAAACCCTATATTGCATACAAGCCTGACCCAGAAGCAAATGCCATTGATGCTTTTCACATTTCATGGCAGGGCTACATTTTTTATGCCTTCCCACCATTTAGTGTAATACAACGTGTATTGCGAAAGATCTCTGAAGAGAAGGCTACAGGTCTCTTAGTAGTTCCAAACTGGCCAACTCAAACTTGGTGGCCATATTTAATGAGTATGCTCATTGATTTTCCTCTAATCCTACCTAGGAAGGACAACACGCTGTACCTACCGGCACATCCTCAACTGCTTCACCCACTGCACAAGAAACTACAACTACTGGTCTGCTACTTATCAAGGATCTCCTCAAAAGCAGAGACATTTCGGCTGGAGCTACAAAAATCATCATGCAATCCAAGCGAACAAGCACGCAAAAACAATATCAATATCAACCACCAGAGATGGCGAGTGTTCTGTAGTTCAAGGGGTATCAATCCCATTTCAGCTTCTCTAGGGGATGGTCTGGAGTTCCTTCATGATCAGTATGAAAATGGTTTATCGTATAGTGCAATCAATACAGCCAGGAGTGCTTTGTCAACGATTATTTTCCTTCCCGATGGTAGTTCGTTTGGAAATCACCCGTTAGTTATACGTTTCCTTAAAGGCGTCTTTGAAACGAAACCTTCACTCCCACGATACAAGGACATATGGAATGTTTCTGTTGTTTTGGATTACTTAAAAACATTGTCCCCACTTGAGGAGTTGAACCTCAAGGACATCACTCACAAAACTGTTATGTTAGTTACATTGTTATCTGGCCAACGCTGCCAAACTGTCCATGCGCTTACCATTAGCGGCATGAGGAACAAAAATGATGCTGTTCATTTTGAGATTACTCAACTTTTAAAGACTTCCAAACCTGGCAATCATCAGGGACATTTAGAGTTTACATCATACCCAGTAGATCAGCGTTTATGCGTTGTAACCTGTCTTAAACAATATGTTAAACTAACTGAACCAGTGAGAGCTGGTCATGATTCTTTGAGGTTGAGTCATTGTAAACCTTTTCAACCAGTTAGTCGGGACACTGTTAGTAGGTGGATTAAGAAAGTCCTGGAAAATGCTGGTATAAACACAAAGTTGTTTGGTGCTCACAGTACACGAGCTGCTGCTACTTCAGCTGCACAGTCAAATCACGTGTCCATAGACACCATTATGGATGCAGCCGGGTGGTCTAGAGAGAGCACTTTTAGGAAGTTCTATAACAAACCGATTCAACCAGTTAAAAATTTTGGGGACGAACTTGTCTCCTTGTATGCATGTTCCAAGCAATAAATGGTCTTACTGTTATGTTTGTTCATGGCCACATTGCTTTAAAGTCTCACGTGACTTACTAGCGACTTAGACCAATGACGATATAGAATTAAAAATTAAACGAGGCTTACCTGTAAGGTGAAGTTTGATTGGAATTCTATGAGTCATTGGTCAGGAGCTAGGAAGTCACGCCAACCCTATATTTACTTAATACTGGACACCCACCCATGTTTGTTGAATGTGTCCATTCACATGATTTAAAGACTGAATGCTCAGGTTCCCGCGCTCTATCTCACGTGACTTCCTAGCTCCTGACCAATGACTCATAGAATTCTAATCAAACTTCACCTTACAGGTAAGCCTCGTTTAATTTTTAATTTTGGATGAAAGTAGGCCTTTAAGATTTTTGGTTCTTTTAGCTGAATATTTCAGCGCCAGAATTTTTTAGGGAAAAGAATGTTATCCCCCGAATGTACTAGATGCTTCCCTTTCTTCGAAAATCCTAGCTGGCCGTGTTTCGTACCCGGTGATCCTGAAGATGGCAAAAGGTGTTTTTAAGCAAATGTATGCTTTAATGTAACAACTATTTCTTTTGTCTTTATGCAGGAAGCGGCTTTATGGATGCCATGGAAACGAATAATGGACATAAATTAAGAAATGCTGATGAAATCGTGACATAAACAGGGTTAAACATAACGAAAGGACTCAATAAATAAATAAATTAATTAATTAATATCAAACGAAAGCATGATATAAATGACAATAAAGGGACGCATATATGCCACTGACAGTCGCTGTCCATTAGCCGACCTTGTTCGTCCATCAGAGTTAAAATATGGGTAATTTCTATTTTAAATTAAGATAATTATTGTGGAATGTGAGGGTACAAATAAAAGCGTATTGAAAACTTATTCGCCTTTCCCCCATGTTTTTATTTTATTTTTTTTTTAATTCGGCCCACTTAAAGGTGTTTCATTATAAATGACGTGTCGAGGAGCCAATAACCCGGAGCGAGCAACTCCCATATTAGGCCTGTCACGGCGTTTTCACAGACCAATTTATTTTTATCACTGTTCGCGGGAGAATTCAAGTACAGTTCCGTTCCTCGGTGACATGATATATCGACGAAGTAAAAAAAGATGGCGACCTTTTGCTGGTCTTCAGATGGTCGTTATTTTAGAATAAAAATCCTGACGTGTCCAATTAAAAAATATATATATGACATTTATATAGCGTACTTTTTATGTGACACTCAAATGCACTTTACAACACTATTCGGGGGACTTTGCCAGACTGCTAATGAATACAGTTTCCAATTAATGTTGAGTGTGACACACAGGTGCCCCCATAACTTAAACAAAGCAGCCCACAGACGCCGGGGACGACCTGCCCTACTCTTTGCGAAGAGTGTTACGGGATCTTTAACGTCCCATACAGGAAGGAAAACTGACAAATGTAGGAGACAAGGCCAACGGCTTAACGTCACCGCCCAATGGCGCGATCATCTGAACTGTAGCAGATGTTAAGCACACAGCTAGCATGATCTTACCAGTTATTTTAAGACCCTGGTTTTTAGTTCGGACAGTGTTCGAACCCGCGACCTCCCGCACGGTAGTCCCGCTCTACCGACTGAACTTAATTTAATTGACCCGTTTGTATTTCTTTGATTACTGACTTTTCGAGGCATGAAAAGGTGAGACTGAGAGAAGTACAGTCTCTTCTCGGTCTCCTAAATTTTGCATGCTCCGTAGTGGTTCCTGATCGAGCCTTCCTTTCGGCAAATAATGTAATTTGTGATAATCTTGATTGGCATAAAGTAATATTTTGCCGGCACGGTACAGAGAACCGGGTACTAGTGTAGTGCGCAGGGGATCACAATTCGCGAATTTGAAAAGGGTCCGTTGATAGATTTGTGTCATTCTACGGTCAGCCTCGCCGCCTCTAGTACTGTTCAAGCAAGTTAACTCTCGTCTTAGTTGTTTATTGTAATACCTCAAAGCTTATTATCAACAGTTTTAGCCGCATATTTTAGTCGTTTATCTCTTAGTTAAAACACCTTAAAACCCTAAAGGTAGCACCACTGCATTGGTCGGGGGTACACGGTCCCTATTTTTTCCAACAGTTGGTTTTTTGGGGTTTACGTGTCCGGCTCTGGTGCGCTTAGAGTTATTGTAATATTATAGTCCTTTGTCAATAATGGCAAAACTGACTCACGCCTTGACACACGTTTTCCTATTCTAAACCAAATTATGCAGGTATCTTCCTCTATATCATGCACCCCACATCAAAAGTTGCATGTTTAGCGCAATGTGTTCAATGGCATTCTTCACATTTTTGCAAATAGGTGAAATGACTGGATACACTGTAATTGTCAATCACCGAATGTCCTGCAGCTTAGTCAAGTTGACAAGCTGACTGATACCTTAGATGCTGTCGTGTTTGCCCTGTACAGTCAGTTTTAGATTATATCGATTTGCGTGGCCAGCTGATGGCCCATTATTTAAAACCTTGTATGGGAAACCGGTGACTAGGACTGCATTTTCAGAGCTGTTATCTCTTGCAGTTCAATACTGTGGTTGGACCCTTCTAAATATAAGGGACATAGCTTCCCTATAGGTGCAGCTTCACATGTGGCTGAATGTGGTTGTCAGACACCCAGATCCGTCTTATGGGCGCTGGAGGTCTTGAACATTTAAGAAGTATATTCGCATTCCTAGCCCAACTTCCTGATCGGTGTGTGGGTGCAGATTATGGCCGGACAGTTTTCTTTGGATGTAGCCAGTCAGTTGCAGGGGCACTGTTGGACTATATTCTGATATATTACGAGAATTGCTTAATTTCTTAATTGGTGTAGCCAGTCAGTTGCAGGGGCACTGTTTGACTATATTCTAATATTATCACAAGAATTGTTTAGTGTACCCAGACAGTTGTAGGGGCACTGTCTGGCTATATTCTTAAATATTTCAAGTATTGTTCCATCTACTTATTTGGACCAGTGATCTTGCTGTTATGTTGGGGTGGGGTTGCCTCCTTTACCCAAGTAGGCCTTTGGCGCTTTTAGACCCCACCTTTGCTGGGCATGCCTTATTAAATTTTGTCATTTGATCAATTTTATTGACTTATTAAAACGGCTATGTGTTCAAGGAAGGGCACATAGCCAGATTTATCCATTTGGTGGTTATGTTCTTCCTGCCCTGCAAACCGAGCTCAACATTCCAGCAATTCAACTAAAACTCTATTCAGTAAAAGGCATAAAGGAGTAATTGGCTAGCCGATAAAAATTTTATGTCTTGCACGATTAATAGTTATGTAACAATTAATAAAGCATGCCAGAAGCACGTGCACAGTTCATGCGGAGGGGGAGTCAATTATAGTTACCCCCTGGTAGGTATTTTCAATAGCACGAGGTTAACCTTAGTTTGAGAGGTCAGTCTTCGCAGATCTCTCGCTTAACCAGGCAGCCTTTTTAACTTTTAACCCTCCTCCTCCCCATGTCCGGTCCATTTGCTTCTTGAGCTGGCGCTTTTAGACCCCACCTTAATGCTGGGCATACTATCAATTCCTTATCAAATTTTGTCATTTGATCAATTTTATTGACTTATTAAAACGGCTATGTGTTCAAGGAAGGGCACATAGCCAGATTTATCCATTTGGTGGTTATGTTCTTCCTGCCCTGCAAACCGATCGCGAGCTCAACATTCCAGCAATTCAACTTAAACTCTATTCAGTAAAAGGCATAAATATTATTGTCTTGTCTGATCTTATTCGGCCAATTTTCCATCAATTTCACGTCTTAAAAAACAAAATATATCAAGGTTCTGAGGTTTTAATGTTTGAAATGTCCGCTTTTGTTGAATTTAGTCTGGTGATGGCGTTCTATTTTTTACAACGTCCTGTTAACAACTTCCGGTTAACCAAAAAAAAAAGGCTAACAAACTTCCGGTTAACAAATAAAGGAGACACCGTCGATAGCATAGTGTTTACACGCACAGGCGTAATAGGTACATTTGACTTCTATTTGGGATGCACTCTTTGTTGAATCCTCCAACCTCAGTTAGCGTACTGAAGGAACTCCTCTATTTGGAGCACATTAATTCATTGTTGATTGTGATCAAGGCGCTCTCCTTTTAATGCAATGCTTAAAAGGGACAAGGGACTGACTGGTTAGGACAAAATAATAAACGAGGGCGCACTCTAGTTTTTTATTTTTCGTTCGCCAAAATGTACTAAACAAATCTCTTCATTGCTCAGCTTGAAAGCGTACACCGTAAATTCAAAAGATCTGTTTTAGCTCCAAAGTGCGAAATTGGCCTCAAGTCCCTGGAGGCAAATTCAACCCTAGTACGGAGTCATTTGGTGCTTGATTCAGGCTGCCTTGAAATCCCTTGTGGTACTATTGGAACCTATGGGGCCACAAAATAGCTACATTTTATTAAATGAGGATACACCTAATTGCAATAACGTTATCATAGAAAAATGAAAAATGTAAAAACGAAAAATGACAACAGGCCAATAGGAATCAATTAGACACACAAAATACATTCTCGCCGGATTTTAATAATTCTCAAAGCATGCATAAGAACTATGTTTAAGAACAGGTTTTTGCACTTTTCCTCTTTCTTAGTGCAACTCCGCTTATATAACAGTTATTCTCAGAGAATGACATCAACCGGGTAGCATCATATTTCCAACATGGACGGTTACCATTTCATTTCAACCTTTACATAGGTAAATTTCAAATAACAATAGCCGCTGCACGCTTAATTTAAATTAACAACAGCCGCTGCACGCTTAATCGTGCCGCATGTCGTTGTGACGATTAAGCTAATTAATTCCTATTTGGCTTTTATTATTTTTCATTTTACACTTTTCATTTTTCCATGACGACGTTATTGCAATAGGCCATTTCCGAGTTGCCTTTAAGCCTCTCTATCAAAGCGCCGCTAGGTGCGAAACCTTTCATATGAAAATGAGTTTTCTTTCACATGCAAATAAGTTTCATTTGCATATGAGTGGTTTCGCACCTAGCCTCGCTTTGATAGAGAGGCTAAAGGCAACTTGGAAATGGCCTATAAGGTGTACATTAAAGGGATAGTATCACGTGGTTCCACGCGCGGCAATGTTCACTATTCTTGCACCGGAATTTTGGACATATCACTGTTAAGATTTTTTTCTTTCTTTTGGCTATCAAAACGGATTTTTTGATTCAACAAATACCTCCACTTCTCGACGGCCTTTTTGAATTTGCGAAATCAAACTTGAAAAGTGGGCTGACGTTTTCAAGTTTCGACCTCGTGATACTATCCCTTTAACTCCCAAAATAGTACTGTATTTTACTTACCAGAGATGACAACATTCTGGGGGGGGGGGGGGGGAGCTAATACAGATCGTTTAATTTACAGTGTAGAGTAATTTGTACATAGCTCCAGCAGATGCTCAATCGTGTTTCGTTCGAGTAGATACGGATGAGAAACAAATAGACCTTTTGAAGATGGTTCATCTTGGATGAGGACCGTACCTTAAAAAACCTACTAGAATCCACCAGCCTAAACCCCCAAGGAAAAAAATAGCCACGCAATAGTCCCTATGCATAATTACGTCTGAGTAGCTAATTTCAAATTGCTTTCGAATATTAAAAAATATGAAGTTGTCAAAGATTTGTAAGGATCTTCGTGGTGAATTTTGAGTTGGTGACGTAATATGTACCTATTGGAAAAAATAGGCCTATTGATTTATTGGAGGCAATACCCCTTCTGTACGTACTTAACCCTATTCGGCCTGGGGAGGGGGGGGGGGGGGGGGAGGGTGGGGGGGGGGGGGGGGGGGGGAGAGGGGGGCACAAAGTGCTCGCGCTAACTTTCAACATTCATAACTTCTTTAATATGTATTGAAACGCCATCAAACTTTGTGACTTTTCCTAAAATTTATCTGGCAACAATTTGATATGACAATTTTGTGATCACGTGACTTGATGTTTCCATGGCAACAAGATTTTAACAGCCATGTTTTTTGAAATTTGCATATTTATACCTTTGAATGAAGAAAAACTAATGTTTATTGGTATAACTTTTGTATTTATTTATTGGTTTTGATTAATTTTGCGTCAATTTGTACGGTTTTTAAGAGGTTTTGGAAAATTCAGAAATCCAAGATGGCGGATCCAAGATGGCGGCCGTATAACTAATTACCTAATTACTACGTCATATGACGTCATCGTTCCATTGTGCGGAACATCGGTTGAAAAGTGGCTCCAATTTTTGGAGAGCCTGGGGCGAGTGGGAATGAGTGACGACGTAAATTACGTAGATAGTATGACACATTGGTTGGTTTACGCTATTAAATTCCCTTGGAATCCTTTAGCGTGATGGTCACTTTGCCAACGTTTTTGGCTGTACAAATGTCAGACAGCGCCTAATATGTTTCTTTTTGTGACAGTCCTCTGAAGGTGAGGAGGATCAATTTCGGATGACTCTTGATCAAATGAAATGATGGTGTCCACTGTAGTTTTGCCGTAGCGAGGCGAACCGACTGTGCCGCTTCAGCGAAGGAAGCGAACATGAAGAAGACGGACTTTGATTTACATTATTGAAGTGACGTGAAAGGTATACATTTTAGTAGGAAGGCGTCTCAGTGGTTCGCCAGTAGAGTTGTAAGCTTATTGAACACAGAGGTGACTGGCGTTTATCGAACGCGAACGATATATTTCTAGTACAAACAATGTATATTACATGTTATTAGCGACTCGGCCGGTCTTCTGTGAAGTTCATTGATCGCACGAGGAGGTTATGAGCTTATTTTATCAGCTTGGCAGTCTCCTTAAAGTTCTTTTTTCAACAGTTTGCTTATTGAACAACTGGTAAGGCGGCATTCAACAATATCCCTTTTTCATCAACATTGCAAGCTGGTGAAAATGGCAATATTGAGTTCTTGGTAGCAGACTTTGTTACACATGCCAGGTGAAGTACGTGCTGCAATGCACGCGTGTTAACCCGGGTATTTTATTTTTCACTTTGAGGATGTTGATGATCCTTGATATTATGGAGATTTGGATATTGGTAGAAATGCATTTTCATCTATCATTGCTCATTTCTTGTTATGGAGATGTGTTTAGGGATTAAAATCGAAAGATAAACCTGACTGTTTATTTTAAGGTATGAGATGTCTGCTTTCAGAATGTCTAAACAATATGACTGTTATGGTGGGACTGAATGAAGTATCTGTATATAATAGATAACAGCTTACACGCGTTGGTGTGTTTAAAAAATATCAAGACTTATACCCCATTCACACCAACGCTTAAACATGTTTAAATGTTGTTTAGTTTAAAACAGGTTTAGAAAAATATCTCCTAACCTCCAGTAATATTTGAAGTGAAATCTTTACTAAAAGAAACTTTATTGACTTTACAACCATTCCAGGTAGTTTGAGTCATATACATTTAAAACTTTTCAAGATAGAGGCTAAAAACCTAGTTAAACTAAACAACATTTAAACATGTTTAACCGTTGGTGTGAATGGGGCATTAAATTATTTTTTTTTAATTCCATGATAATATTTTCTTACTTTTTACCGGTCGCGATTTCAATTTCTGTGTCGCAATAACGGGATGTCCGCAAAGCCAGAACTGTGGCAAGGCGAGAGTTGACTGGAAGTGCACCCATTCACTAACACGAGCGACCGAATAAAATGTTATTAATGGTTGTGTTTTCATTAGGCCGATTTACTAGCTGAACATTCTTTCTAGGTGTTTGTTTACAGACCGACTTTTACTAGTTAAATGACTGTCTGTTTTCACTTTGAAATAAGCCGCTAATGTAGAGTGTAGACAGTTCAAATTACAAAAACGCGCAATTAAAAAAAAAAATGGCGGGAGACGATGCGTTTATAATGACTTCTCTTGTCTCGATTCTCGCTATATTCATGCGAAGGAGAAGGCGTTCTTTTCAGAGGATGCGTCTGATGTCTCTACAGATGAGGAGGATGCGACGAAATGTTGTAATGCTGGCAATCTAACAGCAAAACAACAACTATTTCCGTAAGCGCAACACAATGTGGGTTTATCCAAAACCGTAGTTCTGGTTCGAACAGCTCGTTTTCAACCGTTACCAAGATCATCTGTGGCGCGAACACTTGGAATAGGTAAGGTCCTGGCCGAGGAGCTGGAGCGTCTTATGGAGTAGGAGGGATTGTAAATCGAAAGTAAGGGGAAGGATGACTGTTGAACTCGTCTGCCATTTTAGCTAAGATCAAGAACCACGAGGCGCGCGTCTGGGAAATAATTGTGGTAGCGGCAAAATAAATAATTTGACAGGCGTCTGTCACTACGCGCAATGCGATTGGCTGCGGCTTTTAACAGGACAAGTTACACCATCTCGCGAGGTAGTATAACTCTACATGAATGTCCGGTCAAAAAGGCGAGATAATCCCTTGTTTTGCCTTGTAAAAGCACTCTGCAAATGTGAGATTTACAGGAACATTAATTTCGCCCCCAATTCACGGTTAACTTTTTTACGACTAAGGCTTTAAATATTTCAGTTGCTACGACTAACGACTAAAATGTGGCTAGCTAAAGTTTTACGGTTAACGGTTAACGCCTTTGAGACCCTCCATTGAGACCTCCGTAGTTGGATACAGCTCACTTAGGTTTAGTTGGAGTTTTTTAAAACACAACTAAGGAGTTGTTTAGCTTCCTTCATTCCAGATTTCGTGCTTTTTAAAATGAGGAAACAGTAGCATTTTTTCGCGTACAATTTGATTACGTCTTGAAAATATGTTCCTGTACGAGTCTTGCTGTTTAGAAATACTGTTTATTAGTACTGACAAATTAGTATTGCCAATTGGGAGCATGAATTTTCTGATCTAAGTTCGAAAAAAATTAGTAGGACTTGAAATTGTTTTTATCGTATAAAAAACTCAATTACAATATTCCAGTCAGTACGAAAGAATCTAGCACTTCACTGTTGTTTTAACCCATGTTAAGATAAAAATCACCAAAGTACAATATTTTAAGTGAAGCTGGTAATTAATCGTATGGATGATAACAGTTATAGAGAACTTGTTCAATCTTTGAACAGAGAACAAATGGAGTTTTTTTTTTTTACCATTTGTTACTCTCTGTTATAAACGACGAGAAGCAATTGACACTATTTTTAAGTACTGGTGCAGATTTAGGTAAGACAACAGTAACACAATGTTTGTATGACGCTATTGAGAATAAACCAGGTGAAAATCCAGACCAGTTAAAAGTACTGAAACTTGCTTCAGACACAAGACAAGAGGACTGCATGACCAACACCAATTACATGCAAACAAGATTTTCAAAAGAGAGAAATTAAACTCAAGAAACCACGCACTCTAACCTAAATGCCCAATTGCAACATCAAAAATCAAAGGGCTCTCAAAGCCATCTCGTTAATGCGAGAGAACGTAAGGTTAATAAAAAAAAGGATTGATAGTAAATATGTTTCACTTATTTCGCTATAATATAAACAAAGCGTTTCGAAATGTCGATTAATAGGGAGTCCTGAAACATCGAGTTGGACATCGAGGTGATCGAGTTCAAAAATTAAGTACTAATATGAAAAAATATAATCAATAAAAATCGATAGAAATTAAGTAATTGTCGATTTTTATGGGATGTCAATGTAATAACCTGCACTTAGTGCCTGGGTAAAGGGCAGCGACGTGAAAAATGCAAATAATGAACAGCAAAAACCACGACTGCATACCGATGAAAGCAAGGTGCCGGATCTGTGGCCAAGATTTGGATAAGTAAAATCTTGTACAAGATAAATCAAACGGCAGAGTGATCGTTTTTTGCTTTGTCTTTCTCTGTCGTAAGTATCAGTCTGTCGTTTCATTTATCTGGACGTGAAAAATGGCGGGAAAATGGTGAAAATGTCGTCATTTTGTCAGTCACGTGTGCTATGGCGGTACTTATACAGAAAATATCGGATCCGGACGGGGTAAACAGGACATTCCTCCCAGTGGTCGATGTTTTAGTCTCCCTAATGTCGAAAGGTTCAAGACAGGCCTACAGAGACTCCGCTATGTGGTTTTGTAAAGGGGGGTTGACAAACCCGCATGACTACTTTCCGTGGGTGGTCACAATATGATATTTTGCGCCTTTATATTTTTGCTCTAACAAGCATGTCTTTGGTGGCTTTGATAGGTAAATATAGTAAAGATGTTGTAGGTAATATGTGCAGGTGAATTTTTTTGGCGGGAAAAGTAGCATCACTTTAGAATGGGTTTGACGTGTATGTCTTCGTGGATGTTTTGTTTGTGATAGTTGGGTCAAAGATATAATTTAATTAATTTGTTTAGTTACAAATTGTGTGTTTTAGATTTATAAGAGGTATAGCATAGCGATGGAGTATGGAATGGCTTTTTGGGTACATGGAGTGGGATAAGACGAGGCGAGTTGCTGTGTGTGTTTATTATAGCATGATGACAACATGCGAGCCGCACTATCTAGTCAACACTGGATATGGTTCTTGAAAGGATAGTGAACATCAGAGAAAGTTTGAAAATACGTGTAGGTTTAATGGAGGAGTGATACTCCAGAGGGAAATAGGTCGGCGAAATACACGAAATGTGTTCGCCGACATCGAATGCTGAGGGATGCTGTTTTCATTGAAAGCGATTATTGCATTGTTAAGATTAATATTATTTTACCAAAAAAAAAAAACATTCCGGCCGGCGACGCCGTTCAATGAAGCAAAATTTTCCAATTCATATCCAGTTTAGAAGTTGCTTCAAGCCTCAGCTCGACTAGAGAACCATCCAAGTCAGTAAGGCCTACAAAAATATACCGACTCGATCGGCACTGACTGGCGAGTAATATAAATGTTTATACGGTATTCCGAATTTTAAAATTCAAAGTGAAGCGGAGTAAGTGTTGACTAGCAGGCTTTTATTCTACGCAACATCTATCCAAACTATATTTGCAAATGCGTAAGACTATTCGTAACAAAATACATCGCTGAATAATTGCGTGTTCGATCAGATCAATTTTTCTACAATGAAATATAAATCAGACATATAAATGTAAACACTAAAATACAATGCTTTGTATTCACATGCAAGGCGCTAAGCGGTTAAAATTTCGAGAAACGTTCAATTGCTGGCAAGACAGTGAACTAAGAAGCTCAATTATTACGTATATACTTGAGTTGAAACATTTTGAATAAATGAATAAATGTGCTATCAAGGCGTCTATATGGCGCTAAAAATAGAGCAGTCACATTCAATTCGTCGAGCCGCCTGAAAAACAGCACCTCGGATATGCGTAATATATCAGTATAATTTAGCAACTTTCAACTAGTAGCAAGCCTCCAAGCAGCTAAGACATATCCTTCGCATTGAAAAAAGAACTTTAAGGAGACGGGCTAATAGCGAAGCGCACTATTACTAAAAATAGATTTGTCAGCGTGAGATCCCATGAGACCCCCCGCACAGAGTCAGACAAATATTGCGACCAAAACAAAGCAAATGTATGAGCGGGAGCCGCGGTTGTGATCCTAAAAGCGAAAATTTTAGTCAATTCTTCGGTTTATCGTTCTAGAAACAAGAGAAATGGTAGGCACCAGACACTGCTGTTGGGGTGACTGTAATATATACTCAAGATATCCAGAAAAATGGCCGTAATCGCTAAAAGAGTTGGAGAAATCGGGGCAGAAATTATTCATACCTTTCCCGAAACCGGCGAAAGACCTCGCAAAGTGCAAGCATTGGTTAGTGGCTTGTTCACGGGAATTCTTTACGGAGAAAAAACGTTAACAAAAACACGTACATTTGTTACAAAACAACGGAGGTTTATCCTAGCTCCACTGAGACACACTACCGTTTTACAGAACTAACTAAGGAGCTTACAATTATTGCAAGAATTCATTATTCCATTGAAGTGGAATTGTAGACTACGGCCTTTTGAGACTTGGATCTAAGATGCCTATATCCGTGATGAGAAACACTTTCTCACAAGTCTTGCACACCGCAGACTTTAGACACTACTGAAATCACGGCCTGAGAAATTTAACGATCCTTGCACTTTCAAAGCTATAACAAGCTTTAGCCGATTAGTATTTATCTTGGTACAAAAGTGAGCCAAAGAAACCTAATTAAATGTATGCCAATAGAGCTAGCACCAAACAGGCATAAAGAAATATAATAATTCTAACGGCTCTGAACAGCATGAAATCCTCCTATCTATTTGAGAGATAATCCGCCGAGATCAAAAGATCAATATCAACACGAAGAGAACAAATTCATAACTGATCTAAAGGCGCATTTCTCTCTTAAGTTTTACTGGGAAAGCTTTATGCTTTTTAAGTACTTTTTAGCGACGAGCGGTAATTATAGTGTTTAGCCTGTCTATTTTTACAGAGAATTGCTTAAAGACATGCTTGAAGGCTAAAAACAATACAATGGTCACACAACAGGAGTCGTGTGTATATAATAACATAATATGTTATTAACACAGTATACATACTGTACATTTTTAAGCCATTAACGCAGTCTGTATTCATTATTGGTCTTTATGATATTCCATATTAGGCGTATATACTGTACATTTTTAAGCCATTAACGCAGTCTGTACTCTGATTACTGTATATTTATGATATTCTATTACCGACTGTCCAAATTAAGCGGTTAGTTACTGGCCTAAAATGTTACAGTATGAATATAAAGGGGATCCAAATTAAGCTGTTAGTTAATGGCCTAAAATGTTACAGTATGAATATGAGGGGGATTCGAATTATGCCGTTAATTAATGACCTAAAATGCCACAGTATGAATATGAAGGGGATCTGAATTAAGCCGTTAGTTAATGGCCTAAAATGTTACAGTATGAATATGAAGGGGATTCAAATTATGCCGTTAATTAATGGCCTTAAACGTTACAGTATGACAATTAAAAGAATTCGAATTAAGCCGTTAGTTAGTGGCCTAAAATGTTACAGTATGAATATGAAGGGGATCCGAATTAAGCCGTTAGTTACTGGCCCAAAATGTTACAGTATAAATATGAAGGGGATCCGAATTAAGGCGTTAGTTACTGGCCCAAAATGTTACAGTATGAATATGAAGGGGATCCGAAATAAGCCATTAGTTACTGGCC
The DNA here is from genome assembly GCA_024195265.1 of Dendrophyllia cribrosa. NCBI lineage: Eukaryota > Metazoa > Cnidaria > Anthozoa > Scleractinia > Dendrophylliidae > Dendrophyllia > Dendrophyllia cribrosa. The sequence goes on along the minus strand of JAJLRJ010000013.1, from coordinate 10,140,154 downwards.
TAAAATGCCACAGTATGAATGTGAAGGGTATCCGAATTAAGCCGTTAGTTGATGGCCTAAAATGTTACAGTATGAATATGAAGAGGGATTCGAATTACGCCATTAGTTACTAGCCTAAAATGCCACTGTATGAATGTAAAGGGGATTCGAATTAAGCCGTTAGATACTGGCCTAAAATGTTACAGTATGAATATGAAGGGGATTCGAATAATGTCGTTAATTAATGGCCTAAAATGTTACAGTATGAATATAAAGGGGATCCGAATTAAGCCGTTAGTTACTGGCCCAAAATGTTACAGTATAAATATGAAGGGGATCCGAATTAAGCCGTTAGTTACTGGCCCAAAATGTTACAGTATGAATATGAAGGGGATCCGAAATAAGCCGTTAGATACTGGCCTAAAATGTTACAGTATGAATATGAAGGAGATTCGAATTAAGCCGTTAGGTACTGGCCTAAAATGTTACAGTATGAATATAAAGGGGATCCGAATTAAGCCGTTAGATACTGGCCTAAAATGTTACAGTATGAATATGAAGGGGATCCGAATTAAGCCGTTAGATACTGGCCTAAAATGTTACAGTATGAATATGAAGGGGATCCGAATTAAGCCGTTAGATACTGGCTTAAAATGTTACAGTATGAATATGAAGGGGATCCGAATTAAGCCGTTAGTTACTGGCCCAAAATGTTACAGTATAAATATGAAGGGGATCCGAATTAAGCCGTTAGTTACTGGCCTAAAATGTTACAGTATGAATATAATGGGGATTCGAATTAAGCCGTTAGATACTGGCCTAAAATGTTACAGTATGAATATGA
>JAJLRJ010000013.1:10051831-10136831 GCA_024195265.1 Dendrophyllia cribrosa | reverse complement strand
ATCATTCAATCAAAAAATAAAAATGTGTCTAAAAAACATATGTTGACCTCAAAAATCCAGGGTCACCAAGCGAACCAACGGATATGCCGCGTTGAATTCACCTTGAGCCCACTTGTTTTCAGATTACAGTTAAACTTACCCTTAAGCCTTCTGATCAGTGACCAATTAGCCATTGCGTGTGGTAAAAAGTCGGTTGAGACTTTAGCGTGCGTGACTAGTGCTCGACGGCGAGTATTGTGGTTGGTTTACCGTTAATAAGTTATAACTACAATTGTCCTCTCTTGAATTTCACAAGGTATCTCCGGGGATTCCCCGAACCCGTTTCTTCAACAACAAAACACGACTTATTAAATAAACCACCACAGGATATCGTCGCAATTTGATACGTAACGTTATATATCGAAACTTAAACAAATTATGGCATGCCAATTCCCTAGGGAAGTTAACAATACGGACATTAACAATAGGTCCGAGAATTCTCCCCAAAAATTTTAGTGGCGATATGCTACGCTGTTCTTGAAATCCTAACCGGTATTACCAACCATATCCTTAATGACCTTATATAGCTTGCATAAAAACTAACCCCCCGGACAAAAGTTAACAATACGGACATTAACAATAGGTCCGGGGGTTCTCCCCAAAAATTTTAGTGGCGATATGCGACGCCGCTCTTGAAATCCTAACTGGTATTACCAACCATATCCTTAATGACCTTATATAGCTTGTGTAAAAACCAACCCCCCGGACAAAAGTTAGCAACTTTTATCCCCTTTTTTCTACTTGTACCTATATCTCGTTTTGCGCATACGCGCATTAACGAGATAACAATATTCGGACATAATATGACAGCATTGCATGATGGGAAAAACTTACAGAAGATAGCCCAACGGGCACTTTGATTTAATGTCTGAGTCTATTTTTTACAGACAACATTTAAAGACTTCAAATTTTATTTTGCTAAGAGCTGCAGATGCCGAGCTAGCCTTCTCCGCAAGACCCGAATTGAATAATAGTCCAGTCAATCTATGGTTTGGGTTCAAACAAATTGCAAAAGAATTTTTCTCACCGCCACACAACCAAGTATGGTCAGCTTACTAACATACTAAAAGTCCCCCAAAATCCGTTCGATGGAACATGGTGAAATTCGGCTTTGAAGTTTCACCCAAATAACACAGGGTGCCCACGTTATCTAAAATTTAAAACATATTACTAAATTGAATATAAATATATTTTTTAGGTGAAATATTGCTTATGATATGATAATTTACTTAAACAAACATATTTCATGACAAAAAAATCTGAGAAGAATGTATATTTTCATTTTACGTTGCGCACTACCACAGGAAGCCCAATTCGTGTAAAATATGAAAATCAACTATTTTGTGTTAGCTCTGGCGTTTTTTTCGGACATAATGGTCCGAAGTCTTATCACTTGCACAAGTTTCACAATATTTTCAGCGAATACACTGTTTAATTCACTTCATTTACTACTCAACTACTTGATATTTAATATCCGACTTTTCATACATGTATATCCATCGGGAAAAATCTCCCTTCTGAATGTACAACAATCGGAAATCTTCATTCAAAAATAGAAAATGATTAAACTCAACACACTTATCAGTCACGCTAAAATGATTAACTATCTACATTATCACCATCAAGTTCCAGTGCAGAGGAATTTTCACACGACTCTCCTTTGCAAACGCCACAGGCAGGCGAGCAGTCTAGGCCATGCTTCCTACATGTACACCTCAGTGTGTTACATTCTGATATGCAATTACAGGGCTGGTGCGAACGGGAAGAAGTTTGCCATCTGTAATTGACCATCCCCAATTCTCTGACCTCAGCTGTTTATCTCCTTTCCACTGATGTACTTGAAAAAAACACTCGAAAGCTGTGAAAAGTTGCCGCTGCGGATGTAGGTGGTAGTTGTTCGGGCTGTAGGAACGAAGACCCTGTAGCGACTTGCAGAAGCTGGTATAACGCAGTACATCAAAGCTTCCATCTGATCCACCGTACAGACATAGCAGAGCCTTTTCTCCCGCCTGGATGATCTCTTGTTTCGTAGCGTTAAGACGATCGAAAATCTTACCTTGATCACGAAACTTTGCGTCATTTGATATCTTCTTAAATGCCACTCCTTTGCCGATTCCAAAAAGTCGTGAAGTAGTATCGCATCCGAGTACCGCGTGCACGAACATAAATATTATTCTATACATATATTATTCTACACTTTTCTTTGTCTTTGAAGTCTGCTTCGGCTTGGGTATAAAGAAGTGGTCATGGCCGTCCATCACAGCATGATAACAAAGTAAGACCAAGAGAACTGTGTTATCCCCGATGAGGACCGTTGTTGTCTGAACAATTTCAAGATCGGCGTTACCTGGTGCATGAACTACTGTGCAACTTTTCGCTTCTAATTTGCCACCGAGAAGGTTAATAAACCTTTGTTTGTTCACGCTTTGTTTGCGAGAAATTCAGCTTTCTTGGATTTAATCACCATGTCAGAGTCGAAGTTTAAAGTTGGGCCTATCGTACCCGTCCATCTTGGATGTGTACAGTCCTTCGTTGAAGGTCCATCCTCATATCCGTCAAATACCACTGTGGCCTTGCCATACTTTCGAGTAACGTATTGAACATATAAAGAACAAATAGCCTCAAATGCAAATGCCCGCGGCCAGGGTACACTGTGAAGGAGTGATCCCACATCAATGACAAAGCGGGCGTTCTCCGTAGGTTCTGCTGTTTATCCTTAGTCTTCGCGCAAATGGCATCGTCTTTACGCTACCAAACAAGAGATCATCCAGGTGGGAGAGAAGGCTCTGCTATGTCTGTACGGTGGATCAGATGGAAACCTTGATGTACTGCGTTATACCAGCTTCTGCAAGAAAGTCGCTACATGGTCTCCGTTCCTACAGCCCGAACAAGTTAGACGTTATCCGCTGTAATTGCAAATCAGAATGTAACACACTGAGGTGTACATGTAGGAAGCATGGCCTAGACTGCTCGCCTGCCTGTGGCGTTTGCAAAGGAGAGTCGGTAAAAATTCCCCTGCACTGGAACTTGATGATGATAATGTAGATAGTTAATCATTTTAGCGTGACTGATAAGTGTGTTGAGTTTAATCATTTTCTATTTATGAATGAAGATTTCCGAGTGTAGTACATTCAGAAGGGAGATTTTTCCCGATGGATATACATGTATGAAAAGGCGGATATTAAAATGAGCACGCGAAAAGGGTCCGGATGACATGGCACGTGATTTCGAGTAATTTGCATTTAAATCAGTTGCTCAAAATGGCGGAAGCCTTGCGGTATGTGTATTCAAGGCGCGATTTTTACGGTTTTAATTTTTATTTCCGGACTTTTTTCGCTTTCATCATATTATTTAGGGATTGAAGTGGGCAAAAAAGCTGAAAACTCAAAATCGAGAAAATATGTCGTCCGGGCCCTTTTCGCGTAACGCGGCCCAAATATCAAGTAGTTGAGTAGTAAATGAAGTGAATTAAACAGTGTATTCGCTGAAAATATTTTGAAACTTGTAAACGTGGTAAGACTTCGGGCCATTATGTCCATAAAAACGCCAGAGCTAACATAAAATAGTTGATTTTCATATTTTACCCGAATTGGGCTTCCTGTGGTTAGTGCGCAACGTAAAATGAAAATATACAATCTTTTCAGATTTTTTTTGTCATGTAATATGTTTATTTGAGTAAATTATCATATCATAAGCAATATTTGACCTAAAAATATATTTTTATTCAATTTAGCAATTTTTTTTTTTTAATTTTAGATAACGTGGGTACCCTGTGGTATTTTGGTGAAACTTCGAAGCCGAATTTCACCATGTTCCACCGAACGGATTTTGGGGGACTTTTAGTATGTTAGTAAGTCGACCATACTTGGTTGTATGCCGGTGAGAAAAATTATTTTGCAATTTGTTTGAACTTGGCCACTAAAAATCCATAGATTGACTGGACTATAAAAACTGCTTTTTGTTTCCTTCAAATTTGAAGGTGATTTTAGATTCTTCTTTCAGCTTTTTGGCGATAGATACAGTACTGAAGGAATTTCTTAAATGTCACGTTCCAAAACGTTTAACTTCTCTTCGAAACAATCCTTGAATAAAGCGAACGTCGATCGGCTGTATCTATCGGTAGATTTGGGCGGCTGTTCCTGACCGGCGTTCGTTTCAGCCGTGTGGGTTTCAGTATCCGACATAATTTAGAGGATGAATAGACGGTCGTAAGACTCGAATGAATATAAATGAAAGCACCGCTCGAATATAAATGAAAGCAACACTCCACTAATGAATCATTGTATAAACATCGCACATAACAACCCAAAGACAAGGTTACGTAACCCATAATGAATACATTTCTCTATCGATTAAATTGTTAGTTTTTAACAGCGACGGCAATGTTTGTGATTTATTCAGGATCTTCATTTCCTTTCAACATTATTAATTCAAAACGCGACGACAATTCACCGTAATCTCTAAATAGTTCTGCCGTTACCGTCGGTATGCAGGTTAGGCAACAAAGATAATTATCTACAGGAAATTTGTTCTATCTTACATTGCTCTGTAGCTTGCTTAAGTTGATCGAAAGGAGGCTCTTAGGGAAGTTTCTTTCATGCCATGTCCGAAAACCGACGATATTAATGGAGTTTGTTTAAAATGTGACGAACTGAAGATAGAAATCTTGAGATTGATTAAGTTTTTCAAAAGGGCTGTGAAATCAATAAATTTCTACGAAAGTGAGGTCCTGATATTTTTGCCCAAAAAAATGGAATTCCCTCGCTTTCATTCTATTCCTCCTTTACCACAATCACCAGTATTACATTGTTTTCACCAGCACCAGCACCACCACCACCACAAAACTAATGACCCATTATCATTGCCAGTTTATTTTTAACAGCCACTTCACAACAGATTTACGCTTTGGTATGCATTATTTATAATGGAAGGGACATCACGCACGTGATGGCTCATTGTTCTTGAGCATGAAAAAGCTGGGAATAAAGTCCAACGCCGTATGTTGTTTTATTCTCACTATTTTAATGGCAAAATGATATGTAGAGATTTTCAAGAAATACTGATTTCGTAGTTTCTCGCGCACGAATTGACCCTTGGACCCCTTAAACACTGTTTAGACAACACATTCTATAAATAAAGACAACAATTGTACTTTGATTTTAATTAGAGTGCAACTGGAGGGAAGTAAACAGTTCATTTGATAATTTTTTGTAAAGTATTGTCATATTATTTTAAAAGTATTCGGAAAAGGCGTGACTAGTTTTTTTATGTTTCAATATTTTGACCTTTTACTAACAGTTTTAGCGCAAGTGAGTCAAGCGCAACTTGCTATGATGTATGGCAATCGAACGGTTTATTAGTGCATCACTACCCCACCGCTGCAGTTTTCAACATGTACAAAAGATAAATAATAATTACAGGCACGTTTAATCATAGTAGAAAAAAACATGTACTTGATGGATTAGTGTTCCGTTTGGTTTAAAGAAACCGTGGAAATTCCATATCGAGGAAATGAATGTAACAAAGTAATATCTAATATGGCACAGAAATTGTTATATTAAAATGTCAAAATATTAAACAGAGAAACAAGTTAGCAGTCTTATCCATGAACTTATATCTAGGGATTTTTCGGGCTATAATTTTGCTTTGCTTTAGAGCAGAACTGAAGTGAAAGAAATCGGTTTGACATTTGCATTTCTATTTTCTTGTAAAATATTGTCATATTTTTTAGAGTATATCAAAACAAATGGAAGAGGCTTTTAAACTCTTCTACCGCTTAATATTTTGAAATTTTAGTAACGATTTTCGTGTAGGTTATTCACGTAAAAGTCACCATGATGGGAATCAAACGGTTTATTATTGTATAAAACTCTACCGTTTCAGTTTTCAACAGAGTAGCTGAATAATTAAAGTCAGGTTTAACCAGTGTAAAAAGAAAAATAAGATAAACATGCACTGATGGCTTAGTACTGTAAATGTCATTTTGAGCAATAAAACTGTATGCAGGGATTTTTGGACCGCTTTTGTAGTTTCTCACGTAGAAAGTGACCATTCGTTCCGAAAAGCTTATATATAAGCCGTATTTTTTTGTAGTTGTACCTAAGAGGGTTTTCGAGAAACCTTTCGTAGTTTCTCACGCACGAATTGACCCTTAGACCCCTTAAAAACTGATTAGACAAAACATTATATAAATAAAGGCATCAATTGTTTTTTGATTTCGAGCAGAACTGGAGGTGGGAAGGAAACAGCTTTGATGTTTTCATATATTTATTTTGTTTTGTTTTGTTAAGTATTGTCACTTATTTTAAAAGTATGCGGAAGAAGTAAAACTCTATTACTTACAGCTTTTGTGCAAGTTAGTCACACTCAAATCGTCATGATGGAAACCACACGGTCTATGTCTATTGGTCCACCGCTTCAGTTTTCGACATGTACGAAAATATTCATAGTTTGGACTGACCAAGTCATCAGTCTTGAACAATGAAACTTTATCTAATTTTGTTAGACTTACTTTGTAGTTTCTCACGCAACAATTGACCCTTCGACCCTTTAACATCATTTGATAAGACAACACACTATAAATAAAGACAACAATTGTGTTTTGATTTGTAGCAGAACTGCAGCGAACGGGTGGCGTTCAACTGGGGATACAAGGTTAGAGTTTTGTTTAAAATAATTGAACTAACCGATGTGTCAATCGATGTTACTTATCACTATTTTAACGAGTAAGCTTAATTTGTATTTATCTTGTTTAAAGGATTGCAATAAGTTGAATAGAACAATGTTATATAGCGGAAATAAGGACAAATAAGTTTTGCACCTAGTGGAGATACGTGCAAAGAAAGAACATCCTTTACCATCACAAAAAAGCTAAGAGGCATGTCCACATATCTCACTGTCTCAATTTTTGTAATGTTTTATTGAAATTCTATATAGGTGGCACTTCGTTGCTTTCTACATGTTTGTAAGTTTGAGTGTGTGGTTAAAAACGTAGTAGGTGAAACAGCGTTTATCGATTATGAACTTGATTGATTAAAATCTTATTGAACGAAACCAGCGCAGTGCACTGACAACTCATTCATAGTCCTCAGAGTGTTTTTCTGCCCTTGCGTGTCATTGATTTAGTTGCGCAGTGACAGCACAGTTACGACTGAGCATTCTCGAGCTATCGTGAGGCAACATGGCGGCGAGCAATGATGAATCTCTTCCAACTGTAGTCATAGAAATCGTGTAAATTCCCACAAATAATCTAGTAATGCACACGGAAAATTGTAAATTGGATGATTCCTTTGAGCTTTTCTCCCAAAGAATTGGGGAACACAATGTTACAGACTAGTGGACTAGAAGAATCCAGCAAAATATTTCACTTTTGTCAGTCTTTGCACAACATTTGTTTACCTGCTCTGCTTCAATTCACTGGTGGTTTGAACCCGCAGCAAGTCTGTGATCAGTGGCGGATCCAGACCCACAGTTAGGGAAGGGGGGAAGGGGGGGGGGGGGGGGGGGGGGGGGGGGGGGGGGGGCATGAAAATGTAAGAGACTGGAAAAAAAAATTCGGCCCCTCGGGTCTTATTTTTTTGGCAAGATAAGGGGATGGGGTGGTGGGGGCCCTCCCCTACATCCATCACTGGTAACAGTGCTTTCCATGATCCTTACGTGTCTAAGTCCGGGACAGACAAAAACTACTAAATTAGGCAGATTGCAGGTTTAAGCCCCTGCAAAAGAATTTTTTCGTTTCTAACTGATGTTAACAGTATCCCTTGATATTGCATGTATTAACAGCAATAAATTGAAATGGTTAACCTTTTCAGTAAAAATAGCTGTTTATTGTAATAGCCCGAAAAAAGTCATGCACAGCGATTTGTCTTAAATGCCACTCCTGGGACTGTGATTTGGGCACAAATTAGGCTGTGAAAGTGGGATTGGGCAAAATTTGGGCTGGGAATTGGGTCCTCATATTACAGCGAAAACAAGCTCCAGCGTGACAATACATCTTATATTTGATTTATTTTCAGTCAGTTTGAGTCCGTTTTCGTTAACTAAAGAAATTACGTGCTGGTATTAGTGTATCATATCACATCCAGTCACCTATAGGTCAAATCATTAGTTAAGTCCTAACTGAAGAGTTAATCCTAAAGTCATAATACATGATAATGATATTAAATTGAAGACTTTAAAAACGGCAAGATCACAGCGACAAGACGTTAAAGTGCTACTATGATCAAATTGTCGAATACCTTTAATTTTCGCGTAATTGGTAGTTAACTTCCTAAAGTACATGATTTCCAAAGTATATCTTCATGCGATGAAGGAAAGTGTTTTTTTTTTTTGCGCTCAAACTCCGATAATTTTCATCCGCCATTGAACCGCCATGTTCCTGCGGCCTGGTTACAAACGGCAGAGGCCTGGTCACTTGGAATTCGCGGGAAAATCAAGTTACGTCATTTTCTTAAGTCACAGCGCTGGCCAAAGCTAATTTCTCATACGATTTCACCCACTTCTTCGAAAAGTCTTCATTTTAATGATGGGAAGTCGTTGTGTTGTACAGGAGTGCAGCAATGAGACTGATAGGGCGGCCGGAATCGCGCTGCATGCGAGCCGGACCCACAAAACGATAGATTGTTTGAACCAAGGGGAAGAATTTCCATCCTCACCAAGGACACGTTTTGTTTGTATTTTCTCGATTCACATCGAGGAAAACCGTTTTACTCGGGCTTTCGACCCATGCCTAGCATATGGAAAAGGGGGGAGCGATCAACAGATTGTGAATCTGAAAGAAATCTGCATAAAGGAGAAGAAGCGGCAAAAGGTGCGCGCAAAATGTGTGAATATTCTCATATTAAAGCTTGCTGATTGTTTTTATCTGGTGATTTCTCGCTAGCTTGCTTTACACTCATACAAAAAGTAGTCACAATACACATTTCATATCGTGTTTCTCGAGTACCAAACTTTGATTAAACGAATAAATAATGTGAGCGTTATAGCTTTTAAAACTGACCAAATGAAAAAATCTTTTGCAAGGATTGGTGTATCAATTTGGAACACTATTCCTCAACCCAAGTTTCAAAATAAGATTAACCCTTTAAGCCCTAATATCAACATTTTAATTCTCATTTCTTGTCCCTATACATTTCCTAGAAAAGTAGTCGAGAGAAATTGTTTAGATATCAAGACAATTCATCTTGTGTGATCATGTCCTTTATTCTCATGACCTTTTTGATTGATAAGGCATTGATATTGCAAGGAGAAATTTGATGCTGATCACTCTTAGGGCTTAAAGGGTTAAACAAATACTTCGTGATACTTTAGAGCTTGAGAATGACTATATTGAAGTCTCATCTGATCAATTACTTCAGCCAATTATTATAGACCTTGGAAAGCGTAATTATTTGATGTACTATATTTAAGGTTTGCACTCATTGTATTTTTTTTTTTGTCTTATAGTTTAGGTAATCTAGTTTTCTTTTATCAACTTTTATTAACTTAAGTTTGTATTAATCTTTCCACCGCCTCAATTAGCCTTTTTTGCTGTTAGCGGTGGGCAGGTATCTACTTTAATTAATTAACTGAAATTGTATCTACTGTTGTAATATTATTGGAAGGTGTGAAAAAATTGTTGTTGTTGTTGCTTTTCACTCCCAAAACATTTCCAAAACATCACTCTGTGATAAAGCTACTTGTGGTATAAACTGTTCATACAAACACGAAGGAAAGCAATTTGAACTCAACTTTCACTCAGCGTTCGATAAGGTGGTCTTTTGTGTTTATAAGAAATTGTCTCTTTTTTCTTTCTCAGATTTTGTTGAAGAAATATTAATTTTGGAATTTAGGTTTCCTATTTTGGGGGCAGGGGAAACCCAACGAACTTGTCGTATGAAATTTTCAAGCAATCCCTTTCCGGGGTTCGTCATTTATTTAGATGCTCTATGTTCTATGGCTGCACAAGGCCCAAAGATATTGTGTTTTGCAGGTTTAGCAAATGCAGACTAGTTATTCCTTTCAATTGAAGTTTTCCTTTAGGGAGTTTTTTTTTAATTTTATGTTGTTTGACTCTCAGTCGCCCATGACTGGGCTACTCCCTCCCCTCCTCTCCTCCTCCCCCTCCCTCCCACTCCCCCCCCCCTCCCCCCCCCCCCCCCCCCCCCCCCCCCCCCCCCCCACTCCACCCTAATACTGGACCCTGGTAGTTTGAAAAAGGATGATTAAAAAGGACAGCGAGGACAGATATCATTTTCAGTCAGACCCTAAGGCCTTTATATGAGTTGGGACAAACTGTTTTGGACCTCATAAGCCAGGAAAAGAAGCATATGAATCGAAATCTTGCAAGGAACACTCTGAGCATACGTGAAAAAGTGTTAAGTTTAACGCTGTAAAAAGTGTTAAAAATGAAACTAGACGTTTCGGCAATGCTGCCTTCATCAGTAGTAAAAATGTGTTCAGATCTTTCGCAGCCGTAGAAACTGACTGTATGGAATGGATGATTTACACTTTGATGGATGCGACGAGCTGAAGTCAAGATAAGAATGACTATCAGTGTAACACATTTTTACTACTGATGACGGCAGCATTGCCGAAACGTCTAGTTTCATTTTTAACACTTTTTACAGCGTTAAACTTAACACTTTTTCACGTAACTACAATTAACGCTGCGCAGGATACATATTTATTTATCGTAACACTCTGAGCATGTCTAGATAATCGAAACGAAAGGGCAAGGCTGTATATTTCACCGCTTGCAATTCAGGTCTGAAAAGAGAATGACACTTTGATATAATTTCTTGTTACCTCATTTGCGTAAACATAGCTTTTTTGACCAGAAATAGTGAAAATTCAACGAAATCACGTGAAAACTTCTAGAATGCAGATGAGCATGTGCACGTTTGGGCAACTACAGGGGAAGTCCGTCTGTCACCTCTGAAACTTGAAAACAGAATGACATTTTCAGTCAGAACTTTATAAGGGTTGTGGGGAACAGACTTTTGGACCTCATAAGCCATATGGAATATGACTTAAAATTTTGCATGCAACACTCTGAGTATGTCTTGATAATGGAAGCGAAAAGGCATGTTTGTATCTTCCACCGTTTCAATCTAAGTCTAAAAAGAAAATTATATTTTGACCTATTTCTTGTCAGGAAATATGTACATCAACAATATAAAAACCATTTTGTCTACAGTACCTTTATTTTAATGTTAATTTTTAAAAAGAATATCAAAATCTTGTTGAACTAATAAAGTTGTTGTTGTTGTTGTAGTGTACATATGATATTGACTCTACATTTTTACGTATAAATACTGTTGCTCACAACAGTTTTTAAGTTTACTACATTTTGGTACGTTCATGCATTTTTCCAAACCTCACTAAACCCTACAATAGTGTATCAAAATCAGAGAGACTTGCTTGGGCCAGGCTGAACACATGTACTTGACTATGCATAAGAATAATAATTATTAAAAGTTTACAAATTAACAAAAAAAATGGGAGCAGATTTCCAACAATTGCACAATAATCTGAATAACAAACTTACACAATCTGCTCCAAAGAATATTGTTTTTAATGTATATTACTTTGTAAACACATACTTTTACTCGGATGACATAGAATAACACAATAAGAATAATGGGGGTTACTGGGTAAACTTTCATACCATAAGTCCCAAAAGGTAATTAGTCAGTCTCACTGATTGCTATGGTAACAGTTAATAGCATCATGTAAAACATTTTTGGGTTCAGAGGAAGTTAGACATGACTGTTACCAAAATTGCGTACAATATGTGGATGCCCGTTACCAGAAAATACAGTCAACTCTTTCTAAGACGGACACCGTCGGGACTGGCCCCAAATGTCCGTCTTAGAGAGGTATCCATCTTATAGAGAGCTTAGTTACAGTAAAATGACTGAAAAACCGAACGGCAGGGACCAACACCAGGTGTCTGTTTTATAGAGGTGTCCGTTAAGTGAGAGTTGACTGTATACCCAAATAAATTTTCATCAAAAAAAGATAGAAGCATCCAGTGATGTGAAACTGGAAACCTGATGTGAGCCACCTTACATAGCTTGTGTACATAGAAAACAACTCATTGCAAATTGTTGTTGTCTTGCACATTTATTTTCTCATTGATAATTGTACTTATTCACATCTGGATATAATAAATACAATGTATTGATAAAACCTTTGTTTTGAAGGTCAAAGATTTTTTTTTTTGAAAAATTTAGTCCCCCCCCCCCCCCCCCCCCCCCCTTCCTCTTTGTAGTAAGTGTACTCTTCATCAGAATATGGGAAGGTTTGCCTGATGCACAGATTGGTGATATGCCACAGATCTCAGGAACCTAAACAAATAAAAATTACAGAGTATGATTTTGAGTGTATACAAATGTGGTTATTTGGACTTGTCGTTCAACCTTGCCATATGAGCAAATTTTGTGTTAAGTCCCAACATTGCCTGCATGACTGGTGTTTATAAACAGCAGTGCATTTTCCATGGTAAAAAAGAACAATAAGCTCATTCGGAACTGAAACTAAACTGTATACCTGTGTGTACACTCTCCTTTATCACGCCACCGTAAGGTTATAAAACACCAAGACAAAACTTGCGAAAGTCTGAACTAAACCTCAAGCTAAACTTGGCTTCGGCGTCAATGAGTCTCCGAGAACACAGCAAACAATTCATCTACATACCAATATTTGGTGTCTTCTTCGCCAGAAAAAAGAAACGGCAAAACCTGCTCTTCCTCCTCGTCGGCCTCTAGAATACTCCTGGAGCTACAATAGCTGTTCAAGTATTCGGCTGCCTCTTCTTCAGTCGGAACTGGCTCTACAGAGTCATCGCAATTGACGATTTCTTCTTTTTCATTGCCTGTATCGTGCGAAGCTATCCAGACAAGCTTTCTGAATCACTGTTGTCACTACAGCTTTGAAATTCGTCGCTAGAAGGGTCTCTAGAAGCCCCGAACTAGTGAGTGAACGAAGACATCGACTCAGCGACTTGAGAAAATGACGTCACAACATAAAAACAATATAGATTTGAATGAATTACCGCAACTCCAATCCCTGTTATAACGCGGGCTCACTGGAACATAAATCGATAATGGCGGACTCGAAAAGCACTACTTTCTAAGGTCAATATTTTCACTTTGCGGGGCCCTAGCTTAATTTAATTGACCTAGACAGGTACAGTGACATCTGATAAGCTGTAAGGAAGGCGTTTTTGTTTCATACGTGACATTAATTTTTGATCATAGAAGCACTTTAAGAGGAGCCGGATCTGTTGTAGACCTGGATCAGTAAAAAAAAAACTTCAATTCGGTTCGGCAAACAAACCTTCTTCGCGCGCAGAAAAACAAAAAATAGTCAATACGTTACAAGGCCGTTAAATATAAAAGTTTAAAAATATGAAATCCATGATTATGATAGGTCAAGAGCGTGTCAGATTATAAGTGTCATGAATGAAGCTCATCGCGTATGTTTATCCCGTATGGCTCCAGTGTCTTTGCCTCGTCAATAAGGTGTGCCTCACGAGCCTTTCGAACAGAGTCCCGGCTATTGTGTATAAGTTCCAAAGGAATGAGCTGGATGTCACTAATCCGACCCCTGTCTCACAACACTTCAGCCTGCCTGAACATTCAATCAACGACATCCAGCTCATTCATTTGGAACTTATACATAATAGCCACTTGGTAAGACGTGCTGGTCCTGTCATTCCGACAGTGACCTATATGATTATTCGGGGGCCCTCGATAGGGAGTTTGTATTGTTGGATTCCTTACATATTTCGTACGTTTATTTGTTAATTTTTCCTCTCATGTTGTAATTGTTTTTGTTAGCGTTCAATTTTTTTATAGTTTAGATCTTTTGCAGTATTACTTAACCTTGCTCTCCTTTGTATATCGTATATTAGTCACTATTTCTCTGTTTCAATCATTAAGGTTTTTATCACATCATGTTTGTTATTTTTAGCGTTAAATTTTCCTTGTAATTTAGTTCTTTTGTTATGTTACGTAACCTCGTTTTCCTTTGTTTTTGTAGCTTAACGTATATAAATCACAACTTGTATAACCTAATCATTGTACATAATTTTTGGTTTTTAAGAGCAGTTCTCTGTAAGTGTAAAGAAAAGTGGGAAATGAAAAATTTTCACCCCCTTCATATTTTGCATGCAGGTAGGTCTTCAGGGGGATGTTCAAAAATGACCTTTGTTAAGGTCGTTTCTTCTTTGTTGCCATGGTAATACTGGATGTTTGTTGGTGCCACTAAACCCAATTTTGAAATTATCATTTTGCACTATATACGCACCAAACGACTACACACAACAACTGGGCTTTATTCAAGAACTGTATTGCCTCTTAATTGACAAAGCCGAAATTGCAATTCTAATAGTAGGGGGTGATTGGAATTGTACCTTGGAAAAGAAAGACAAAAAAGGTGGTGTCCCCTGGAGGCCCACAGCGTAAAGGAATTTGTTTAAAATTACAATGGATAGTCTTGATCTAGTTGATATTCAAAGAACCCGCCATCCGAAAGTCAATGCGTTCTCCTATGTGTCAAAGGCATTAGGTGTTAAATCAAGGATAGACTTTTTTCTAGTTGCTAAACACCTAACAAAATTTGTTAAAAAAGTAGATATCCAAACCTCAATAGCGCCTGATCACAATACGATATTTTTGTTATTATCGTTGCCAGACGAGCACCCTCGTGGACCGGGATTTTGGAAATTCAATAATACTCTATTAAACGACCAGGAGTACACCATCAAAATTCCAGAATTATATCCTGAACTTCGCAAAAAGTACTCTTATGTAAATGAGCAACAGCTATTTTGGGAACTGATGAAAATGGAAATAAGAACCACGACTATTTCATTTGCTAAAGGAAAGACACAGATAGCTAGAAAGCGCGAGACAGTGATTAAAGAACAATTAGATGAGCTGGATAAAAAAAATCTGCAATAGCCAGAATCTTGATAATATTGATCCTATCCTTAAACAATATGATGACCTTAAAAAGGAACTCCAACAACACTATGACAGTAAAGGTAAAGCTGCGATCTTCCGGTCTAAATGCCGATGGGTCGAAGAAGGAGAGAAAGCTACAAAGTAGTTCTTTAACTTAGAGAAAAGGAATTACAATCGGAAAACCATAAATTAAATTATATTGGAAAGTGAGGAAACAACCACAGATGAAAAACAAATCTTGTCGATGATTAAAACGTATTATAATGACCTGTATAATTCCAAAACAACTGAGATATAAGATAACTTCGAAACATTTACCAAAAACCTGGAGATCCCTAAACTTGAGGACGAATAAAGGGATGAACTGGACGGCGCCTTGACATATGAAGAATGCAAAAAAATATTTGGAATCGTTTCAAAATGGTAAATCACCAGGAGTGGACGGACTAACCGTAGAATTCTATAAGCACTTTTTTGCTTCAATAGGATTAGATCTTTTAGCTAGCCTGAATATAGCCTATGAACTTGGGAGGTTATCCATCTCCCAGCGTCGGGGTATAATTAATCTTTTACCCAAAGAAGAAGCTGAATTACTGCTCTTACAAAACTGGCGACCCATTACTCTACTCAACGTAGATTACAAAATAGCATCAAAAGCCATAGCAATAAGAATCGAGCCAATGTTGCCGAAACTTGTGCACCCTGACCAAACTGGCTTTCTAAAAGGAAGGTATATTGGGGAGAATATAAGGCTAATATTCGACATAATGGAACAAACAAGGGTAGATGACATCCCAGGTATACTTATATCAGTTGATTTTAAAAAAGCCTTTGACTCGCTGGAATGGTCATGTATTCAGAGCACTCTTCAAACATTCAACTTTGGTGATAGCATTAGAAAATGGATCGAAGTCTTCTATACAGATATTGAAAGTGTAGCCTTGAACAACGGCTTCGCTACGGACTGGTTTAAGCATTCTAGAGGAGTAAGACAAGGATGCCCACTTTCGCCTTTTCTGTTTATCTTGACCGCAGAAATTTTATCAAATAAAATAAGACAAAATCCGACCGTCAAGGGAATTCGTATTTTTGGCTCTGAGGTCAAACTAAGTCAGTTTGCAGATGACATAAACTTATTCTGCGGTGATTTGGCATCGGTCGAACAAGCTATAGACACAGTGAACGTCTTTAGTAAATTATCCGGATTAATGCTCAACGTAGTAGAGAAAACAAAAGCCATCTGGCTAGGAAAATAGTCAAAAAATAGAACCAAACCGTTAGGGATGAAATGGGCGAATAGTCCAACAAAATTCCTAGGAATTTTTGTCTCTTATGATGAGAAAGGTAACAACCAGATTAACTTCAACCTGAAAGTGCAAAAATTACAAACGAATCTAGATATGTGGAATTCGAGAGGGTTAACACTATATGAAAAGGTGCTAATAATTAAATCTTTGAGGCTATCTAAGTTAATATATTCAATTTCGAACACAAACGTTCCCAAGGAGATAGTTTCAACGGTAAAAGATAAAATGTTTCGTTTCTTTTGGAAAAATAAAAAGGACAAAATAAAGAGAACAAGTCTTTATCAGGACTTTTGCAATGGAGGGTTACGGATGGTTGATATGGAACTAACAATAAGATCGTTACGATTAGCATGGATTCAAAGACTTCTCAGTGTTTGGAAATAAAGGTAATTGAAAAATAGTAGTTCCGGACCACTTCTTTCAAAAACATGGTGACCTCAACTTTTTGCTCCGATGTAACTATGATACCAAATACCTTGGGCACATTCCAGAATTTTACAGAGACATACTTATTGCTTTTGACGAAGTTAAAACTTTGTATAACTACGATCAAGGAAATGACATTATCCTTTTCAACAATAAATATATTTTAGTAGATGGAAAGCCTATATTTCTTAGGGAATGGTTTAATAAAGGTATTTATACGATCCAAGAGCTCTTGGATGAAAACGGTCAATATCTAACCTTCAACGAAATTCAGTCAAAATTTCATTGCAAAACAAATTTTCTCCAGTTTTATCAAATCTTGAGCGCAATCCCCGGTTCTTTGAAAGAAAAAGCGCGAACTCTAAGACAAAATCCGATGCTTAACTACAGAGAAAATTGTACATCGTTATTACTGAAGCAAACCACCCAAATTGATCTGGAAAAGTTTAAAGCAGGGGACTATTACCGTTTACTTCTTGCCAAGAAACATCAATCGTCCCCCACTGGCCCTAAAAGATGGAGCACTGATCTATCAATAGATACAGAAGACTGGAAATAAATTTTTAACATAACCTCAAAATTATGCAAGGAAAATAAGTTAAAAGAATTTCAGTTCAAATTCATTCATAGGATTGTCGCCACGAAGAAAGAACTCTTTAGATATGCGATCCACACCGATAGTGATTGCATATATTGCGGCGAACCAGATTCTATAGATCACAACTTCATTAATTGCACATTTACTCGAACCTTCGCTCATAATGTTATTGACTGGTTTAATAGGCAAAATGGCTCTAGCTTCCAACCGGATTCGAAGGAAACGCTTTTTTTCATCCTGTAAATACCAAAACAAACCGGTGCTAGACAGAAAAGTCAATTACACCCTCTTCTTCATGAAATACTATATATATGCAAGTAAGCTAAACAATAGTCTGACTTTGTTTGACTGATTTTAGTATCAAACTCTATCTTAAATACAAAGTGGAAAATCTGACACATTGGCACCTGAACATAAACCATTACGCTCCTGTTCTATTTTGTAAAGCAGTATTGTTCTCCCTTTTTCTTCCTTGTTTTTCTATAGACCTTATGATTTTGTTTAATAACGAACGTGTTTCGTGCTGTATTGTACACCGTTTGTAAACTATACTTATAGGTTAGTAATGCTGCAGTGTAATGTAACGTGTAAGTTAGAGTAGTGTGATGATGTAACTTTGTTGTAACTTTGGATGTTTTCAATAAAGTTTTAAATACCTAAAAAAAAACTTTGTGGACTTTTGTCCGGGGGATAAGTTCTTTATACAAGCTATATTAGGGCATTGAGGATATGGCTGGTTAAACCGGTTAGGATTTCAAGAAGGGCGTCACATACCGCCACTAAAATTTTTGGGGAGCACCCCCGGACCTATCATTAATTTCCCTAGGGTTTTGGGATGTCAAAACTTGTCATGAACTTGTCATACCTCACGTTACGTCACCGCAAAGGGATTAAGGTTCTTATTAAGTTTCGATATCTCACGTTACCTATCAATGTTTCAAATTTTCAATCATTTGTCGTAAAGCCATTAAGCTGCTTTAGAAGGGTAAAAATAGGTCAAATGCGTTTTCTTGGGAAACGCAGTGTGAGAATTTCACGGTGTATTTTTAAAATGAATGGAGACGTTTTAAGGAAGTTAAATGGGACGGGAAAGTTCGTGTTTTAATACGAGCGATATGGCAAAACAAAATAGCATGAACTTTGGGTTTGTTCTATTTTGGAATACTGAATCATTGCTATTACGGTTGGATTATGCAATAGTATAGGAAAGACGTCATAGTTTTGGTGATTTAGCTACCGTGCACGAGGAAATTTTTGCGGGAGGAAAATTTTGCGGATTGCCCGACTGAATTTGTTTTCCGCAGGAAATTTTTGCGGATCGAGACAGCTAAAATTTCTGCTGGGAGGAAATGTTTGCGGATTTCTGGTCAAGTATAAATAAAATCCAAGGTATCGGTATTAAATTGCAATTTCACTTCCTGACCGGAGGTTTCTATAGTTCCTATAGTTATGGTTGCTGTTCTGGCGCCAATATGAACATAAACAACGAGAAAACTACCTGTAGTGAGTGAATTATTGTACGTTGTTGTAAAAACGTATCAGTATTATGATAACAGTCTGTGGTTCTATTGAGGACGTGTCTGGAGTTGAATCGGGAATACAGATGACTGTTGTGCCGGTCGCCTCGGAGTTATGAGAGCAATATGTTCATTGTTAAAAAGTTCCTGTTAAGCCGATATACATCATTAAAACAAGTAATTTTTTTCTGCGGGAGTATATTTCTGCGGTGGAAAATCTAATACAAAATAAAATAAAACTGAGTAATAATGCAACAACGGACAACCTTGTCTAACTCCCCGTTCGATCGAAAAGGCCGACGAGAGCCAACCATTGTTTATAACGCACGAGGTAATATTGGTGTAAACAATGTTTACCCAGCGCCGGAAATTTTGGCCGAAATTAAAGCGCTCTAAAACGCGTTGCAAAAAGCCGTGATCAACCCGGTCGAAAGCCTTTTCCTGGTCCAGGCTAATATTAAACAGCGGCCGAAAGCTGTTTATGTTTTACATAGTCGATTGTATCCCGGATCAGTAAAAGGTTTTCAAAAATACTGCGGTTAGGAATCCCGCATGTTTGATCTTCGCTGAGAATCAGCGGTATAACCTTACGTAGTCGGTTGGCGAGAACTGTAGTACAAATTTTATAATCTGTGTTTAACAGAGAAATTGGTCGCCAGTTTTCAAGTCTAACTTGTCGTCCTTCTTGTAAAGCAGGCGGATAATTACTTGACGTTACGTTGTGTGTCAGAGAGTGATCCGTGTTTAAAAGAGTAATTTAGCGTGTCTACTAAATCGTGACTTAATAGACCCCAGAAGCGACCATAAAATTCAACCAGAAATCCATCGGCTCCCGCGATTTGCCTGATTGCATTTGTGAAAGGGCCTCTTGACACTCGAAGAGTGTGAGGTCACCTTCGCATTTCTCATGGTCTTCGGATGCCAGAGTTTTATCCAGTTAGTCAAAAAGCCAGTCTTGGCTGGATAAATCAACTTGTTCAGCCGAATAGAGGTTACGATAAAAAATCCCAACATTCGCGAAGAATATTTTTATTGGAAGTCACGGGGGAATTGTTGGCACGTAACTCTGTAATTGAGTCGCGTGTCTGTCGCTGATTTTCAAGCTGGTAGATATACGTGGTCGGTTTTTCCCCCAGCTCTATCCACCGTTTTTTTACTGCGAATGATGGCTCCTTCTACGTCGTGATCTTCGATCGTTTCTAGGAGATCTTTGATCTCCTCCAAACGCGTGTGATCATCTGTGGTATTTTAATTACCACGAGACAGGATGTTGCGAAAAGGGTCAACGTCCTGCCTGAATCATAGATTTTCTTCTTCGCGGAGCTAGCATCCTTTGACAGGGACGGCGGTGATTTTCGTTTGTTCCCGGTGTTTTCGCTGGGCGAGGATTCTGGTGTAAAAAGTTCCTAAGTATTGGTCTGTGCGGTTGCTGTGTATGTTTGTGCTGTTTGTTCGGTTTGTACTGGCTGGCTGGTTTCCATCGATTCCTTGGGTGTCAGGGGGGTGGCTTGAGTGGTTTCAGCGGTGGTGTTGGTGTTCTCAGGAGTATCTTGCGAAATAGGCCATTTGCACGATGACGTCATATGACTACACTACCACAATCCTTCAGTTTTTTGTTTTGTAGCGCAAATTAGGGCCATTGTTATTTAAACCTCACTGGGATTACAAAATTTAAATAAGAAAAGAAAAATTAAATGAATTCTGGTAGTTGTAGTCAAATGACGCCATCGTGCAAATGGCCTATTGTGGTTACAGGGGGGGTGTCGTTGCTGGTTGCGGTAGTGGGTGCCGGTCGCGGCGTTTCGCTTTCGGGCAGTCTTTAACAACGTGCTCGGAAGACTGGCACCGGTAGCATAGTATTGGCTGACCCGTGTACTTAAAAAATAACTCGAGCCCTTGAGTGACTAATTTGCGTGGCACTGCTATTTGTAAACGTGTGAATTCTACGACACGGATGCCGTTCTCCGTTCTCGATGTGCTCCTAGCCCGGGGCTTTGAAGCAAAGCCGGCGGACTGCTCGCGCTTTGAGGTTGCCGTATTGGTCCAGGAATTGTAGCAGGTTTTCATCGAGCTGTTCGACGGGAACGAAGCATGACACGTGTAGTGCTTTTTGCCCCTAAAAGCGTAAAGGGATAACACGGCTTTCGTAGTCAAAGCCCGATACCGTCAACCGCGTGGCCGATTCTGTAGATCGGAGGGTGATGTCGAAGCACTTTCCTCCGTAGAGGGGTACAACCCCAACGATTTCTTCCTTAAAGTCCGGTAACGACTGCGCTATACTGAGCTAGTCAAGATCCAGGTTTTCCTTCGCTATAAAGCGGGCAGCTCTAGTGTGGGCGAACGGCTGGTGCGCGGGACGCGCGTCCATCTCCACGTAACGTGAGGGCGAGAAACCTCGCGAGACCAAAACCAAAACCACAAAATTGAAAATCACCATCGCCCAGAATTAGGCGACACATCCGGGACCTTGAACCGCGCTCCGAGCGCTAAATTTGAAAAGATAATCAGCGAACCGTATTCAAAACAAAGAGAAAATGGCCAAAACTGTCCAGCATGGCTCACACTTTTCACGTTTTTGCCCAAACTACTGAACAATCATTAGTGTCAGCATATGACTTTTGTAGAAGAGGCATCAATAAAAAATATTTGACCATTGTTGACTTTGTAGTCCTTCTAGAAGTTCTGGCTATTTCACTTTGAAAATCGGCTATTTCAGTCGCTTGTTAGTATGGGAAGCCGCTTTTGAGGCTGGATGTTTCTTCAACAAATGACTTTATTAATGTGTCAGCATATGGTTTTGTTAGCTTCACACTTAAGGAAGCCTCACAGAAATTTTTGTACGATTTCGATGATTAGAAGTTCTGGCTTTTCCTGAAATTCTGAAAGTGCTCTGTTCACTCTGTCCTTTTTGCCCTTCGGTAATCCCGCGGGACACTTTCGTCTTCGTTTGAAACTCGCGCGTGAATATTAATGTTCCTAAGCTCCGCCTCCACAAACAATAGTGCGTGTGGCAGCGTAATTAACCATTGAAATTGAGGTGATACCGGACAATGACTTGACAAACACTGAATCCACGTAATAAAAAGTTGCGTGTTTTATTTTACTATAGATGGTCTTAAATAAAATCATGTAAACATATTTCAAAAAATTTCTATCTCTGCGATCGCAATCGCAACGTTTTGGTTTCCACATGATCGCAAGGGTCGCAAGAATCGCAGCGATCGTCGATCGTTGCGATTATATGGAAACCAGACTTAAAAGAGCGCGTCTAGATCTGGACTGCGTTAACCGGTCGAGTAAAAAGCGCAACGATTGCGATCGCAATCGCAACGATCGCAACGTTTTGGTTTCCACATGATCGCAAGGGTCGCAAGAATCGCAGCGATCGCCGATCGTTGCGATTATATGGAAACCAGACTTAAAAGAGCGCGTCTAGATCTGGACTGCGTTAACCGGTCGAGTAAAAAAGCGCAACGATTAAGTACAAGCAAGTGTCTCGCGCATCGCGTTGGCTACTTGGCATAGCTTTCAAAAAATCCTGTTTTGGGAAAAATGATTTGGCCTTCGCGCTCTAACCATTGCGAGTCTAGCGAGTCGAAAAAACAAAATCTTGCTTCACACGAACTTGTTGACAAAACGCTTTGTAAAGAGCGCGGCCCGCCTTTAATTAAGGCGCTATTGTTAACTTTTATCACACCTTGGGATTTACTTCACACATCAAACCGTTTGATTGACAGCAACCGAGTCCGTGAAGAGACCCGAGTGTTCCCGAAGCTAATCTGTCGACCAATTACAGCCGACTAGTTTTGAATATGCAAACTATTATGCCGCGTATTGAGAAACTGGGCACTGTAAGTAAATGTCGCGAAAGACAATGGCATTCTGGGCGATGCGCACTCACCAAAGCGAAGACCGATGGTTACCAGACGCTTTCTTGCTTGTGGTGAAAAAACGGCACCATACCCTGTGAAAAAAAGCTCTTCTTAGTCGTCGAAGTTGATGACTATTCTGGCTTTTGGCCTTGAAAAAGTGGAGCACTGATAAGAACAGATCCCCCAATACTGTACAGAAAAGTTGTTAGCAGAAGGGCACGGGTTCCCCTCCTTTTGTAAAAAAATAATAATAATGATAAGGCCCGGTCTATAACATTTTCTAAACACGTCTATTGTATAACCAAATTATAGACCCTATTTTAGTCAATAACGTGAAAATGTAAACTTTGTAATCGAAAATTAGTGATTTCCTGTTTTTAATACCCCAAAAGGCTACTAAAATAAAACTACGCCCATTTCGTGAACATAAATTTCTATTGGCTGATTTGCATCATGTGATGTTTTCATGTACGTATTTTGGGTAGACTTATTCTAAAGGTGCGCTACAACGGCATCTTTACCATATTCACTATCAATTCTTCTATTTTTTTTATTAACCTCACGTTCTAATGCATTAACGAGATGGCTTTAAGAGTCCTTTGATTGTGCAAGTTAGTCACGCTGAAGTCGTCATGATGGCATACGGTTTATTAGATCCACCGCTTCAGTTTTGAACATGTACGAAAATATTCATAGTTCGGACTAACTAAGTCATCAGTCTTGAACAATGAATCTTTATGGCTAGGGATTTTGTGAGACTTCTTTAGTAGTTTCTCGCGCAAAAATTGACCCTTCGACAGCTTTAAAAGTAGCGGAAATTGGACAAATAAGTTTTGCACGGCTTACTGTACTTTCAAATGAAAAATGATCCTCGCAGTTGTGAACGCAATTTAAAGGGGCTATGTCACCATTTTAAGCGTTACTTTAAAAAGCCAAAATACATCTTTATATCAGTGAAATTCCAAAACTAAGAATCCAGTTTTGTTTAAAATTATTCTTCTAGTGCTCTAAAAGTAAAAATAAGTGTATTGGGCTGCAGATGGCCAGGATGGAAATGGATTGTATCTTGAAAAAATTGGGCCAATTTTTTCAAGTTTATCGCTTGTGTTTTAGAAAATTCTCTAAAACTCCGATTATGGTTTATTTTCTCTGCTAAAATTCACTTGATATCTTCCTGTTAGTGTTCTTTAAGCATTTCGTGTACGACAAAGGTGCTTAGTTTTAATTTGGGAGGTTTTGACCCGAAAACCTCAAAATCACCATGACATAGCTCCTTTAAGCAATTGCGAAAAGAAGCCTGAAAAAAATTCAGGACTTCAACGGGATTCGAACCCGTGACCTCGCGATACCGGTGCGATGCTCTACCAACTGAGCTTTTTTTTTTATTTCTGGCGTTCCGCAGGGCGGTAGTGCAATGCCCCGCGATCATGTAAAACGGGGGGATAAAAACGAGGAAGAGGAGAACGCCAGGGTGTGGGAGCACCAGCTCGCCAAACTCGCTAGGGAATCGAACCCCACCTCACCGGGAATCTAAAAAGCAAAGCACCAGCAACTACCTACGTAACTAGACTATATACGTAAAAAAGGAGGTAAAACAATTGGATAAGACAACTAAAAAAACAGTTAAAATTAAATAAAACATACTAAAAGCCAAGTGGTACAAACTAAGAAGAAACACGTACAATGCTTATGTAAGGAAAACCCGGGAAGAGGTTCGAGCAGTACAACCAACTAAGGCGACCGCACTAGCCAGGACCAGAAAACAACGCCGTGACGAGACCCAGACCACACAAATGGATCACGCAGTACAACCACTAAAGGCGACCACGATCACCAGAAACAACAAAAACAAGCCGGAACAAGTACAGCAAAGGGTCACGCAGTGCAACCAATCAAGGCGACCACGATCACCGGAACAAGAAAAGCAGGGGGGATCATGCAGTGCAACCAATGAAGGCGACCGCAATCACCCAAGGCAGTAGGGGAATAAGTAGAGACCGGAATAAGCAGAGAAAGAGGAGGGATCACGCAGTACAACCGAGATAGGACACAGTCACAGACAAACAGAAAAAGTCTCGTCACACACCGTACCAACTAAGCCCCGAGCGCCCCACTGGCGTGCAAAAAATCGGCGACGCTGGGCAGATTGAAAACGCTTGAAAAAAACAGATAAGAAGAAAGAAACCCTGGCTCTAAACTGGGCCAGCAACCTAGGGCCTGAGGGTCGCACGTCGCGGAAACGAAAATCATTCCGCTGCTTCCAGACCAGAAATTTCAAGACATTCAACAAATACGCAAAAACAAGAGGAACGCAACGGAAGTCATCAGAGGAAAAGCCAAACAACATAACCTTGGCATCAATAGGGGGAGCCAAGGGGGAAGCAGCGGACAACAACGTCTGAACACGGGCAATGCCCTGCTGGATAAAAGGGCACGAAAAGAAAAGGTGCTCTAAAGACTCGTTGCCAGAACCACAAAAACAAACAGGATCAAAATTGTAACCAAAAGAAATCAAACGGTCCGCAGTAAAAAGAACCCCGTGGGCAACCTGCCAATTCACATCAAAGACATGACGGTCAAGCGGCATGCACGAAAGACTAGACCACGTAGAAAGCCAATCAACATTACCATAAATAGGAAGAAACTTGGATATACACCTAGGAACACACGCCAAAGAAGAGAGATACGACACGTAAACCACCTTAGAGGTGATGGTCTCCACCGGCAAAGGCCCAGATGGAAATGAGGCACCAACAGCTAAGCCGGAAGTGAGAGCCACCCCCCCCCCCAGAAAACGCCACGCGTAGAACAGAGAGCGATAAAACGAAGGAAAAACGTCAGGTGAAAAGAAAGAAGGATTAGCAAAGACGACAGAGGGACCCACACCATAACGATCAAAACACCAATACGTCAAAAGAGAGACCCAACCACCAGGCGAAACACGATACCGCTTCACCCATTGTACAAGTAAAGCAAACATTTTAGCCTCTACGGAAACCATGGAGAGACCTCCACGAAGACGGGGGTGGATTACGATGTTACGAGCAACCTTATCAGATTTCCCACCCCAAAGAAAAGAAAAGGTCAGCTTATCAAGCTGCAGGCGGACCCACGGGGGCATCCCCACCAGAGACCCCACATACCAAACTTTAGAGAGAGCCAGGGCATTAATGACAAGGACCTTGCCTTGGAAGGACAACACACGATGACGCCAAAAATTTAAAATCCGCCGCACGGCCTCAATACGGGGCAACCAATTTGCTTCATCCACATCACTATTACCAATAAAAACCCCCAGCACTTTTATCTTGGAGTCTGTCCACTGGATGGCAACAGCGGCATCGGAGCGACCGCGCCACCCACCCAACCACAACCCTTCACACTTCTCCAGATTTAGCTTAGCGCCAGAACCCTTTTCGAAATCTTCGTACACATCAAAGACAGAGACTAAGGCAAGGTCGGAAAGAACGATAACAGAGGTATCATTGGCATATAGGGACAGAACAGGGAGGGGCCGTGGCACACGAGGGAGGGAAAGACCAACAATATATGGATTGGCCCTAATATTGGCCGCCAAAACCTCCATGGATAGTACATAAAGGAGGGGAGATAGAGGGCACCCCTGCCTCACACCGCGAGAAGGTTTAAGCCGGTCCGAGGTATAACCATTGACCAAAATCGCACTAGAAATGTCAGTGTAAAGCAGCCGAATCCACCGGACAAAGTCCGGGCCAAAACCCAGGTGTGCCAAAACCGCAAAAAGAAAATCCCAGTCTACTCGATCGAATGCCTTTTCCTGATCTAGGGCCAAGATGGCGGCACAGCAACCCGTCTCCTTAGTATATTCCACCACATCCCGAAGTAAAGCCACATTCTCCCCGATATACCGCCCCTTGACCCCGCACGTCTGGTCCGGAGCCACCACCAACTGAAGAACCTTCAACAGACGACCAGCCAGAGCCCGAGCACACATCTTGTAATCTGAATTTAGCAGACTAATAGGCCGCCGATTCCTGTGAAGAAGACGGTCCCCCTTCTTAAAAATTAAAGAGATCAGAGCCAGCCGCTGCGACGGAGAAAGAAGCCCGGAGGCGAAGGATGCATTGAAGACCTCAACAAGGTCGTCACCAAGAACGTCCCAAAAGGTAAGATAGAACTCAGGGGGGAGCCCGTCAGAACCAGGGGCTTTCCCTTTGGCCATCCCTCGAAGAGCAAGCAAAACTTCTTGGTTCGATAAGAGACCCTCGCACAGGGGAACCTGGTCGGGGGGAGAGACGAGCAGTGAGATTGTCCAAAAGACGGGACTGAACTTCAGAGTCGGTAGCAGAAGCAGTAAACAGCGACGAATAGAAACCGCGCCAAGAATCCAGGATATCATTCAGATTAGTCACCGTGGTACCATCAGACAAACGCATGGCCGAGATCCAGGACTCAGCCCCCCTTTTCTTCTCCGAACGTAAAAATAATTTGGACGAGGACTCACCCTCCTCAGCCCACTGGATGCGAGAACGAACCCTGGCCCCCTCGGCCGCAATTTGATCAATAGATGCCAATTGAGTGAGAGTGGACTCATAGACGCCAAACAAATGGGAAGCCCCATTGTCAATTTGTTTTTTCAAATGCGAAGCCAAATTGGTCAGCAACAATTTGCGTTGCTCCCTTCCTTGTGCCAAGCGACGACAATGTTGTACAGCAATACCCCTGATCTTTTCCTTCCCGCGGTCCCACCAGGTAGCAACCGACGAGAAGGAGGCCTTCTTACTACGCCAGTGGGACCAAAACTCCTTCACAGCCACCACAAAGTCAGAATCACATAAAACAGAACAATTTAGCTTCCAACGTCCAGGACCACGCGGAAGAAAGGAAGGCGGGGGACACACAAAAACAACGGCTGAATGGTCAGAGAAAGGACAGGGAACTATAGAGGAGGACTGGGCCGAGGCCAACCAAGAGGTGGGACAACCAAAGAGATCAATGCGGCTGGAGACAGAACCATTCCATCTCATCCAGGAATAGCCTCTCTGGGTGGGATTAAGATGACGCCAGATATCCGTAATACAGCAGTACCTGAAAAGAGCCCTCAACGAAGCACAACTGTCATGAGAATGGTCCAAAGGGTTCGAACCACGACGGTCAATAGAACGGTTAAAAACGGCATTA
Source organism: Dendrophyllia cribrosa (assembly GCA_024195265.1). Taxonomy (NCBI): domain Eukaryota; kingdom Metazoa; phylum Cnidaria; class Anthozoa; order Scleractinia; family Dendrophylliidae; genus Dendrophyllia; species Dendrophyllia cribrosa. The sequence continues at coordinate 10,108,961 of JAJLRJ010000013.1, read as the reverse complement.
AAGTCTCCTCCCACCACCGTGGGGACTGCAGGATCAACCATATCCTCAACGTAAGCATAGAAATCCTCCCTCTCCGGGTTACGATTGGGAGCGTAAACAGACGCCACCCGAAAAACAACATCCCGACATTCAAATTCTGCAAGTACGAAACGCCCCTCCCTATCGGCCCAAGAGTTGACTAATCGGACCTGAGGGCGAAAGAGGATGACCGTACCGCACGCATGGGCCGACCCAGGCGAAGAGACAACTTGATAGCCCGCCGCTGAAAACCATGTCGACCCCTCCGCGCAAGACAAGACATGCGTCTCCTGTAGACAAACAAAATCGGCCCGCAGACCGAGCAGCCATTGAATGAAAGGAGCCCTTTTACTGGCATCACGGATGCCATTAGTATTCACCGTTACAAAATTGAATTTACCAATTGGGGGCCAAAATAACTACGACGACGCACCCAAATGGGCCCTAGAAGCACGCCGGGCCCTCTGTGGCCGAGGGGGCACATTGGGTTTAATGGCATGTTTAACACGGGAACCGATCTTTTTGAATTTGCCAGAGAGGCCACACTCCTCGTAAGCCTCCCCCACTTCAGAAACAATACAGGAGGGCTGAGCAGGCCCAGAGCCCTCCGACTCCTCCATCAATTCTGGACTTTCAATTTGGCCAACTACAGTATCCTGGGAAACAACACTATCAGCAATTTGGGCAACATCATTTGCAACATTTTGGTCAACTACATTATTTTGCACGTTACTTAATATACTTTGACTATTTCCACTACTTTCAACATTATTCTCATTATGAAGTAAATTTCCACTTTCATTGTTTACAACTTCATTAGTATTACTTCCATAACTTTCATTATTTCCATTGTTTACGCTTATTACACTGTTTGCAGTGCTCACTACATTACTTTCAATATTTACAGTACTCACTGTATCACTTTCAATGTTTACACTAACATTACGTTCACTATGAACAGTATTTACAACATTACTTTCACTGCTTACAGCGCTCGCTGTACCACTATCGCTAATTACATTATTGATAGGAGTTTGGGCGCTACTCCCCTGCACAGTGCCACTGTCAACATCACGTTCAACAATTCTACCATTGACAATCACCCGGGTGTCATTGGGGTCACTGGTGGCGTCCCCCTCCGCACCCGCCAAAAACCCCTGACTATTTAGCACACCACCATGCGCACACTCAAAAATTACCACCCTGTTACTGGGATCGCTTGTGGCATCCCCCGCTATCGCAGTTTGCGCCTGCACCTGACTATTCAAAACAACCTCAGCCGACGCCGCGGGCCCAGAGGTGTCCTCAAACTGGCCCGCATCAGCTCCCTCCACCCCCACACCCTCTACACCCTCAACACCCTCCATACCTTCCACCACACCCTCAACCGACTCCGCAGCAGCCTCGCCGGTGGAAAGTGGTACTCTCGCAGCGTCACCGGGCTCAGATCCAGGGGGAACAGACCCAGCACCCTCACCCGGCAGAGAGGGAAACTGAGCCTCATCAGGATAATGGACTTGAACATCCAAGACATTCCATGGGTTGGGACAATTACGCGCGAAGTGCCCCTCCTGATGGCAGCGCCGACAGCGGTCCTTATTAGGACAGTTAGCTGATTTATGCCCTTGGACAGCGCAGAGATTGCAGACTAGCGGCTGGCCGCGATACCATAGGCGGCAGAGATACCCGTCAACAGTAACCTGACGCGGTGGAGTCGATTCCAGGGCGATCGACACCAACCGCGTTCCCGTGTAAATATTCGGGTAGGAGACATAAGCCTGTTTTTTGACCCGCTTAACGTCCCCATAGCTTGCGAGAACCTCCTTAAGAACTGCATCCGATTCCTCGAAAGGATAATCAAATATATGAATCATGGTGAGAGGGGGCCCCCCGCCAAGAATCGGGCACCATAGACCAAAAAGACGCACCCCTGCTTGTTCCTTCGCCACTTTAAAGTCATCCTCTAACCGGAATGTGACCCGAATGACTTCAAAGGCGACTTGCACGCATTCAACACCCTTAAAAACCTTCAGAATTTCTTTCAAGATATCTTCTTTGGTGTTGCCGCTCAATTTTCGGCCGCACTGCACGTTAAGCGTGCGAGGAAGACGCATAATAGCAAATAAGAGAAATAAATAAATAAACAAAGGCCAAAAAGACCCGAGGAAAAAAAAAAAAAAAAGCGAGAAAAGGCGCGCGAAGCACGCCCGAAAAAAACCCGAAAACACGCGAGGAAAAAGGCGCGCGAAACACGCCCCAAGCCGCGAATGCGAAAAAAGAAGCCGAAATAAGCCGACGAAAAAACAGCGGGCCGAAGAGAAAATAAACCACAATAACAAAGTGTTATTGCAGTACAAAAATATGGAAAACAATAACCAGAGGTTATCAGTGATAATTGCGAAAATTGAGAAAACAACAAAAGCCAAGCGCTTTTGATATAAACACACAAAGCACAATAGCCAAGCTAAAAGTGCTAATTACAAACTAATATAACAAAAGCCTAACGCTTTCGTTATATCTACAAAATGGAAAAAGCAAACACAATGGCCGAACTGCCAAAGTGCAAATTACAAAGTTAAACCACAAGTTGCAAAACAGAATATTTAATGGCCCGAACGAAAATCCAAATCCCCCAAAAACACACTCAATTTAGTGCCAAAACCCAAACCAAAACGATACCAAAAAGAAAAAAAAAACACACCATCCAAGTATCGAAAACGAAACCCCAAGAAAACCCGAAAAAAAGCCCCAAAACCACACCCGAAAGTCCCGAACAGAAACAACAAAGGGAAACAAAGAAAATAACACCACGGATCTCAACTAAACCACCCGAAAAGTTTTGAACCCAAAAAACAACCAGAAAACCGCAAAATCCAGAAACAAAAACACCAGCTAAGGAACACGAACCCTTAGCTGAAAGAATATAGGAAAATTTAGGACTTACTGCCTCGATTAGCGCAAGAAATAGCCGAAAGAGACACAGCTCCAAAAGACGTGTCTATTCCCAATGCTCTACCAACTGAGCTATGAAGCCACTGACGTTAGGAGCAGGTCAATTGTAGGTTCATATGTTCCCGTGAAAGGAGTGAGTGTGAAATGATATATATGAAATAAATCATATATGAACTGCGGAAATGAAATCAAATGAAAAATGATCCTCGCAGTTGTGAACGCAATTTAAGCAATTGCGAAAAGAAGCCTGAAAAAAATTCAGGACTTCAACGGGGTTCGAACCCGTGACCTCGCGATACCGGAAACGAATTAGGAGGGGACGAAACGAAATGGAACGAAACGAAATGGGAAATCTGTACTTTGCGAAATGGGAAATCTATACTTTGCGAAATAGAAAATATGTACTTTGCAAAATGAGAAATCTGTACTTTGCGCAATTAAAAATCTGTGCTTTTCGAAAAGAGGTATCCACTTTGCGAAAGGAAAATTCCAAGTCTCCGACATGGAAATTTACAAATCTATGTCCGAACCAAGCGGGTCGGTTTTCGTAAACAATACAAATCTGTATTTTGTCAAATCGTGAAGATATTTGACTTCTTGCAACACTATTTTTACTAGATGCACTTTAAATGAATTGAGCCATACATGAAAAGACTTGCCGTGTTCTGTGACAGAAAAATTCCACGCAATCCTAATCTGCCCTATTCTTTACAACAGCGGTAAAAATCCAAAATTTTGTCGGTGAGTAATATGATATAAAATGAAATTATATGGGCTATAACCTCACGAGAAATGATAGTGCATAAGGGGTAGACAGCAGACTTTCGTTGAGGCATCCTGGGGCCGTATTCACGAAATCCTACCTAAGATATATCTTAAGATATAACTTAAGAGAAAATTTAGGAGCTTCCTAAGATATGTCCTAAGTGCTATTCACGAACGATATCTTATGACCATCTAAGGTAAGCGTAACTTAGCAGTCTCCTAAGTTTAATGGTCGCGGGCAGTTATCGATTAGTAAAAGTAAACCAATCAGAGATAGTTTATATGGCGCGCTCTTATGAATAATAAGTTATGAAAATTGCATGAATGAATATTTTGAATTGTGTAAATTGTTGTTGCAATGACAACACAATAACCTTTATTTCATCTCGAATTTAAGATAGCAAACTGATAATATCTTCGTTCATGGTCAGTAGCGAAAGCAACAAACAAATCCATCATCATTTTAATAGGGTCTACTTCGATATTTCTTGTACAAGGGCTTATTTTCACGAAAAACGGCAATATAACTCTGTAATGAGAAAGAAATATGAAACCCGTTAATGACACGAAGGCCTATATGTAACTAACCGTGTTATTTGACATTACTAGAAAATATTTAATTTTTTCTTGGAAAAGCAATTTTATACTTTAAAATGTTTATCTAATCGGTAACTATTGTGATACACAATAATCACGCTGAAAATCGACTTAACACTCGTCAACAATCGAATTTAGCCCCCGTCAAGACACCTTTTAATAAGTTAAGAGGTCAATTTTGACCTCCTAAGTTTAGGAGAAAAATTAAGACATATCTTTAGTTAGGAGGTCTTCGTGAATACCATTAAAGACATGTCTTAAAATTTTAGAAGGTCCAAAGTTTATGAGAAAAAAAAATAAGACATGTCTTAAAATAGGAGGTCTTCGTGAATACCAGTTATCTCCTAAGTTATATCTTAGGAGGCTCTTTGGACTTAGGATGCTTTCGTGAATACGCCCCCTGGACATCAAGACACACTACAAACCGACTGAAACCTTTAAAATTTACACACTTTACCTCTTGCCATCCGCCAGGTGTAAAAATAGTTTTTATCAAAGGCGAAGCAATTAGACTATTGGGAACGAACTCTTCAAAAACAGCATTTGAATATTGCCTCTAACTTCAAACTACGGACATAGATTTGCAAATTTCCATGTCGGAGACTTTCGCAAAGTGGATACCTCATTTCGCAAAGTACAGATTTTTAATTTCACAAAGTACAGATTTTCCATTTCCAAAAGTACATATTTCTCATAAAACATATTATGTTTATTTGGATAAGAAATATAATGTTGTGGCAGCGCCCGACATTTGCAGTTTATTTGCCGAGTTCCCGAAGATAGATAAAGATGTTATCAGAGCAATTTCCCGCAGGTCACGTCTTGTTTTTCATTTGTCAAAAATTGAATTCGACATCCCGAATTGTGTTAAAGAGCGCAGACACTAATTTTGTCACAGCTTTTTATATGTCACCTTTATCTAATGCCTGACATTCGGTGGTTGAGTGATTGGCGGTGCTTGGCCTTCACGAAAACGAACAAAAATAACATGTCTCAAGATCACTGAGGTCCAAGGCCCACCCACAGGCTTCCCAAGCTTAAAATTCGTCTTTTTGATGTGTTTTTGAATATAGAGAAATGTATGGGAAAATCACGAATTCTCTAAAATTGGGTAAATAACTATATATTTTGAAATAAAGTTTACCTACCTCAAATGTGTCGCTTACTTGTGTCTTGTACCGAATTTGAAGCCATTCCCACGCCATTTAGCGAAGTTATTCGAAGTCGTTGCCCCCCCTTCTAAAAAGAAGGAAAGGCAGACCACTGCATCGATCGCTGGCCAGAGGTCACTCCACAAATCGCTCTCTCCTCAAAAGGAAAAGTCCCGAATCGCAATAAAACCAACAGTTCCATAGAGCCCAATAAATTTCACTCCACATACGTGTGCTTCGGCGGTCGAAAGACTCGTAAAGAACGAGATATTTTGCTTTAAATTCGCCTATCCGGCTTCCCAGATGTGCTTGTGACCGACCTCGCGAATCAAGTGTCACACTAGGGCTCCCAAGAGATGTTTTCTGAAAGCTGTATTGTTCGCAATAGCCAATTACAGCCATGTTTACATGTTCAAATTTGTACTGAGTGTACAGTTTTCCCTGAGCTTACAGCAATGCTCTGTCACGCGTGACCAGTAATCTAGAGAATGAAATGAACATTTGAATATTTCTTTATAACGTCCGAGATTTGAATGAAACCTTGAAGATCTCTGTGGAAAACACTTTGAAAGTCACAAATTAACGGAAAATAACTTCGCTGCACGCATAAAAAAACCTAATATTGTTAATAGGATATGTAACATTTCAAACAAAATGATATTTTGTTGCTCTTTGTTTCCGAAAATGCGGTAAAATTCTCACGGGAATTCCGAATCTCGGAATGAATTTTCCAAACCGACGCGTAATATTGAAAACTCCATTCAATTTTAAAAAATACTGGTCACGAGTGACGGAGCATGGCTGTAACAGTTGAAATTCACTGCCTCCATCGTTGTGTTGGCTCGATATGTTTTCTTAAATATGTCTTCGGCTTTACGGGAGAAGAACGATCGTGACTTGCCGCAGAACTCTCTAAACGTAAACAGAAAAAGAGGGTCGCCTGTGTCTGAAAAAGACGATGCACTTTATGCGAAATAGCTCGAAATGGAAGCTTTGGCTGATTTCTCAGTGTGTGACACTTGACTCGTGACAACATGTACCTTTCCCTCCGGTGGAGGGTCGTGTTGTCAGCGCGTGACTTGGTTCAAATGGACCAATCAGAGTTGAGGATGAAACCAGATACGTGTCGTTGAGTAACGACCGTTGGCGCGAGGTCGATCACAAGCACATCTGGAAAGCCGGATAGGCGAATTTAAAGCAAAATATCTCGTTCTTTACGAGTCTTTCGACCGCCGAAGCACACGTATGTGGAGTGAAATTTATTGGGCTCTATGGAACTGTTGGTTTTATTGCGATTCGGGACTTTTCCTTTTGAGGAGAGAGCGATTTGTGGAGTGACCTCTGGCCAGCGATCGATGCAGTGGTCTGCCTTTCCTTCTTTTTAGAAGGGGAGGCAACGATTTCGAATAACTTCGCTAAATGGCCTCGGAATGGCTTCAAATTCGGTACAAGACACAAGTAAGCGACACATTTGAGGTAGGTAAACTTTATTTCAAAATAGATAGTTATTTACCCAATTTTAGAGAATCCGTGATTTTCCCATACATTTCTCTATATTAAAAAACACATCAAAAGGACGAATTTTAAGCTTGGGAAGCCTGTGGCCCACCTTTATAACACTGACCAAAATAGCGGATAGCGTGAAAGATTTAATAGAAAGGTTCGTTTCACAAAATAAAACAATAAATACTTATCTGTAAAAACACTTTTGCGAGAGACGAAACGTTTCGAATTATAACATAAATAAATAAACTTGAAAGCTTACAAGCACTTTTCAATTTCAAAACCAGATACTTCCCCATACCTCGAGTTCTATATTGTGTAACATTTATTAACTTTCTTGAAGTAAATTTTACATTTTAAGATATATTTAGATTTTGACCAGTATTTCTTATTTTTAAATAATGAGTTTTATATAACTTAAAGGTTATTGAAACTAAATAAAAAATCATTGGAAAAAAACATGGGCGTTTATGTTAGGTTACTGTGATAAAAATATGTTTGTTTTGTTACGTTTCCTTTAGATTATTCTCGAAGAATGCACGCTTTCCTGACATTAACTGTTACTCTGACGTTAGCATTTGCTGTTGTCAACCAGAATTCCATCAAAGGATGTGGTGGTTGTGGACCTTGTAAGTTAAATTATTACCCTTATTTTACAAACCATCATAATTTTATAAACAATAATCCCCCCCCAAGGTTTTTCTGCGATTTTCAAAAGCAGTTATTGTTAGCACATACCGTCTTCAGCAGCTATTCGTTGTTCATAGAGTTACATTTTAACAAAGATTGTGAAGAAACGCCTGTTATGGTAACGAGAGATGGTGTCATAAGCAACATTAGGTCAAGCCATTTTGAAATAAGATACGTGTTTTTCACCTTTTTGGTGAAAAATAAATAAAATGCTACTAAAGGCAGCAAAGGGTTAGAATTTAATATTTTACAACTCTAGCTAAAAAGAATATTTTCAATTTCTGCATCGTTTCAATAAATTTGAATTTTGAGTAAAATCCTTGATTGGACGGCCTCATAGATCCCCAGCAGTACCATAAGCAATAGTATTTACCTTATCTTGTAGAGCACATCACAGGTTATCTATGAGATGTTAAACATTTTCGAAATATTGTCAAATGGCAAAACCCAAAAAGGGGGTTGCAACCAACCACCCCTTCCCCAAATCCCATAACCCTAATCCTAACCCTAACCCTAATTCCCCCCATCTCACTTCTAACACGGTTGGGGTAAACGTTAGAGATTACGTCCGAGTAATGTGGTAAGACTGGAATTAGCAGCCTTCTTGGGCAGAAAAATGGGCAGGCAGCAATGTTATTTTCAAATGACGCCATGATCAAGATTCAAATTAATTTATGGAGAATAAATTACGACGCAAAAAAAAAAAAATAATAATAAAAAGGGCGCCCAAAACTACAAGTAGACGTAACCGCACTGCCTACTTATGATGTGTGGTAAGTAGTAGGTAATGACATGGCAAAAACATGATAAATAGGCGCGGGTAAGTCAAGTAAACATGTTGACATATAATCCGACCAAAGGCGCTGAACTTGCGTACTGAGATTGTGTTTTGAGTAACATTATAAAAAAAAGGTTCGGATGTTGAACCGGGAGGAGCTACTTGCACCGAGGCCACCGAGAACTAACGAAAGAATACCGTTTGCAAGGGGGCATTTTGAGGGAGCTACATCTCCTTTTACACATTTCTGAAAGGTGTAAGCAGGCAATTAAGGATGTGCCCATGATGGCGTTTCGCCGTCCTAAAAGTTTAAAAGATTATTTGGTTCGCGCCAAGTTACGGCCTCTAGACCAAAACAATGCGAGGAGCCGGGGAACTGTAAAATGTAACAGTACGAGGTGCGATGTTTGCAATTATCTTAAGGCAGTTTCTTTAACCATGTTAGCAGCAGAGGTTATACCATAAATCATCAGTTGGATTGTAATTCTAGGGATGTTGTTTATTTGATTAGTTGCAATGTGTGTGGTGTGCAGTATGTCGGACCCACCACTACTAAGTTTAGGTTAGGGTTAAGGTTTAATAACCACAAGAGCCGGCTACGAGCACACGCAAGGATGTCTGCTGCCAGTAAGGAAAATGATGACCCTATCTATAAGCATTTTTATAGCCATGGGCATCATAGTATTCAAGATGTTAGTATACAGCTTATAGATAGGGTTAACATGAAAGAAGACATAATCGCAAAAGAAGGTCAGTGGGCATATCGGCTCCGGTCCTTGATGACCTGACCTCTTTTTCAGCCAGAATCGAGGAGGGCGTATACGAAATTAATATATTGTTTTAGTTTATAGTATTGTTTATGATAAACATTACTAGGGAATTGGGATTTGAATACACTATTTAGTTGTTTTTCTTCTGCACTTCTTATACAACCTAGCGCGTGTATCATTTTTATGTTTTTTTATGTTTTAGTTATTTTTCTATTTTTTGTTTACATTTCTTTGCATGTTTATGCGGCCAATTTTTTTCCTTTTCTCTTTTTATTGTTTTTTTTTTTATCCCGTTGTTGTGCTGCTCAGTTTCTTCTTGTTCTTGATAGATCTTTTCTTTCTCCAGTAGATCGCTTATTAGTTATCGCTTATTAGCTTATCTCGTTAATGCACACATGCGCAAACGAGATATAGGTATGAGTAGAAAAAAAGGGATAAAAGTTGTTAACTTTTCTCCGGGGGTTTAGTTCTTTATACAAGCTATATAAGGGCATTAAGGATACGATTGGTAATACCGGTTAGGATTTCAAGAAGGGCGTCGCATACCGCCATTACAATTTTTAGGGAGTACCCCCGAACCTATTGTTAATGTTCTATTGTTAATTTCCCTAGGGAATTGGCTTGTCATTATTTTTTAAGTTTCGATATATGACGTTACGTATCAATCTTTCAAATTTGTTTTTAAGTGGATGTGTCCGAGACGGCTTAATTGATCTTCAAAGGTTCTAGAAATTTGTGTTTTTCTTGTTGAGGAAAGGAGTAATTAGTAAGTTTCATTTATTAAATGAATGGCTTTGAGCTCTAATGGTGTTATCATTTGATGAACTTTTGATCTTAAATTACCGATTAGGCGAACGAAAAGGCAGTATGGACTTTGCCTTTTGTTCTATTTTGGAATAGTGAATCATTGCCATTATTAGATTTAGGTACATGGTAGAATGTATTGACGGTGATAAAAATTGCGCTTCGATTATGAAATAGTATGCAAGGGACCTCGTGAATTAATTAGTAAGTTCAATTTATGAAATAAATGGCTTTGAGTTCTTATGGCATGTTATGAGGAAAGCAGTAATTAGCAAGTTCAATTAATGAAATGAATGGCTTTGAGTTCTCATGGTATGTTATCATTTGATAAACTTTTGATCTTAAATTACCGTTCACGCGAACGAAAAGGCAGTATGGACTTTGCCTTTTGTTCTATTTTGGAATAGTGAATCACTGCCATTAGTAGATTTAGGTACATGGTAGAATGTATTGACGGTGATAAAAATTGCGCTTTGATTATGCAATAGCATGCAAGGGACCTCGTGATTTTGCTGATTCAGTCAAACTATATTATTTTTTGCAAATGTAGAAGTTTTTGTTTGCTGCAATTCTCTCTACAGTTCTGAGGGTCTGATTGGGGGTGCACATGTCACTTGTCAGTTAACATTTTGGTTATTTGTCAGTTGTCAGTTAAAACGTTGGTTTGTCAGGTAAACGTTAGTTAACCATTAACTTTACATATCATGTTTGGCGTTACTCAACGTTTTTTATCCAACGTCATACAACATTAGGCCATATAATGCAGCAGATTCACAATATAATACTATTTGTGTTTGAGAAGTAATTTATAAACCTATCATCTCGTGGTTTATCATCACATGTAACATAAGCATATACATGTATCGATCGCGCACGAGTGAAACACGAAATACGAGGTCTATAAATATAACTAATATATATATATATATATATATATATATATAGGCTGAGTCTAACAGCGTCGCCCTCTGAACAGAAAACCGATGATAAGCTTAACTAAGGTGAAAGGTCGGAAGCACAAGACTTAGTTTTATTTTACAGGGCCCACACTGATAACAGTTGTATAACTGAAGTGGCTAACCTGTTTAAATATTTGTTGTTATTATTTGTTTTTGTTGTTAATATTGACGACTGGGCTATTTTTCAATTTTAGCAATTCTCAAAAACAGTAAGCTTATTACGTGACCGTCCGCACAGTACATTTAGACCGCACAAAAGTTCACCTAACAACTTAAATTTTCTCGGTCTAGAATAACTAGTTTGACTAATTTCCGAATAAAATTCACCTGTTGCGTATCAAAACAAGCCCGAGAAACTGATTTGGAAATTAAAATTGCAAAAAATACACAAACAATATATTTGCATAAGGCGACGAGAGTGAAGATAGAACTATAAAATCTTAGTCTGGTTTCGTTTACATAAAATTGCATTGCTTTTCAACCTATGTAATGAATGAACAAACACATAAAAATGAACAACACAATCTTCTTTTGAAAAATTTTATTCAAAGTTTATGTTTAAAAGCAAACGCGTACCATTTATAGCGCATCGAGGCCGAGCTGTCTTCGATGAAATTCAAGAAATTTATACGACTGAATTTAAGCTACACGGGGGGGGGGGGGGGGGGGGGGGGGGTGGGGGGGGGGGGGGGGGTTACTCCCATATATGAGCTATATAGGTATGTGCTGCTGTGAAGGGTATGGTTTTCAGGTAGTTTAGTCTGGGATAGAGTATAGTAATCAGAGAATTTTGGTCTAGAATAGGGTATCATTTTCAGCAAAACTGATCCGTTGCGTGAATAATATAGTCTATACAAGGTTTACTGGCTAATGGCATTATAAATCGGCACGGCAAGCAGTACGGTATTTTTACTGACCTCTGGTAACTAATAACAAAGAAAGCATTCAAAACTTTCGTCTAGGATAGGGTAGGGTTTTTCGGTGTTTAGTCTAGAATAGGGTTGCAAAGTACAGCCAAAATGGTCTAGTACAGAGCAAGGGTCTCAGAGTCCCAGCAAAATAAGCGGCGCCCAAACATTTGCAGAGTACCCCCCCCCCCCCCCCCCCCCGCGATTTAGATAGATAGATAGATAGATAGATAATCTAGATAGATAGATAGATAATCTTTATTTAAACACGGTAAAAATTCGTCAGCTAAAAATCATTATAATACTAACACAAAGCAATAAACTAATATTAAAAAATATCTATATATGAAGAATTTAATAAATAATAAAAAGCTGCTTTCCACGAATGCCGTGCCTTATAGTTCCCCTTTGAGAAGTCGTTTAAATTGCCCAAGGGACTCAGCTTTCCTTACATTATGAGAAAGGCTGTTCCAGAGCATGGCGCCACTATAACTGAAACTATTTTTATAATAGTTTGTGCGCGGCAATGGAACATTAAGTTTATCCTCAGAGTCCCTTAGGTTGTAACTAATTTCTCGCTTCTCAAATTTAGAACTTAGATAGTTTGGAGCCAACCCGTGTAGAGACCTATAAACCATCGCAGCTCTTTGAATTTGTTGCTGGCAAGCAAGATTTTTCCATCCTAGGAGTTCTAATAGATTACCAGCATCTACGTCATAGTCTGAATAGGTCAAAACACGGGCTGCTCTGTTTTGTAGCTTTTGTAGTTTATTCTGCAGAGTTATCCCACAGTTTCCCCAAACAATGTTGCAGTAGTCGAAGTGTGGCTGTATCAATGCTTGATAAATTAAGTATAAGGTCGCTTGAGGAACGAGGTGCCTAATTCGTTTCATGGCCCCAATACCAGAAGCGACTTTCTTTGTGACTTTCTCGATGTGGTCACTCCAGCCAATTCGGCTAATTTTCTGAACTTACAATCATGGGTGGCCAGCGACCACTGATACATAAATCATCAAGGTTACCTTCATCAAGTTCCTTCCCAAAAAGTCATAAAAGACCATAAAAGGAATTGACTTACCTTTTCCACCCTTCCGAGGTTTTTGAGTCTTATATAAGCCTTGGGTGATTTGTGTCGCTTCTGCGTTTTTTGTTTTTTTGTTTTTTTACTTTTTTTCGTTTCCTCTTTTCCTCCTTGTGTTTTTCCATGACTATTTGTGTACTTGTGATACGGGAAGAGTTAGTTATTTAACAGTTATTCATCGAGGACGAGCCGAATATGAGCTGATATATATAATTAACGAGGCGCCGCGCCGAGTTGGTTATATATCAGCTCATATTCGGCGAGGCCGAGATGAATAACTGTTTTAGTAAATTTTCAAACACTCAAATAACCGGAAATTGGAAAATAAATTTATTTCCGCTCCAAAAAAATACATGACTGTCACGTCAGTGAACCAGTGTCACATGACCGCTTCGCAAATCGAAAGCGAGTAAATTCTAACAAGCGGTGAGATCGAGAATAATGTTTCTTTCAAAAGTAGTTTCCTTCAAAATACGATCGAGAAGAATGTCAAAGTTTCCTTCAAAAGTAAGTCTTAATCGGACTGGCCGAAATGGTTATGGATTTGAACATGACAATTGTGGAAATTATACTGCGGACGAGGAAAGATTTGCCCGCCACGTGCGATAAACGCCGTGTTGTTGGAACTCGACTGATGAATTCCCAACTGATTGTGCTGAACCAGAACCGGTCTTGCTATCTCCGAGGCAGCTTCACTTGGACTTTCAGACTGAGTGTTCTCCTTCTCCACTGAGTGAAAGCCGCTTAGCATGGTCGACATCCTCTGCTGTTGATCGAGCGAGGGTCGCTGGTTATAAGACTCGATGGACGTATCTGACTTGTGACCGGTTACTGCTTTGATGTGTCGAACTTCACAGTTGTTGTTAGAAAGTACTGTGGCAAATATCTTTCCGTCTGACTCGTCTTCGATGTCATCAAGTCCGCCCTGGTGGTTCTTCGTGGATGGCAGCGAACCAGCCATTTCTCTGTTGAGTTCGCAGAACTCTTTCCCTTCTGGCGTTTTTCTAAAAACAAGCATATTTGACTTCATCTGGCGCTAGTTTTCGCGTCCACGGCGTCCCAGATAAAGTACGAGGTAGAACCAGGCCGTTCTTTGTAGCTGAGCTGCATGGATTAGTACTGTCGGCCGGACCAAGTTCGCCACACTCGTACAGTCGCTGGATTTGTTGTTTGGAGATAGGCTTCTTGTGTACCACACCAGCTACTTTCCCCGTCTTCCTGAGGTCTTTCACAAAAGCATCTAGTACTTTGTTGGATTCTGTAAAAGCGGCGTCACCAATTATTGAGAACTGTTTGCAGTGCGGCGGAGAACGAAGAAACCGGTCAATGGCGGCTCGAATGGATTTAATTGAAGAGGTCTTATAATACGAACCATCTTGCTTTCTCGCTGAGGTGTAAAAAGACTTCAGACAGTCATTTAGTTCTTGTTTTGACATTTCCTCGATGGTTTTATCCGTAAACGTTTGCCCACCAGGGCTGGCAAGCCAATCTGAAATAAGGTAAACATTCAGTTTAATTACGCATTAAATTAATTGACAATTACGAAAGTTGCCAATGTTTTTATGATTTGTGTGTATATTTTGAGCGTCTAAAAATGAATTATACACACACTTACCAATAAAAATCTTCATTCCAAACTGCGTGGCTCTTTTGGTGTTGGCCGGCGTCGCATTTTCAACCATTTGTTGAATTTCTAGGGGCGAAAGCTCCCCGAATCTCGCCATTTTTTTTTTTTTTTCCGCGACGAGGAAAACAATTTTCTTTCGCGTAATTCGTCATCCTTTTTCCATATTTGGGCAAATTAACCAATAACGACTCAGATCGGTAGCGGTGGGACCAATCAGAAATCTAGAAAATCGTTATCGAGAGGTAAAAATTTACTAATGGCCCTTATTTGACGATAAAGGATCACAAGAGATTACCAGAATTCAAACCACAATGAATGACTTTGAAATAAATGAGCGCCAATTGTATGTTGTGCGATTGGGTCTCAAATTACTTGAAACCTTAAAAAAATCAGATAAAATGCACCTTGAACCTTTTTTAGCGGTTTTTGAGTATAGGCCAATGAGATCACTAGTTTTAACAATGAATATTCTTGACATTCCATCGTGTTTGACATTCCATTGCCATTGGCGCTATCCTTCTTATGCGGATCATTACTTAATTAGTTATTAGGTGGAATACCTGTAAACTAGCTCTCAAGCTTTAAATAAAGTATGTTATGTTTGTTATGTTATGTTATGTTATGTTATGTTATGTTATGTTATGTTATGTTATGTTATGTTATGTTATGTTATGTTATATACACTGCACATATAAATTGGCTGTTTTAAAACATTGCCAGTAAATCAATTTTAATCCCAAATGAAAATCGTTGCAATATATTTTAGTTCTGTTTAAATATCAATAAATAAAGATAGTAAAAAGTTTCAACCTTCGTACATCTTTCCCAAATTTCGATTGATAAGAACATTACCATTGTAATGCCATACAAGTCATTGCTAATAAAATACTGTGAATACAAAAAATAGAAAAATTAACCAAGTAAAAGGGCTCTCTAGTCAAGAAATATTGAATATAAGTAGTTTTGCCACCTCCATCCCTCCTCGCAAATTTTCCCAGTAGCAACCACATTCGTCTCCTCGTTCGCTTAATATTATCAAGTTGAAGTTTCCCCTCAGTAAAATGAAGACTATTTTGAACAAATACGCTAGATTAACATGAAAATTATTTACATTCACACTCGTGATTCTTTTGTTGCTCATAACTTTTATTGATTTGGTGGCTCCTAAAAGAGCCCTTAAGTCCTCTATGACTACAATGTCTAACTCCACGATTAAACCTACAGGTATTTTCAATCTTTCAACTTCAATAGACCATTTAGCAGCTTTACACCTATTACCTATCACGTCTTTGTTACATTTACCTATCAAAGGCACCCAACTTTTCCAATTCTTCTTGTTGTTGTTTTTTATTAACCTTACGTTCTCTCGCATTAACGAGATGGCTGTAAGAGCCCTTTGATTATAATTCTTGATTAAACGCTTATCAACTCCCAGCTCTGCGAGTCCATCTAGCTAAAACGAAATTAAGCACATGGGGTCAGACTACATCATCGTTATGGAGAAGCAGCACATACTCAACCAGTTCTGCGGAAAAAAACTTTTGTAGTCATACATCGCAGAGCAGTGAGACCTATTTTTCACCTCCCTTGGAATACACCGTCTGATTCAGTGCTAAAAATTGCAGAATGGGAATCGATTTTTCATATTTACAAACTGTCCCTATTAAAGCTTTTTTATAATGTAGTCAGTGGCAGAACTCCAGCACTACTCTCAAGTATGGCCACACATAAGAATATTAAATGTCATTTAAAAAGGGGTAATAAGATCGAAACTCCGCGATATTGTTCGTATTATATGAAAAACTCGATCAGCTATCGAGGTGCTGTTCTATTCTCCATCACTGCGCTCAGCCGAATAGAACACATTTCCCATGTAAACACTACAGACAATTGGAGGGAGCCGACCAGCCATCTGGACCAGCTATTTTATTAACAGTAAAGTAAAACTATTACAATATCTGTCTGTGTAAGCACATCGCAAACCATGGCCCCCGTAAGGGAAGTCTGTTTTAAAGACAGTATTAATTGTAAATGGTACGAAAAATTGAAATTTACTTAACGTTAGAGCGGTGATTAAGCCGGATGCGAAAAACCAGTGGAAAAACTCCTAATTCGGAGAAAAAACTGGAAACGTATTCTCCAAACCAATGCAGAACCACCTTAACCTCTGGAGTTTAAAGGTTGAAAATAGCTGTTTTTATAGCGGTACAAAAACATACATGTAGTATGCAAAACATTACCCCGAGCAAAGTTGTAGGATGGCTGATTGGCGTCAAGTGAATAGCACGAATCAAGGAGTGGTATAAATAGGCAAAAACTGCGAATGCCAAGCATGGTAATGATGCGTATGCCCGTGGGAAATACATTTCTATTCTCTATCGCTGCGCTCAGCCGAATAGAACACATTTCCCATGTAAACACTACAGACAATTGGAGGGAGCCGACCAGCCATCTCAAACACAAAGCTGGGGGATAAGAGATACTTTAATGGGATAATGACTAAATGCCTATGTTAAGAGTGACCATCAACTGATGATTAAAGCCGTCACGACGATACAAGCCTTTGGCCCTATCCGTCTTCCATCCAACGTGATTCTTAACAACCCGATCGGATAAATCATTATTGATAGCGGTAGAAGCTCCGCCGATTCTTAAACCTTGACGTTTCGAGCCCTATCGTTTTAAGCTTAAGTGATACAACTTCTCTAGCCCTCGAATAAGAAAATTTTGTAACAGACCGAGGAAAATGGCCCTTTCTCTTACTGAACCCTAAAGATCTAAATACAAATTCGCTTGAATTGGCGTCGTCCTTGGCTAGTTGTGCATACTAACGAGCATACTGTAAGGACAAGTAAGCTTACCGGTCTTAGCGAACGATCTAGTCGATCCCTCATAATACTGATCGGTCTTACCCTTTGGTATGTACAGGTAAAAATACTGATCTCTAACATTTACATCACAGCACTTAATATTACCAACCTCGTCATAACGAGGAAAAGCCGAAAAGTCGACTAAACAAAAGCATATCCTTATGTCAGATAAACTAGCGTCTAACGATGCAAATTGAGATACTAACTTATGAAGATGATCGGGCAAGATAGGCAATCTATTCCTATGCGAAATGGAGCTAGAAACCCGCCTTTTGCAACCTTTGAGGACGAGCTTCAGAAACTTCGAATCACAAGGATCTCAGAGTACAGCACAGGAATTATGGAAAAAAACTAATTGCGTAGAAGACTGACGTGATGGAAGAATACGAATAGCCCGATTGCAATAAATTGAGTAAATATAAAACAACACGAGTCTTATCCGCAGGGAAGTACTTGCATTCAGGAAAAAGCGAAGCCCAAGCTTTCCATTTCCTGAAGTAAGAGAGGTATCCTTTTGTAGTTGACGAAGCTCTGCTGCCGGCAAGGACTGAAGGGATCTGTCTTGCTAAGGACTGCAACTCCGGACTGGAAAGATCTCTGAAATGATTTGTAAAGAAATAATTATATATATATAATCGGAAAACTATTTCCCGTAAATAGAAATATTGTGAAAAGAAGAACGCAAAATCAGAAAATCAATTAGCGAGAAAATACGCCGTGGACCTTCTAGGCCTCTATGGCTCTAAGAAAATTTACTGGATAACTTCGTGTTACAATAACCACTGCTCCAACAACCACAAGCACTCGGCTACTAGTCAACGTGTCAACCATCGCCAACTGGCGGTACTACAATTGTGTGCTAAACAAATGACACTGCATCGCCCTTGGCGGAATTAAATCACAATGCGTGCAACATCTCCCTTGGAGGAATGATAATCGCATCATGCGAAAACAAGTACACCGATCCTCAGGACAAAAAACCGTGATAAATCGCGAAATAAAATTGAAAAACCTTCCTGTAAACCAAAAAGACAATCATCGCCCTTGGCGGAATGCAAAACCCCATTGGGGAATACGAACAATAACTGAAAAACGCTTCTGCGAAATTGGAATCCTTAGTAAACTGTGCACACACCGTAAATCAATGAGATCCGCTATGAAGCGTCAAGTCGCACGACTAAAACCGAAGATCTAAATCTAAACAGAGAAAAAATGGTATCATTTGCGATAAAGCAAAAATGCCCGTCGGATCAACGAATTCCAGTACCTGCTTAACTGAAAAACGAAACCAGTGCGTCGGAAACAAAATAGACCAAAATACTGCCGAGGGCCACTTGGGAACTACTAAAGTCCTAACCGCTCTAGAAGACTAAAGGTGCAAAATAGTACGTGAAATTAAGTACACCCGAGGTGCGAGGCAATTGTTTTCTTCTGCCCAACTGGTGCTAAACGCGTCCGTACCTTCTGATCCTGGACACCAAAATTTATAATAAAATCTATGACACTTGGCTGTGTCTGAGGATGCAAAGCGATCGACTGTGAAAGGTCCGAAAATTGAACTGACGTACTCGAAAAATTCACCAAACACGCACCAGTCGTCGTAATCAACAATCCTGCTCATGGATCAGCAAAATCATTCATTCATCAATCTTGCTATCCAAGAAACTTCGATTGAAATATTGTGAAGGACACAAAACTGAAAAATTTGTAATGCCAAATCGTGACGACGGTGAGACGACGTGCAACCCCTGTGGGAGATAATAGCTGCGCAGGCTGCGTTCTTGCTGTCGGTGTAAACCTTGGCAATTTGCCTTGAATGAAAGATCAAAAAGACTTAAGACCATAAATAATAACTAACAATTCCCTGCTATTGCTGTCTTGCTTCGTCTGAATAGAGGAAAAGGCTTGTAAAAACAGCTCGAATTCGTGAGAATCTAGGCATAATGCGTGACCTCCGCATGCAAAATCGCTGGCATCGGAATGGATAATTTGGAGCAATTGCGTGACCAAAAGTCAATTTCGGCCGAACACTGGGGGTAAAATTGGTAGGAAGTTAGGTTATCCCAAGAATCCCAAAAACTAACAGCAGATTGTAAAAACCTAGACATGAGTACACTGACATTCCCCACTCCTGGCGCAAGCGAAACCATCTTTCCCACAACGGAGGCAAGAAAACGCGGAGCGAAGTGAAGCAAATGATTCCTAAGTGATTGCAATGAAACAAGAAGCTTTTGAAGCCTGGCCGGCGGGATGGCCAGAACTAGACCCTCCCGAAGATTCCATATTAAACCCAGCCATTCCATAACCTGAGTTGGAACCCAGATAGATTTGCTGCTATTAGCGACAATCCCGGCCTTAGCCAAATCGGAACGAATAATCTCGGCAGCGAAGCGAGCAGAAGGCAACACGCACCGTCATCAAATGCAAAACGAAATGAAAACCTTGGGCTCTCCAATGCCTTACGAGTGGACGGAATGATTTTGTTAAAAGATAAGGTGCGGAAGACAAACCGAAAGGTAGCACGTTGAAACAGAAAAATCTGTCGGTTGATGAATTGAGAGGCCACGAAAACCCCAGAAACTGTTGATGTGGGTAAGCAATGTCTATATGATGGGATCCTGACTTCATATCGAATTAAAATAAAAACCCGTCCGGGGCAATGTACTGCATGAAAACTCTCTAATTCTCCATACGAGACCTAGCCTTCGGAACGTATTTATTGACGTGGCGCAAATCGAGAATAAGCCTTCCCTTGCCCTCCGAATTGGAAAGAAACGGTAAGCGGATTGACGACGGTCGGGGAGAAAACATTACAGTGATCAGACCTAATTCAAGGAGATTTAAAACAGCTTGAGGCACAAAAAGGGGGTGACTTTTGGCCGACCTGTTATTACCTAAATAAATACTAGGAGGTGTTGCCTCAAAAGGAATAAAATAACCATGCTTAATGACACCCAAAACCCATTCGGGTGCACCAATATCTATCCAAAATTGAATATGCGCTCGTAAACGCCCTTTGACAATAGGCGTCGCAGCTCGTACTCATGCAAGTTATTCCTAAAAAATTCGAGCAAATCATTGTTACACTTATCTGTCATTAAAGCGTCCAATTCCTCCTCGATAGTACTACTGCGAAAGTTTCTAGAAAATTCTTGAGAGACGTCCGCGAACTGCCTGCTGCCATCATGACCGGGCGGCCGTGTAAGGCGAAGAGGTACTTGAGGCTGTGCTACTGGTGTTGCCAATGGGATTGAATTTAACAAGACGGACTGGGACATTCGCGCCACCAACGGCGGGAATTTCTGCAGAAATGACAGTGTTCCCTTGGTTAGTCCGGCTGTCTGAACTGCGAGGGCTGGTTGAAAAACCTGGACGAGCTTCCTTGTCCTGCGTAACGGACCCCGTATGAAGGATATTGCAAACTTCTGCCCTGAGATCGCTCCACATTACGTTTGATCCTATTGCGGCCGAGTTCACGTGCGCCTCCTTCTCCGCCGCACGAATTTTCTTGTCGTCTTCGGGACTCAATGCGACGGCGTTACCCTCGTAGTGTTTCACCGTTAACCAACCGGCCTAGGAGGAGTCTGCAATTCTGATTTTACGGTTCCTTTTCTCCAAGCGATCGATAGCTTCGCGTATTAATAGTTCCTTTTCTTCGGCTTGTCTGGCGATAAGCGCACTTTGTAACTTGTCAATAACCGCAGAGTTGAACTTGTAGCTCTTCTCATTGCCGGAGTACTTGAATGTGACGCACCGAATTTCAGTTGTTTGGATATCTGGAAAGCGGAATCTGCTGCCTCGCTAGATTTACTAAATTGAGCGGACAATTCGGTTTTATGCTGGCGAAGCTGGTCTAGTAAAAAATCCTTAAATTGGTCGAAGTCCTTTCGAATCGCTGCTACGTTAACCTACGCTTCGTCGGTCATAACTGGTAAAATTACCCCGAGCAAAGTTGTAGGATGGCTGATTGGCGTCAAGTGAATAGCACGAATCAAGGAGTGGTATAAATAGGCAAAACTGCGAATGCCAAGCATGGTAATGATGCGTATGCCCATGGGAAATACATTACTTTGGAACATTGTATCCAGGTACCACACTGACAATTTCAAGCAATTTTATGCCAGAGCTAGAAATGACGATTTTATTAAACAACTGGACTTCAATGCAGCCTCGATTCAAACGCAAAGTAGGAACGTAACGGATTTTAAGTTTTACTAATGTGAACAATTATGTATATAATTATTATTAATTTTAATATTTATAGAAACGCTTTTAATTTGTGGCAAGAAACACGGCCCCACAAGCAAGATTTTTGCTTTAACTTATATCGTGCATAAATAAAGGATGTTATTATTATGTTTGTCACGGGTATTATGCGTTGATTTCGAACTAATTGTCCTCTAGGTGTCCAAAACAGGATATATTTAGAAGCGGCCATGCTATGCAAAAAATCAGAAGCACGGCCTTAAGAGACCGCTTTGGAAAGATTGCGTAATACATATTTAATTTATGGCTCCTCCTCGTTAAAGACAAGCTTCAAATGATCAGCACAACGATACATAGTTTCTTTAATAGCATGAAAACGCCCATGCTTGTAATAACGTGGTCTATAAGTCTTGTATTAAGCCACCATCCTCTTGTACAAGTGTTTGCTTCTTTGTCTTGTAGGGAACGTTTTGCTCGACCAGATTAAGAAGAGCATCCTTATGGGAGCGCAAAACATACTTTTATCACGTGGTTAAAACAATAGACTTGTTGTGGTGGTGTTGGTGGTGGTGGTAGCGGTGGTGGTGGCGGTGGTGGTGAAAACAATAGAATAGTGGTGGTGGCGCTGGCGCTGGCGCTAGCGGTGAATCACGAGATGAATTGTCTAGAGACACCGTTCTGACTTGGCCGTAAATCACCAACGAAAGTCTACTGGTGCAGTAGTCAAGAAAAGCCCGCTTGGCAAGAATAAAATCGGTAAGCTTCTCACCGAGGCTGCCAAAAATAGGACAATCACATGACTTTTGGAGGGCATATAGTTTATTCGTGGCCCGAGTAGCATCATTTGCGCCCGAGCGGAGCGAGGATGCAAATGATGCTACGAGGGACACAAATAAACTATATGCCCGACAAAAGTCATGTGATTATCATTATTATCAATACACAAGGCCAAATCGTACAAATTCATTTAATAAGAAAAAAAATGTTTACAGAGATGTAGCATGAAACTATGGTAAAACAAGAGCCAAATAAAATTCCTTTTTGTTTACAGTAAAAGTCAAATATAATGTAGTTTTAAAAAGATTGGTAACAATGATTAGCAAAAAGACAGTTTGTATTTAAAAAATAATAGTCTTCCCGTTTAAAGGCAATGGACTCAGGCTGTCTTTGCTAATTTCATTAAATAAGTTACAGCTTTTAGTCGCTATCATCGCTTTCGATTATTCGGCGGCGTTTGCGGGTTGATGGCGACGGTTCTTCATAATTTCCGTGATAAATGTTCATTGTTCCAATCTGAATATGTTGGGTGCAATTTTGGTACGGCTGTGCCAAGGAAATAAATTGGTTTTGGAGAAGAGACTGTGGGTTTAAGTTTGAGCTAGGACCGGCTGACGGGCCGGCGACATTTTGCCTTGTGATTCCTGAAGCTTCTTGCTGAACAGCGAGTTGTGGCTGAAACGTGTCACTTAAAATCTTTGAACACTCTCTTTTTTGTGCACTTGTTGTCTCGCTGATGTAGTGGGAAAGGCTCCGTTCATCTTTGTGCTTTGTGATTGCACAGATTTTCCTTGCGTCCACACCGCGCTGGAACAAAGAAGTGACAGTCGATGCACGAATGCAGTGATTCGTGTACCGCTCCGATAACTCTGCTTTGATGGAAATCCTTTCCATCATCTTGCTGATAGTATTTTTTCCCATAGGCTCATTTCTGTACCAGTGTCGGGTGCTTGCAAAGTTTATATTCTTGGTGGTAGCTTTGTTTGGAGTCTGAAACAATGCCTTGCAGTCGGGATGAGTCTTGCTGAGATAAAATTCAAACGCAGCCACTGGATCAAGTGCAGTTGAAGTTTCGTACATACGAACATCCGAGTATGACTGCTCAGACTGTTTAGCGCCTCCTTGGTAATTTTTAGTTTGTTCAGTAAGTTTTTCGGTGATGTAGCGGGCTTCAGTGTCATCAGTTTTTATTTCAAATGACTGTTTTGTAAGCTCCCGCCATTCCCTCTCTGCCGCGGCGAGCAAAATGAAAACACAACGAAAACCAAATAAACTCAACTAGCTTCTCCGCATCTTTCCAAACACCGTCCGTGTTCTGCCCTTCCATGAAGTATCGATTCAATTTCTGCATGTCTCCTGACTGAATGGATGATTTGTGTTTTGGTTTCGCATTGTTTTCTTTCGTAAATAGCTTGGCCTTCGCTTCAAACATTTTGTTGGCAGACATGAATTCGCTGTCTTGCAAAATGTTTATGCTTCGGCTGAGTGGAGCACAGGTTAGATGGCGATGAATGGCCGCTCTAATTCCAGTCAATGCACTTGGAGTTAATGCTTGGCCTTTCTCTGTTTTCACTTCAGCGAAGAACTTTCGCAGAATTTCACTCAAGTCCGTTGCACTTACTGTTTTGAGATCCACTGTAATTTTTCTTTTCTCGCACTATTTCTCGAACTTTTTTACTCCCCACTCAGTTGCTCTCTTGGTATTTTTCGCTTGAGCTTTTTGCTCAATTTCATCCAACTGCTCGTTGTCTAAGTCCGAGTTTTGACTAGAAAAAAGCTGAAAATTTGGGAGTTCTTCCATTTTAAAACTATAAAATCTCCAAACGGCAAACGTTCACAACGCAAGTTTTTCGCACCTGAATGGTTTTCCCGCGTCAATAAACGTAACCTGATTGGTTAATGTTCATCGGATGATGAACCGTGAACCAATCAGAAACAGGGCCGTAAATGCGTTTGCAGCCCGTCAAATTCAATATTGCCCGCCACTCACGCGTGTTTTCTCGAAGGCAGTTTCTTATTTGGCCGCGTATATTGATAATAATGCTGGTTTACCGGGAAGAGTGACCAACCACTCTGTTCGCCAAACCTGCATCTCACAATTGCTGTATTCAGATGTCCCAACTGAGTGGACATCGCAATTTTAAAAGCTTGGATTCCTACACATCGGCATCCATTTAGCATAACGGAAAATATCGTTACTCTCAGTCGATCAACGTCAACAACTACAAGCGAATTCCAAGCAGCTGACAATGCCAAAACAACAACACAAGTGGAAAGGTCCAGGTTGACGGCAACCAAAGAAGCTTAACCGGCTGTGTTTCAAGGAGTACATTGTAAGTCTCCAAAACTGTTCCTTCAGCACCCAGATTAGCATAAATCAGGGCCCATGAATCAGCCACCGTTTCGCAAGCGTCGAACCATTTTAAGTGACGATAAAGACAATAAATTGTAAAATTGACTAAAAAACTTCCAAAACCAGCTGCGCCTCATACATCACTGGAAATCAATTCTCTGCTCCATATTTCCAGATCTCGTTATCACCCTCTTTCGATTTTGACAGTTTTATCTGACGTTTATGAGAATCCTGTTTGATCAAATGTACTGCGCCTTTCATAATCACCATTCGTTGAAATTGTCAGGATTTCTAAAGCACCACTCATGTTGTACCGCACTTCTTAAAATGTCCGAGGACTGGAGGAGTCTGGATAACAGAGAAACTGTCATCGCACTTGCAGTGGATCTCAACAACAACAACAACAACATTTAGCTTTATTTGCATGACTGTAGATTTTACAATATTGCAAAAGCTTACAACTAACTAACAAAAGGAAAGAAAACAAAAATGATAATGATATTCACGTTGGAATAATTAAATACATCGGTAACAATTTTATTTTGAGAATCAAAACAAGATGAAATAAATTTAATTAAATGCATGTTTACAAAGTAAATGGAAGAATTCATTAATTCTATGATCAATTCAATTACAGGTAAATGGCTAATATTTGGTATACAAGTCTGTATTTTATTGTAAAAATCTTCTCTTATTGTTGCGTATTTTGAACAATAGAAAAGAAAATAGATTTCGTCTTCGATTTGATTTGAACCACAAACTGGGCAAAGCCTTTTGTCTCTGGGAATTTTGTTGTATCTGCCCAGTTCGATCATAAGTTTATATGATTACTTATACGTAATTTAGTTAATACCCTCCTATCAGATGCTCTTCCAGTTAGGCCTAGATAATTTGAGGGGGTATATTCATTCTTAAAACTCTTATAAAATTCTAGTTTTTGAGAATGCTGAAGTACATGTTGCCAATAAGATATATATTTCTGTTTCATTAAATTTGTACAGTGTTTGACTTCATCGGTGTTTAATAAATCGGGGTTAAAATTTCTGAAATTGAAATATTCGGATATCTTCATAAGATTAGAGTGAAAGCTACTTTTACCATTCGAGTGAAGATCTAATGAGATTTAGAAAGATTGTTTAACAAAAGAGTCTTGGGGGTTATTTTGAAGGTATAACAAGTAGTTCTGGATTCTTAGATTAATGGCAATATTTAGAGGAAATCGACCAAGTTCAGCTCTGCACGCAATATTAGAAGCCTTTTTACTCACTTGAAGGTAGCGTTTACAAAACTGAAGATGTGTTCTTTCAATTTGTGAGCTATCTCAAGCCTTAAAATCAGATTCGGTATATCCACCCCAAATTTCACTATTATAAAGCAAAATTGGGGATATCATTGTATCAACAATTTTACAGGCAAGGGACGGATTTAGCTTACTAAAATCTGTGTGTCGTCTCAGACTGAAAAGAACGTGAAGTGCTTTCTCTTTTAGATGATCAAGTGAGACTTTAAAATTTCCTGAAGAGGAATTTTAGTTCCTAAATAAGTATAATCTTGTACAACATCAATAATTTGATTATTCACATAAAATCTATATTCAGAACATTTTCTTGCGCGTTTTTGAAAAACCATAATCTTTTTTTGGGATTTATGCTTAACATCCACGTGTTGCAGTATGATGATAATACATTAGGGCAATTTTGTAGACCTTTTTTAGAACGTGATAAAATGATTAAATCGTCCGCGTATAAAAAAGAGTTTAATTTTGTGCCGTTTGGTAGAACAAAAGGATCAGACAAAATATTTTCAAATGAAAAAGGTAAATCGTTAATGTAAAGGTTGAAAAGTAGTGGACTTAAAATACAACCTTGCCGTACATCTCTCGCGTATTGAAAGGGTCGTGTTTGACTCTGACCAATTTTTATTGAACAAGAAGACTTGGAATAAAGGCTTTTAATTAAATTGTAAAAGCAGCCTCCTACATTAATTTGCAATATCTTATTCAAGAGCCCATGGTGCCGAACTGAGTCAAAAGCTTTTCTAAAATCTACAAAACAAGCATAATTTTTTTCATTGTGATTATGAACGTATTTGTCTATCAGGGTTCGAAGTGTGAAGACATGGTCTGCTGTACGATTATTTGACAAGAAGCCAATCTGTGATTTGTGAAGTATATTATTTGAGGCGACATATTCGAGAAGTCTTTGGTTTAAAATAGAACAAAATAGTTTTCCCAGACAGCTTGAAACACAGATACCACGGTAGTTTGACGGATCGCTTCTTCCGCCTGATTTATAAATTGGTGTAATGAGACCCCCGCCACATGTCTGGGGCATGGTACCTGAACTTAAAACTGCATTAAACAGTTTGTAGTAAACAGGCATTAGGTCATTAAGACTAGCTTCAATCATTTCATTTCCAATTTTATCTGAAAAAGATTTGTTGTTCTTTAACTTTTTGGCAGCTTTTCGTATTTCATTTTCGGTAATCAAGTAATCTAACAGACGAAATTGTTGTTTACAATCTTCTTCTACTTTTAGTTCATCAAGGATTATCTGCTGGGTGGAATTAAGCGGTTCATTAGAGTGAAGAGATTGAAAGTGTAGCAGCCAATTTTCTTCCGACACTAAAGGAATATCTTCCGCTTTAATGGTGTCAACCATGGATTTTAGACATTTCCAAAAATTTGTCGCATCTGAGTTTTCAATAGTTTCCTCCAATCTATGAAGCTTGTTATTGTAGTATTCGTTATTTTTAGAGTTCAATAATCTTTTGTATTGCATTAAAATGACATGGTATTTCTCACGCAAAATGGGGTTCAACGGATCTCTATGTTTTTGGTTCGCCATTTTCCTTCATCCATGTCTTTTTAATCGACATTCCCGTTCAAACCATTTGTTGTTTGATGATGACTTGATACGCTTATGCTTTTTTTGTGGTTTTAATCTTTAAACATTGTCTAGCAGTTGTAATAAGAATATTCTCTACTTTTTCAAGAGAAGTGTTAACATCGCGAATTTGTGTTCCTTCGTCTATCTACTCTTGTATTAGTGTTTGGAGAACTGGAGAGCGCAAAAACATCTTTGAATTTCTGTGTAGAATCATTTTCCCAAACAAACTGTTTTGGTACACGCCTTAAACAATTATTTTGTCATCCTTTAACCCGATCCAGACCGGGCTTTTTTTGACCGTCTGGGACCGGGGGGCGGCTCCAGAAGCCCCCCCTATGTAACTTTGAAACCGCTTATGTTATGGCCACCAAATTTACACAGGATAATGTTGTCATGAATTCTAGTAACTACAGATACTTTGGTGTCATAATGACGTAACGTGACGTCATTATGACGTCATATATTCGATTTTATTGGCTAAAACAGTCTCGTCAATATTTTCTCAATTCTGAACATATAGCAACAAGACTTTAACAGCTACATATTTGATGAAAGTCTTACGTTTACTAACACTTTTGGTGTTGATAACAATAACAGTGACGTCATTATGACGTCATATACAATGAAATAACCAACTGAAACGTTCTATAAGGCATATCTCCGAAACAAACGGTAGTGTTCATACCAAACTTTCACATATTGATGCAGGAGTAAAAGTAAATGAATTCGTACACTTTGTTGCTATGGTAACAGCGTGTGACGTCGTAGAAGTGATGTGTACATGTCCTTAAAAGCTGGAACAGTTATCTTTGCAAATTATGGCTTTTCATGTACGTAATAAATTAAAAAAAGCTTTCTCAAGTGAAAAGGACATTTTTATGATATTTTGACAATAAATGTTTAGAGATAATGGAATTACACAGACACGTAATATACTAGAAATAAATTCTTGGATCCGCCATCTTGGATCCGCCATCTTGAATTAGTCCAAACGTGTTTAATTTGGTAAAAAACACCGAAAAATAAAGCAAATGGACCGCTAAAGCTTAGTTTATTGTGGGCAAATGTTTTACAATCCAAATATGAACCAATAATAATATTATAGAGAGAAACGACCTTTAGTAAAACTTCGATCCGCCATCCTGGATTTTGACATTTCTTATTCCACATTTTCCTAAAATTACCGTTAATTAACCTTAATTAATAAACAATTATACATAATTTGATCAATTATCGCTAAATTAAGTGGAAAATATTAATTCAATAAGAAATCTTTGAAATAATCTTGATTAAAGCGAAAAATGCTAATTTTGTAAAACATAGGTGTCAAAAAGCGGTTGCTATGGAAACGTCAATGTCGGTGGACAAAGGACGCTAACGTGAAAATGTTCCCAGATCAATTTTGTTTTGGAACGACACAACTTCAAAGTTCGAGCGGGCTCCAAAAGCCCCCCCCACCCCCCCCCCCCCCCCCCCCCCCCCCGGTCTGGATAGGGTTAAGAATACCAGAATTGTCTGTATTAATATTTAGCCAAGTTATGATAGGACTATGATCTGATAAAGGAATGGGCTGTTTTACTATGAAATTTGAAACATTTAAAAATAGATCTTCATCACAAATTGCGTAATCATTGACACTTATACAATTTCTCCCATGAAAGGTAGCTCTCCCTAGAGAATCGCTGCTAACTCTGCCATTTAGGATTCTGAGATCGGCACTTTTACAAATATCAAGGAGTCTTTTACCATGATTGTTAACGTCGTTGTCAAAACTATTTCGCTGAGTAGTGTTCATCGTTAATTTACTGCCATGTATTTGATGCGATGCAAATAATTATGAATTAATATTCTGCAAAATTTGAATGTCTTTGGTACTTCAAATGCATTACATTAAAATATATTTTCCGGGCAGCTGTTCAATCTGATGCAAGCATTATCATCAAATCTGTAATAATTTAGCTGTGTAATAAATTTTTATGGCAAATCAAAATTTGTCCATGTTGTGTATTAAAATTATTGTCTGGTCAATTTCCATGCTCTGCAGATAATCCTTTTTCAGGTAAAATATGAAAGCTATCAGAAAAGACAAGTTTGTGTAAATTATATATAGTGTTGGCCAGTAAACTATTTTTTGCTAATATTCAACAAGGGCCGTTGGATGGACCAGCTAAATTAAATGAACACTGTTTTCTACACACAAAATATTGTGAAAATGTTTTTCCAAGTTAGAACATTTTTCATTCAACATTTTGTTTCAGGAGCAGTGATTGATAGTTTAGCTGGGGCTTAAGTCAACCAGCATTAACTTAATTGGCCACCATATACCAAGCTACTCCAATAGATTATGGTGTCACACAAATAAAAGCAACCAAAAGGCAGAGTGATTAAAATTACAATTTTTGAATTTATTTTCAACACTACTTGACAGTACAAATATTGTAAAGAATTTTAACATTAATTGTCCTGTCTCAGTTTCTTGGCTGATTGTAGGACCTGGAACAAGTGATATTACAGTTTTAATTTGTATTGATTTCAAAAATATTGTAGTGTACAGTCAAACCCCTGTTAAGCGGCCACCTTTTATTAAGCGGTCACTTATCAAATCCCCAAAAATAAATCGCCCCCATACTTACTATGAAATTGACCTCTATTACAACTGTTGGCAATTTCCTAAGGGAGACCGCGATTACATGTAATAAAGGTTTGACTGTAGTTACAAGTGGCAAGAAACACTATTAAGGTAATTTTCTTCATACCAGTGCCATTATTTTTTTTTTGAATTTGTTTTTCATGTAATATATCAAACATGAGACACAGTGTTTCATCACAAGATCAAACACTGAGAAGAGAGTTGAAAATACGACGCGCAGCGGAGTATTTTTGACGAACTTCGAGGTGTTTGATCTTGTGATGAAATACCGTGTCGAATGTTTGATATTACTTCTCAAACAAAATGATTTTAGAAGGAGAAATTAAGGATGCAAAAATGAGGAGTGTTTCATCTGATTTCCAAACACTCATTAAACATTGATTTCCTTTGTATTTTCTTCATGAATTATTAATGAGTTTGAGAACTCTATTTCATTTGGTGGCCGATATGTGAAATGGTTTTTGTAAACTATACATAGAGATTACAGCATTGGAGATTTATAACTTCACTACTGGTAAACAAAATTGCTTTGAGTGTGTGTTATTCAGTTGGTTTTAATATGTTCTTGCACTACATGTGATTGCTGTGAGCACTATTAGTATTTTGATTTTCGATAAAAAATAATACACAAAGTTCCCAGGAAAAAAATTCTCTCAATGACAAACCATGGGCTCCAACACCATTTACTTCTTTTAATTGAATAAGGTATAGAATAATACAAAAAAAATAAAAATCTGAGCATTCTTCTATAAGCTTTGCCCTCTCCTCTTGATTTTCCTTTGCCTTTTCAGTGCCATTGGACCATGCCCTTTAGGGGAAAAGAAAGAAAAGTCTCAAATTTCCTGTAATTGCAATACGAGTGAATTTAATGCTCCAATTTAACGCTGTCCCTTCGGGACTTAAGGAGTTCCAGCATGTGCATCACATTTGGAAATGCAAAATCTAAAATGTATTCACTGGATCCCTTTTTCACATTGTTTGCACATGAATTATTCAATCAGTACAGCATGCAAGCCCACACGAAGCCTGCAATAATAGGCCATTTAAATGATGATGTCAGTTGCTCAAAATTCACCACCAAGCTTTCTTCACATTCACACAATTTTCAAATTCTGGCACATGCATACGGTTTACACAGGGGTATTCCTTTCAGTTTTGCTCATTTGGGATTCGGATTTTCGATAAAATTTACCAAGCAAAGCTTGGTGGTGTAATTAACTAGTTTGCCATAGTAGTATGGGGCGTTGGGGGTTCTGGACCACCCAAATAAGCATCCAAACACCTGAATTACCGCCCCACAGATTCATTGCATTCATCCGTGGGGGGCGGTAATTCAGGTGTTTGGATGCTTATTTGGGTGGTCCAGAACGCCCCAACGCCCCATACTACTATTCTGTTTGCATATGCTGTTCCGGTACTAGACCACCACCCCCAGGGGAGTATTACCAATTGAAGAAATCCCACCACCTGTATATACCCACCCACATGGCAATGGCGAACGTGAAAGCTTTCAAGAGATTCCTGAAATCGCGTGAAACAGGTCTGATCAAAAAGAGTGAAGAATGGGTCAAGGCAAGGCAAAATACAATCGGTGCATCGGAGATCTCTGCCTTGACAGGATCTTCGCCATTTGAGAGCCAGTCAAGCCTAATTCGCAAAAAAGTAAAGCCTATTGATATGAGCAAAAATGTGGCCTGCGCTTGGGGCACATTATTTGAACCACTAGTCCGTGAATACTTTGAGAAGAAACATTCTGTCAAAGTTTTCGGATATAAGGGCTCTCTATATCTTGCAAAGGATCACCCTCTTTTTGGGAAGGTCACTTGCAGTCCAGACGGATACTTCTCACACAATGACGAGACAATAGTCTTGTTAGAGTTCAAGTGCCCTTACACCAGAAAGATTACAAGAAATAAAATTCTTAAACATTACCGTGATCAAATACAAACCGGCCTTGCTCTCAGCGGGGAGAGAGTTAACAAAGGCTTGTTTGTCGAAGCCTATTTCAGAATGTGTTCTTTGAAGCAGCTTAGCCTTAGCCTTGAACACAATTCCTTGCCAAACAAAGGGGTTGTACACAAAACAAAAAAAACATCAGCACTCGCTTGTGGTATTTATCTTCTATCTTGCAAGCAAAAACTATTTCCAGATCAAACAAAATTACTTAACCTCGGCGCAACAAAATCAACAGCAATGTTTGAAAAAATTATGAGAGGAATTTTATCGGGAGATATCTTGTGTAGCCGTGATTGGTTTTATATGACATATGATGAGGATCAGAAACTAAACGATTTAAAATTTTTGAAGGACATAGGCAGAAGGACATTCTGTGAAGATTGGCCCCCAAACTATTATAAGACAGTTGCCTTCTTCGCATGGAAGCTGCTGGACATAACAGAAATTTGGGAAACAAAACAACCAAATTTCTTAGAAAATATTCACGAATCAGTCAAAAGTTTTCATGAAAATTTGTCAAAACAAAAACACCTTGACAAAACTTACTTAGCAGGCTGCCCCAGACAGCCCTTTTTGCTTAAAAGGGATATTTCGTGCAGCATATACAATATCTCATTCTACCCGTCTCAGTCCCCCAGCGGTCAGAAAGCTTCGATATTACTTCGGCGGTCATTACTATCAACTTTGGCCGATAATATAGCGCCAGAGCTTCAATCTCGTTCAAATACACTGCAGATGTGGACGCAGTAACTTCGAGAAATGCCACCTAAAGTGCCAGAGTGACAGAATCAGAAGAAAGTGAAAAAATCACCGGATTTGCAGTTCGATAGATCGATCTACGATCGTGAGGATTTTGCTTGTTTACTGAGTCGCTGACCTCTGGGAGCGAGGGCGATAACTCTAAGGAGAACTGTAATCATTACATCATAAAGCGGTATTTATTTTTAGAAATAAGGGGGAACCTTGTTTTTCTCGTGCCGGGATTTTCCCTTTATGACGTAAACTTTGCCAGAATATTCGAAAATGACAGTTTAATCTATTTTTTACTGCTGATGTAATTGTCATGTGATTAGTTTTAACCAATATTATGCTATGGGTTCAGCTATTAACGTCATTCGAAACAAGTATGGACAACAACCAGATGCTCCAAGACGTTTTTCAAACCTTTTCAGGAGAAATACCCAAGAATTCAACCAAACCTGGAAAATGTTTAAAAGAAATTCAAGCAAAATATGCTAGAGACCTAGCTGCTTGTAGACAAGACCGCTTGATGAACAAGAATGTTGGAGAGATGTGTGTATATTTTCTACTTGTTATGTTAATTTTTAATCCCATTGCACCAGTTTGTTGAAAAATATCTAAGATTTCGTTTTTGTGCTGTTCCAATTCGTACTTTCATGTTAAATATGAAAATTATTCGGGAAATTTGCGAAGAAGATGCTACCTTCTGTAAGAACATTTGTTAAATTCACAAATGAAAAATATGTATCAATGATGTAATGTTTAAAAATAGCACAACACGTGATTTGATTGTCAAAAAGTGGGAAACGCGTTTCCTACTTTATTGATTCAATAAGTCTACATTTTACAAAGTTATGACGTCATGAAAGCTAGACACGTGATTTAATTGTCAAAAGTGGGAAACGCGTTTCCTACTTTTTTGAATCTATTAGCCTGTATTTTTTACAAAGTTATGACATCATGAAAGCTAGACACGTGATTTGATTGTCAAAAGTGGGAAACGCGTTTCCTACTTTTTTGAATAGATTAGTCTGCATTTTTTACAAAGTTATGACTTAAGTTATGTTTTATCTTAAGTTTACCCAATTAATCATTTGAAATTAATTAATATAAATATGACTTGGCAAGGCACTGAAGTTTATAAGCATTTTATTACACAACTGTATACCATTGGGCGTATGGATGAAAATAATAAAATACAAAAACTCAACTAGATGTCTTTGATTTAAAACATAAGCAAGTCATGCTGCGTTCACTCACTGGCAAGTGGTTAAAGTCCTAGCCGAGGATAGGTAAAGAACAGCCACAGGCACCCCCCTGCAATGGTTTTGTCACGCAAGGTGTCACGCGTGACAAGTAACGCAATGTCACACAACGTGACCCATCATTTCAAGCATGATCTTCCAGTTTTGCTCGTGTTTCCAGATTGATTTTTGTGGAATTTGTAGCCAGAAGTAATTGACAAGCCGTTGTGGCCCTATTATCTCGTTTAAGATTTTATAGGCTACAAATGGCATAGAGATTCTTTCTGGTAGATGTTCTTCGATTAATTTAAAAGGAATCATTTGCATGTTGTATTTCATCATAGGACAAGCAGACGTAGGGTTCACAAATTTTCAGATGTTTGTTGAGATAGATTTTGAAGTTGTAGCGTTTGTTGGGCATTCTTTTTTTTGTAATTTTGTAATCACCACCATAGAGCTCGTTATAATCGAAGGTCACACCATCCAGAGGCTCTAAGAGCCCGCAGTCCTCACAGCAAAGTTCTGATGAAAACATCCAGAGGTTTAATTTGCCTTCGTAGTTTTGGAAAGCTTTTATCCTTTCATTCCAAAGGGTGAAAGGTGAGTGTGGGGGGTATTGTACCACGGGAGAAAGACACCTCTTTGATGTGATGAAGGCGTTCTGGCAGGTTTGAGCGCCGTGTTTCCTTGGTGTAGTTGTCGAGTGAGTGCAAGAGGATAAATTTGTGTTCTTTATCAAGCTCATCGAGTTTGGCTTTGTATTCGCCTTTAGTGTCCAAGAATCGAACATCAGCCAGTTGTTTAGCGAACTTCTCCATGGATATACACCGTGTTGTGTATTCAATTGGGCGCAACTGATTTATCCTTCAAAATGTAGAGGTTAAATCCAGAATTTAGTTTCTCAAATCGGACTTGGATGCTGCGGTGAGAAGACTTATCTTTTATTGAAACTCTTGTTTGACTTCCTTGCGAAGTTCGTTTTTGAGTTTCTCGAGGTCTGGAGCTTGTGTTTGAGTGCCAACGTCTTTTTTTGCCTTAACACCATCCCTGATTGCAGCTTTGAGTTCGTGATATTTTTCCACCTCACGAGAAATAATTGTGAATTCTGCATCACTGATCCTCTTGTCTTCCAGAGCCTTTGAGATTAGCTCATTGACAGTGTTTCGTTTAGCCAGGGCAAGTGTGTAGATCTTCTCGTGTTTGGTCACTTTCCTCCCTAGCCGCTTGTTGGCAGCTGTAAAACCAACTGAGGACAGCCCACAAAGCGTGGCAACACCGGCAAGTGCGGGGCTTGCAACAATGCCGAACCCAGTCAATGCAGTGGCAAGGGCCCCTGATGATAGCCCAACAGAAAGTGACCCAAGGCCAACCGCCAAGTAATGAACTAAGGATTGGGTTCGTTTATATTTCTTTGCGACCTGACGGTAATGCTCGGCTTCGTCAGACAACTCCTTAAGAAAGTCAGAAATCTTTTTGAGCCGGAAATCTTCTGCATTGATTTGAGTGATCTCACGCATAGGGTAGAGCTGTTGTGTCTCGCTGTACTCGGGAGCCGATGGAAGCACATTGGCAGAACTCATGGCGTGGGTATATATATATGATTTTTTAATTTATCTCAACTTCAAATTCCAAAGGCGCGTCATTGAAGTTGAAGAGGTCATTGTTGTCATCCCTCACCGACAGTGTTATGCTGTTTACAAAATCACCAGACGAGACGTCACGCAAGACGTTCTGTTGTGTTGGTTCGTAGAGAATTTTCTCAAAAGCTTTTCCACGAATATCAAACCGAGCCAAAACTGTCGAAGGCTTACCATTGAGGAGGTTTTGTTCTTTATCAACCAGATCACAGTGGATGAAGTAAGTGCTTGGTGATGTGAATTTTTTAGTGGTTATATGAGGGGGTGTTTGTGTGTCATTGCCAAATAATAATCTAAGATTATTGGAAAGACCTATTAGATATTTACCCCCTGGATTCAAAATCACCATAGCGCCAAGAGATGTATATGGTTTTACATTTATCTCCATATTCTCTTCTGTGTATTTATCAACTATCGTTCTTGCCAAAGTACTGGGAGTGTAAAAACCAGGCTCAATGTCAATTATAACGGGTTGGGCCCCCGAGCTTAATGGTTTTACTGATATTTGTCCTCTTTGCTTCAAATTATGCCACGAGTTGAAAATTGAGCAAGAGACAAGACGGATGTATCTCGGTTTCGGAAGTGGGTGATCGAAGTAGATCGTGTGAGGGTTCGAAGGTGTGACGATTGTTAACACAACCATGATTGTATATATAATTATAATTATAAAGGTAATTATATATACAATCATGTTTGGCAGACGGCCCGGTGGATTTAATCCTAATTCAAATCTTGGTATAAACATCGGCGGTCACAGTTACGGACCCCCACCCCCTTTTTATTCGACCCCAAACGCCTATACCCATGTAAAGTCAAAGCCACCCCAAGATCCACTAGCCTGGATGGAAACACCGGAGGCAATGAAGCTCTCTGCCGCGGCCAAGGCCAAGGCGATATCAGACTTCAAAAAGCGTTTCCCGCGCGCCGATATGTCACGCTTTGAAGTGCAAGTCGATTTTAGCGACGACCGCAAAACCGCCACAGGGGAAGTGCTTTACAAAAAGGGCCCTGGTTCATGGAAGCTCGTTACAAGAATGCCCCACAAAGATTGGACTCAAGCTATGAGAGACGCTCTTGGTCTCTATCAAGACGGGGGTTTTCCTTATCAGTTATCGTTGGGGCAACCAGAAAAGTCAATCCCAGCTGTTGATTGCTCCACCACAATAGACAAGGATATGATGATTGGCGCAATCTTGAACGACGAAGCGCAAAATATTTACGGCACGCCATCTGATTATTTCACAACGAAATACAGAAATATCTTCAGGGACACACAGATTTCATTCACAACCGCGAAATACGGTAGAAAGTGGCTCGGTGGACCGCATATGAGTTTTTGGCCACAACAACTCTCCTTCGCACTGTGGTGTGCAACAACCGGCTGTGGAATCTCGCGTGACATTCTCTTCGATAAGAACTCCAGTCTACCCCTAACCTCCCAGCTCCGGTCGTTTTACCGGTTTCATGTTTATTTCACAACAAGGCGAATTCTTTACACGATGGGTGGGGAACAAAGCGTGAGTGCTTTGCCAGATGACCTTCCATTCAACCAGAAAGACAACAAGTACAACATCGACGCGTACAAGAAGATTTGCATAGAGTTCGGTATTGATCCCATTTCTGACTTCCGTTATGCATACGGCAAGAACCACGGTCTTGGGAATGTCTACATTGGGGAATACGGGGGTGGCAACATTTCTACCGATTACACCTATCCAGACCCCGATCTAGCTCTGTTCAATGATGAGCGCGTGACTGACAGAAACGACCCCAACTATCGCGCCAATGGAATATCTTTCGTCCGCAACGACCAAGGGGCGGACACCCAGTTCGAGCACTTTGTGCCTGGCTAACACAGCCAGGGCTCGCGCGTATGAACCAATCAATCGAGGCCTTTGTGTACTGCATTCTTGGTTCACAAGCCAAAACCCGCAGCAGCATCATTGGAAGAGGAGGCCTGGCGTTCGAAACGCAGAGAGTATTCCTCACCCATCTAGAGGACGCCATAATACTGAACGACATCGCAACAAGCGTACAGCGTTACCAGCTTGCCATCCAAGCAACGAAAGTGCGCTTAGACTTTGCGACAGCACCCGGAAGCTGGCTCATGCCATCACGCATGATTATCAACACAGAGAGCGTGATCGGGTATAACAACAATCTACAGGAGGCAACGCAAGGGATGAAGCTGGGCGTGAACTATGATGTTTATCTGGGCACAAAAAAGCCTCCCTTCGCCACATGGACGGTGGACCAACAAAGATTAATCCACCAAACAGTCACCCATCAAACCCAATTCATAAAGCGGCTACACAGGCACAGGGCATCGCGCCCAAAGTCCCCACACCCACATCACAACCAGCCCCAACACCCACACCACCAGCCCCAACCCCCACACCAACACCCACAACACAGCCCGACTCACATCACGTAAACAAGGCACTCATTGCTGTGGGTGCGCTTGCTTTGGCAGGCCTTTTCGTTTGGTCCAGATAAGAAGTTCAAGACTTCGAACGCTTGGTGATTCTTTCAACAAGGAAGGCCACCACGGCAAGTATGAGCAGCCAGGCGTGTTCACCCAGAAAGGAGATGACCGACCCAGCAGCTTTGAAGATGAAGCTCACAATTGAGCCAATGAGGCCAGGCAGGGCATTAGCTGCTTTTTTGCCAAGCTCTTTAAGCCCATTTCCAATAGCCTTGGTGGCCTTTGCCAGGCCATTCAAGGTGGCGAGTACCACAGCGCTGATGGTGATGCCAGCTGCCAGAACAATCGCTTGCAGGGTCCATCCGTATTTCTTGAAGATTTCTCTAACCCTCTCTCTCAAAGACAGGGCTTGTTCCCGCACCTCAACCTGTGGTCGGAGCCTTGCCAGCTCTTCTTCTCGCTCAGCAACCCGGGCTTCCGCGGCTTCTCTATCAGATGGAGAAGTGTTCTCATCCTCTATCACGCGTCTGTCTTCAGCGTTCTGCCGTTCAAGCTCGACTTCTCTTTCGTTTAACTCATCAAGTGGTTTAGTAGAGTTTATCCCTGCTTCTATTTCATTTCTTTCCTTCACCATAGCAGAAAGGCGTGTTCTAATTTTGTCCGCCTTTGCCTGTTCTTGGGCTCGTTGTTTTTGTATTTTTTGCAGGGCCCCTAATTCTTTTTTCTGGTTTTCAAGATCTCGTTGAAGATTCTTTTTCAGCAGTTTTAGGCGGGCTATCTCTGCTTGATTTTCAACGCTTGAACCGTGTTCCTGCTCCAGAGCGTCAATCCTCGCTTGTTCTTGCTCGATTCGGTTTCTGAGGTTTCGTTCCTCATTTTGTGCTTGTTGTAGTTCCAAGGCAACCCTTTCATTCTAGTTCAGTTGTTTTTCTGCCTCCTTTAATATTTGTCTTTCTTCCCTTATTAATGCATCCGCTTCAGACTTAAGCTCTTGAGCGCTTGGCGCAAGAGCCGCCTTTTTTTTTGTCTGCGAAATCTTTAAGAAGGCCAGACTCATCTTGCTTGAAAATAAGAGTTTCGCCGCCCTTTGGCCCAAAGGAAACTATTTTGCCATCATTTGCTGCTTTTTTTGCCAAAACCAATTGGGCCTAATTTCGCGAGGTTTACTTTTGGAAACTTCTTTTTGATCCAGTCAATGGCTTTATCGATTCTCTCTGCTTTTTCATTTCCCTCTATGATTTATCCAAGCAGAGGGGCGGTGTCACAAGTGCTTGGCAACCCACTTTGTTCGGGAGACATTGTATGCATTTCAATATGCTCGCCACCAGGACGATATGGGGTGGATGTACCGCCTGGTTCAAAGGGTTGCGTGGTGTCGGGGCCGGTGTCTTGGTCCTGGGTCCATCGTTGGGCTTCTTGTTTTTCTTCTTCTGTCATTTGTTTCCACATGGCGTCAAGATCATCATCACCGTCATCCCCTTTGTTTTAGGGATTGGTTTCATCAGTTGTCTCAGTTGTATCGACTTCGACTTCGCCGCCTGTTGCCATGATGATATATGAATATAAATTAAAAAAAAAACAAATATATACCATGGCTGTGCAACCGAATCTACTTTCATCTCACAGTGAAAAAACACTGGGCGCCATGAAGGCAGAGCGGACCGTCAAGCGCATCACATTCAACCCATCTGTGGCCAATCCCGGCGAGACACTATACGTCTCGGTGCCCAAGCTGGGCGAGCACGATGTTATTGTGTCTGGCTCACTTGCACTGGTGTTTAACATCAACCTAGCCGGGGGTCATGCAAATAACTATCTCGTACAAAATGTTTCTCGGGCCCTGGTGGACAGGTTTGTTCTAAAGTTTGCCGCCACCACTGTCCAGGACACGGTTGGGTACGACATCTACAAGATCTTCGAAGACCTATTCAAATCAACCGATGAGCGGGAAAATATGCTTATGGAGGGCATCCAGAGTGTGGATTTGTGTAAGATACGCTCTGGTGCTGGCGACAAGAAGACCTCAGGCGTGGATGCGGAAACCAAGCTGGAGACAATATACAAGAATAAGTATCGCATCAAGCTGGATCACCAAATCTTAACTGATCACGGAATCATATATCCTCAAGCGTTATTCAATGATCCTGTCTTCGAACTAACCCTTGCCCCCGCATCCCAAGTTGTCTGGGGATCAGACACAAGCAAGCTCGTGTACAAGCTGGAAAACATCCAGCTGGAGTATAAGACGATCAGAAGTAAGGAGCTGGCCGACGATGCAACAAGCGCTTACACTAGTGGTAAGGAGTTCGCCTATGACCTCGTAATGCGAGATCGGGTGCATCCCTTCTCAAAAGGTGGTGACACTCGGTTGAATCTTCGGGTTAACCCACAGCGCCGGTCTGTCAAGGGCATCCTCTTGCTGTTCAACAATCCCTATGTAGCGGGTGACAGGGACTTTGAGAACTATTTCAATCCCGACATCACCAAAAGTGAAGGTCACAGTCAACGGTGTTCCAAACAGGCTTTACAACGAGGGCATCAGTGGTACAGACATGTCGAATGAAATCTTCCGATACTTCAAGCCACACACGAGCGGCAGGCCCAACATGAACTTGACCAAATATCTCACAGGCAACAAGTTTGGTCTCTGGATTGACCTGCGGTCCATGGCTGACACATCCCTGCACGGCAACGGCCAACGGCTCGTCAACACACAGGATGGCGTGCAACTCGAGATCGAACGAAACGGCACAGGCTCTGGAAACGCAAACTGCCACATCTTCACCAACTCAGACTCACAGATGAACATCATGGGCAGGCAGCTGGAATCGGTTCAGTACTAGGCAAACACAAACACACGCATATATACCACAAGCCCCATGGCCACAAACAAGATCAACTTCTATGCTAAGCCGGCTCCCCTGCCGTCCACCGGACCATTATCACACAATAAAATACAAAGACTTCTGGCAATGGCACCCTCCCCACCAGTTTGCAAACCAAGTAATATAGGTGTTGGTTATGGGCCCAAGAAAGCTGCCATTCAACGCACTAATCGTGGGCCCCACTAAC
This sequence comes from Dendrophyllia cribrosa, assembly GCA_024195265.1. Taxonomy (NCBI): domain Eukaryota; kingdom Metazoa; phylum Cnidaria; class Anthozoa; order Scleractinia; family Dendrophylliidae; genus Dendrophyllia; species Dendrophyllia cribrosa. Next base: position 10,067,539 of record JAJLRJ010000013.1, on the reverse strand, counting down.
TCTGGCAAGACACAGTATCTTCTAAACCAACTGAGAGGCCCCTTTAGGGGTTGTTTTGACTACACAGTTTTATTCTGCCCCACATTTGTCAAGAACAAGACATACAATGGCTTCGTGGACCGCGATCCGCACATCTTCGTGATTGTCTGCCAACAGCATGAAATCGAAGACTGGTTGAAGTTGGCGAGCTTCTTTTTCACATGCACCAACACTTTATTCATTCTCGATGACTGCGCCGCCTCCAAAGATGTCAAAGGCCGCACGAGCCAGCTGGTCAATCTGGGGTTCAGTGCAAGACATGACGGCATATCCGTGTGGGTCTTGACCCAGCAGATCACCAGCATTGCTAAGCCATATCGTGATAACATTGCAGCGATCGTGCTCTTTTACACACCCTCCAGCAAGACAACTAAGGCCATCTTCGAAGACTATGCCGGCGAGCTCTCCCATGAGGAGTACAAAGAGCTTATTGCAAGGCTCAAATCCCGCAAGTTCTCCCACCTGCTCTTCTCTCTGAGGCACCCGTATGGAATTGAGTACAAGGTTTAAACACACATATATACATGCCATGAATGCGCAAACCAGCCTACACAAGCTCACTGTGCTTTCACAGCTTTTGGATGAATTGCACAAACACACACTTGATGCGCAAAACAAAATTATCAAAGCCGCTGGTGAGGAAGATCTGCGCCTCATGCTTCTCAACAGATATCCATTGCGGTTGAATTCTATGCCAGACACCATGGCGGGGCTTATACGAGAGCTTGAAACTCTTTTGCCCGACATCAAGAGAATTATTACATACATACATACATACATACATACATAATCTTTATTTACCCACGGTTTCTCTATTCATACATAATGCTCTTCCTGAGAGCCGTGCCTATAAATTACCTAATTTATTAGAAAATACGAAATAAAATTGATAAGTTAACTAAGGTAATAAAAATGTAAAAACAAGGTCACTAAGTTAATTTTATTTGTACTAAAAATTTCTTCTCAAAATGTATCATTTAATTATGTTTTTAAAAGCTGTAACGTTCGGCTGAGTTTTAGCATTACTGGGGAGGCTATTCCAAAGTACAGAGCCTCTATACTGATAGCTGTTTTTGCCAGCTTCGCTGTTTGGTCTAGGCACAAACAAATAAAAACACATATATATACCCATGTTGACGGCACAAGCAGCTGAAGACCAGATCATTTTGAACGAAATAATGCCGATGCTGGAGGCCACCCCTGATACCACACCTCCCACAGGGATAGTTGGTGACAATGGCATTCCTGCCAAACGTGAGAAGCTGGCAATCCTTGTTTCAACCGGCAAGTCCAAAGAAGCTATCGGAGTGCAGCTCACACACGATCATGTCAAGCGGTTGACAGACAAGGACGTTGAGAAGTACTGCAAAAGGTACGAGGCCTACGTCGGCAACAAGACAACCGAATCCCTAGTTGATTCCGCCATCATGCTAGCGTCCAAAGGCTTTGGCCTGGTGATCCCGATTGAGTATGTTAAGGAGTTGCAGCAAGAACTCAAGAACGACTACATCATCAACCAGGAGCTGTCGAATTTTGCTGGGGCTCTTGCCATGCGATGCGGACGATTGCTGGCGCTTGCCAATGCTGCTCTCATCACAACAAAACACATCAAGTTTGAACGAGAGCCTGACTTGATAGAATTTGAGCCCCAACTCACACATCCAACCAGAGACAGTGAAGGCTATCCACTTGAGGGCTTTGATGAAGTTAGGCTGGGACCTGGGGTGACCTTGAAGGAACCTTGAAGGAACCTGGCTGGAACCTGACAGCAACCTGTCAGCACACTTGTCAGCACACTTATCACATCTCGTAAAAATAAAAAATCATATATATATATATATATATATATATATATATATATATATATATATATATATATATATATACCCACTATGGCCACACCACTCGAGACGATCCCTGAAGAAACTCCAACTCCAACTCCAACTCCAACACCTGCCCGTGTTACCTCTGAGGCCCCGAAAACAAAGCCTGCAACAGAAAAGAACCCAGGCCGTGTTGCTTCTGGCAATAGGCTAGCAGAACGCAACCGCCTGGCCCGTGAAGCAAAGAAAAGACCGAAGCACAAAACCCTGCACCCTCAACAAGTGGCACAACAAGTGACACAACAAGTGGTGCAACAAGTGACAAAACAAGTGACAACAACAACAACTCAATCTTTTATATTCTGGGGGTTGGAGGGTTGGCTGTCTCTGTTGCGGGTGTGTATTACCAACGCGAAGCCATAATGCAAAGGCTTGGACGTAAATCTAACACACCAGCAACACCCGCTGCAATGCCGGCTGCAATACCCCCATCTCGAATTCCTGTAAGGCAAGGAATTAAAAAAAATGGAATAAAAACAAGCCCGAGCTGAGTCAGAAAAAATAAAAAAAACATATGTATACTGCACACAAACCATGTCTGACAACAAGCTTGTGAAGTCTATCCTCGAAGCCGCAACAATCACTGGCCTTGTCGCTGGTATTGGTTGGATTGGGAAAAAGACCATCAAAGAAAACTTCACTGCCGACCCCAGTGCAAGCTTTATGAACTTAGTCAAGTTCACAACCGTCATGGCTGGCAGCATCGCGCTGAAGAAATATCTCGAGGACCAGAAAATCCTCCCAGACAACATGTAATAAACCATATGTATACACACGGCCACAATGGCTTCGATTGCAATAATGGCCCTTGGTGCTGTTCTCAATGCGGCTGCTTTCACAGGCGGCAATTATCTCGCGAAATATCTGTCTGGTGATAACGGAAAGGCAGCAATGGATGAGAAAATCCGACATGACAAAGCCCTTGAACAATACCAAGCGGCTTACGCCAAATACCAGAAGGACCGCACCAAGCTCCTCGACTGGATCGCAGCCAACGATCGGGTTAAACACCAAGCTAGCAAAAACTTCCAAACGACTGCCCAAGCCCTGGTCTTGTATAACCAGATGCACCAAATGCAACCAGATAAACAAATCAAAGACTACAAAGAGCCTCAGTTCTCGGACTTCTACAAGCCCAGCCCACAACAGCAGAATGGTGAACTTGTGTTCATTGGAGGCACCCTGCTTGCGGGTGGGTATGCGGCTTATCGCTTTCTTTAATTTAAAAAAAATAAATAAAAACCATATATATACCATGGCTACACCCTATTCTAAAGAAGCTCGTGACGCAGTTATGGAACAGTTGTGCTTTTTTCCATCATGCCCCTTAGATGAACAATCTGAGGAACTAGCGAAATTGATTCAGAAACTTACTGAAGACATCCTCGCATCCGTGCCGGAAGAATATCATGAATTAAACCGCACACTCATAACATTCCTTACGTCTCAAGAAACTGAGGAAATAACACGAGCAGCTCATAAAGCGGGGGAACTAGCTAGAAACGTTGCTATCGACCTTGTAAAGCAATTGGCTAACAGAGTTAAGTAAGAGTTGCGTCTTTTACTTGCACAGTATGGCCATGGACCGGTCGCCGATTCATTAACTATATATATACCCCCTATGGAGACCAAACTCTCAAAGATCTATTACAGTCTGAAAGGGTATTGGAAAGGTCTTGCCGCTGTGAAAAAGTTAGCTGCAGCGACCAAGGTCTCTGAAGATATCGCAAAGAAATGGCTGGTCAAACAAGCCCTTTGGCAAGTTTACCTCCCAGCGCCACGCCATATCCCCCGACCCAAGTTTGATGTCTCATCACCCAATGCAGTGCATCAAGCAGATCTTCTCTTCCTACCCCACGACAAACTTCCTCATGGGAGAAAGGTTTACAAATACGCATTAACCCTTGTTGATGTGGCTAGCCGATACAAAGCAGCAGAGCCCCTGACTTCGAAAGAGTCTGAAGAAGTCTCAAGGGCATTTCAGAAGATTTACAGGAGGGGGCCTTTGAAGTGGCCTCAACTCTTGCATGTTGACCCTGGGAAAGAGTTTATCGGGGTTGTGACTAAGACCATGGAGGATAACAAAACGACCATTCGCGGGCGGGTTGATATCCACAGAGACCAAGCGATAGTTGAGAGATTCAATCGTACCCTGGCTAAAAGGTTGTTTGGTTATCAATATGCCGTTGAAATGAATATGTCCTCTGGCCGTTCGACTGCTTGGGTGAAAAGACTGCCAGATGTTGTCTCGGCCTTGAACAATGAAGTAACAAGACTCACTGGCAAGAAGCCAAAGGATGCGATCAAAGAGAAAGAAATATCTTCCAAGCCCGCGACTCCATATGCTAGGCTTGTTGGGGTGAATGAGAAGAAGCTCCCACCCCGGGTGAGTGTGAGATATTTGTATTACCCCGGTGAGCTTGAGGGGGGTGGTAGGCGGGCGACTGATCCGATCTGGTCGTTGAAGGTCTATAACGTTGAGAGAGTTGTCACCAAGCCGAATGAGCCACTGGTGTATTACCTTTTCGATAGGCCCAAGAGAGGGTTTGTTCGTGAGGAGTTGATGATTGTGCCGCCGGGCACTCAGTTACCACCAGCTGGTCTCTAGCGCGTATCTTTGTGCCCGTATGCCAGCGTATGGACACCATCATCCTTGATCCAGCGCTTGGAGTCAAAGGGGGAAAGTGTTGTCTTGGTTAGATGCTTACCGAAGATCTGGTGGCCTTTGCTTCGGATCCTGTCCATCCCGTGCTTGAAGGTTCGCCGGTCGAAGAGGGCGTCCTTGTAGTTCTGGTGGGTGATCTCTTTCTTTGTTACAACCTTGGTGGTGCCCTTTGCTTTCTTGATGTTTTTAGCGTCATCCACAAGGATGGAGTACATCTTCGAGCGAAGACACACAGCCTCCGAGATCGTCTTACCCGCGCACTCGTCCTTCATCTTGCCGATGACCTTCTTGTTAAGCTGGCTGTGGAGTGGATGGTCCTTGGGATAGTCACTTGTGTCGTAGAGTTCGTCCCGAAGGTTCTCCATGTCTTTGAAGACATCATCCGTCTTGATCTCGAGGAGTAGGGAGTCGGTGTCTGTGTAGAGTAGGTCTACTCGCGGACCGTACTTCAGCTTGAGATGGTTGTAGTAGAAGTCGTACATCAGTGTTTTGGAGAGATCAAGGATGCACATGCCTGTGTAGACTGGTCGGTTGAAGAGGATTTTCTCCCTCTGCATCTGGATCCCCGCCAGGTTGCTTCCAAAGACCGCTGCTCTAGTAAACAGTGGGCTTGCGATAAGCTTTCTCATCTTGTCTTGCTCGTGCAGCCGGACAAGCTTCATGTCGATTCGATTTCTGAGGTTCTCCATTGTCTTACCGAAGACGGAGTCGTTCATGAGCTTGAATAAGTTCTTCTCGAAGTCGGAAGTGGCCTTCGTCCTGAGCTAGGTGTTCAGGGAGATGTATGGCTCCATCCACGCCCTCTGCTCGAACTTGAGGATTTTGTGGATTTTCCTCAACTTCATTCCAAGATCCAGGTACTGCTGGAGGGCCCTGTAATGCAACACGTACCGGGATTTATCGCGTACGGTAAGGAGCAGCTTCTGTGTCTTGTCCCTGGCTGCCCCTCTACCAAGGTCCTTTGATATGGTGACATCCATTCCCTTGGGACTACCTGCTTTTCTGGGGCTAGAGGATAAGCGTTGTGCTCGTCGTGCAGCTCCTCTGGGTACTCAAGATCAACCTCGAGGATGTAACCGATCTTTCTGTTTGACCTCCACTTCCTGATCTGGTGAACTGTTGGAAAGACAGGGCACCATGCGAACTTGCCAACTGGGAGAGGCTGACTCATGGCCCAACCGTAAAGATTGTTTGCGTCGTAGTACATGATGTAGCTTGGCTCTTCGTTGGTGTTGTAGTCGCGAAGATATTTATTGTTGGCCTTGCAGTGGCGCCTGCTCTCCATGGATATACCACCTCGCAAGCCTCTTTCAACAAAGAGGTGCATGTTGACGTCTGTGAGCAGTTCCAGGTTGACGCCCGTATACTTGAGAAGGGCGTCCCAGGAAAGGCCCGGGCTTGTATAGTAGTGTGCCGGGTCAAGCTTGTAGTGGTTCAGACATGTTTTTCGGAAGTTTTCGAAAACATCAGCCAGAAGAAGCACATCTGTGCAAAGGTAGAGATCGTGGTAATCCCTGAGTGTCTTGCAGCCGAATGCCTCCCACACGTTTTGCGCATGGGCGTATTCTTCATCGGAGATGCCTTCCTTCTTGAGCTCACTGTAGAAGGCATCCTTCGGTGGTAATGTTGTCTCATCGAAGGGGGTCCATGAGTCCATGTGCTCATATGGGTAGACACCTTTTTGTAAAATAAGCTCGCATTTGAAAGGATTCTTCTCGTAGTCTGCCGTGATTGTAAAGGACTCTGGCTTGTTTGCTTCAACCAGGGCGCTTAGGCTTGACTGCATGAACTGCAAGCTGTCAATGAACCTCAGCTTGCCAAGGGAGAAGGATATGTACTTCTCCATGTTGTTTGGGATGCATTTCAAATCAGAATGCACGTCTGCAATACCACTCATGATGTGATGCGCATCGTAACCCTTCAAGTTATGAAAGATTAATGGGATTATTTCCGTTTTAGAGCTGGTACGGAAATAGTTGATATTGCAAGCACTGTGAGCCGCACCCCGATATTTGAATTGCCTGTGATGTGGCAATGATCTTTTACTGCATCTCGAACAGAATCTTGGATAAGGGACTCTCTACATAATAGACAATCGGTCTGCTCTAATGAATTCTCAGGGGGGGGGGGGGCTGCCTTTGGTTTCTTGGTCCGATAAATGGAAACGCTTCCAATTCGCCATCCTCGCCCTGGATGTAAGTTTTGAATGTCTTTGGTAGCATTTGTTGGTGTGCCGATGAACGAAGCCCAAATATTCTCCGGTGTTTGGGTCATAGGCCGCAATGGCATCCCTGTGGTTCTCCTTGATGAGAGACTTGCCAAAGATGTGACAATCTGTTGCACGGTTGAAATCTGCCCAGTTTGCTCTTGTCATGGAGTGTGGTTCCTTGCGTTGCAGCTCGTCTCTTATCTCTCCTTCTAGCTGCTGAAGGCTGTTAAGAAAGAGTGACACCGAGTTCTCTCCTCTGTATAGATAAGGACCCTTTGTCTCTCCATCAGAGCGAACGGCTAACATGCAGAACCCGCAGGGTTTATGCACGGATGTTTCAGTGGTACTGCTCTGTGATGGGTCTGATGTGCAACCGTGGACTTTTTCGACTATGCTTTCGAAGTCGGCATAGATAACCCAAGGCTTCTTCATCTGGTTCTGTAAATTCTCGAAGTGAAGGAAGTTTTCGCCTTCTTTTGGCATTTCAGCTCGTACCGGCCTACCTTTGACTCCCCTGCAGTAGAAGAGATGGTCAGTGAGAACCCGTTCTGAAGAAAAGGCTTGGAGGCACCTGTCACAGTGATGCATACGACGCCTTGCGTTGTACTCACTGTGTAGGAGCCTGCTCATGCTCTTGATGTAGCAGTAATGCGAGGTGTGCATATCTGTGATCATCATCAGATTTATCCTTCGCAGATTGGGGTTCTCTAGCTCACTGATTCTGATTACAACCACCTTGTTGTTCTGGTATCCATAAATGTTGATTGGAAGGTTGTTTTGACGCTCAACCTTGGATATCTGGCTCAGTGGTGTTGGAAAATCGATTCCAGTGAAGTCTAGGTCATCATCAACGGGATAACTACCTGGCCGGTCTGAGTGAACATTTACAGGGAACAAGGCTGCTCTAAGTGCCCATCGGAGGCACTGGTTGTCTCTGTTCTTTACACTGATGATAGCATGCTTTGGTCTGAGTTTTGATGGGGTTGGGAAAAATGTGCCACCCCGTAGTGGTTGATACATCCCGAACTCAAGGTAAACAGTTTTGATTTTATCAATCACCCAGCCAGAACCCATCTGCTGCCATCTGGCAATCTCTTCCTTAAAACCATTGACAATGCCTTCCAGGATGCCCTCCGCAGCTTATAGAGATGTGTTACAATCAGTGGTTTAACGTTCCAAAAGAAGTGATCAATTTCTCGATTGTCATTGCCTTCCATTGAAAAGTGAACATCGAATGACAAAGTGACCTTCACTCCACCAAGCTCTGTAACTACGCGTGCTATTGTTTGGATAATAGCCGCCCTATTAGCTATGAAGAATGAATTGAGGTCCTTGATTTGGTAGTCATCAGGGACGTTCATCTTGTAGTCATGCAACCAATCATCAAAGTAGTCTTGGTTCCTTTGGTTAAAGTCAAGACCTTGAGCCGCCATGTTCATATCGATCTGCCGTGCCATGTGGGTGGGTATATACAGGGGGTATGATTTCTCCAATTGGTAATACCCCCTGGGGGGTGGTGGTCTAGTACCGGAGCAGCATATGCAAACAGAATAGTAGAATGGGGCGTTGGGGCGTTCTGGACCACCCAAATAAGCATCCAAACACCTGAATTACCGCCCCCCCCCCCCCCCCCCACGGATGAATGCAATGAATCCGTGGGGGCGGTAATTCAGGTGTTTGGATGCTTATTTGGGTGGTCCAGAACCCCCAACGCCCCATACTACTGGCATCAACATGCATAAGGTTTATTATCATTATCATACAGTTTAATAGCATCAACTGCATATAATCAGAAAATGCTAAGATAGATGTAACAAAAACAAAGCGGTTGCAAGATCAGCATACAGTGTAAAATAAACAAATTATTAACAGAATTAAGTTCAGATGTTTTGGCATAAAATAATAGTGATCCGCGGCAGATGTGTGCCACAAAGACGACAAAGTGTCTCGAGATATTGAATGTGTTCATCCATGCTGTTGGCCTGCATGTTGATCTGAAATTCACATTAACATAATGAACATAATAATAAATAATTGGACTTTAACTTTAAAATGCCCGGCCACAACGTATGGTTAAAATTTAAGGTTTACACGACACTCCGATACATGTAGATCTGAACAAAGGGAATCGGCCTAATAGTTTGCACACTAACAGACTTTCAACTTCCGTGCACTCGAGAAAAAACCTCGTGCACTCGACTGGAATTTTGACAGTTGGAAGCAAATTTATTCTAGTTTTTGAAAAGATTTTTTTTAGGAATCAAAAAAAATGTTACATACCTGAAAACTTCAACGAAAGAGAGGTTATTCCTCAATCGAGACCTTCGCAACAAGCACCTTCACCCGACTTTTCATCTGAATTTCTCTGTCTCATAACCGCGATCGCCATCAATTCTTTGCTTGTTGTGTGTATTTACTTGTCGTCTGCAATTTTGCAAGGTTTCATGGGATATGGTTACGGAACAAAGTCGCTAGGGCTCGAACAAGAGTAATGAATGAGATTCCTCGAGGTCCCACTATGACACCCATATTGGTGACGTCATCAAGTATCCAGAAATGGTTATAGCCCGGACTGATTGTTGGGTTGCATTGTGGAGACACATGAAGAGTGCTCAAACTGCAAGCAGTGAGCGAAGCAATATGCCAATAGTGAACACCTCTTACGTAATATACAATTATGTATACAATGTGCCCTTCCGGTTGTTACCATAATGGCTTTATGGCTTTATATATATATATATATATATATATATATATATATATTTACAAAAATATTGCTAATCTGGCATGCTACAGCTAATCTATAAAATAACGGATTTTTCATTTCATTGCAGCGCCAAGAAATGGAGGATGGGGATCATGGCAGCCAGCGGACTGGAATTTTGTGTCGTGCAAAAATGGATTCAAAACCAAACGCCGCCATTGTAACAATCCACACCCTGCCCACGGGGGGAAACATTGCAGTGGTAAAAGCACATTTAGCATCGATTGTAATGAATGTAACGTCAATAATGGAGGATGCGAACATCTCTGTATAAACCTACATAGCACATTTGATTGCAAATGTTATCCTGGCTATAAAAGAAGTCCACGAGGTTGGAAAACTTGTGAACGTAAGTTTGAAAAAAAAAACGATTTTTACTATACAGCTTACAAGTATATATATACACATATAGCAGTATGGTTTACATAAGTATATATATATATATATATATATATATATTATATATATGTTGTGGTTCAATTTTTTCTTTGGTTTGAAAATTTTCAAACCAGTTTGATTTTTGTTTTCCTTTGTCTCAGAATATGATAATGAACATGAGACAAAGGAAAATAAAAACTAAACTGGTTTGAAAATTTTTAAACCAAAGAAAAATTTGAAACAAAACATAGAGAGAGAGAGAGAGAGAGAGAGAGAGAGAGAGAGAGAGAGAGAGAGAGAGAGAGAGAGAGAGAGAGAGAGAGAGAGAAACGGAGAAACAATATAGTGTTTCACGCAGTCGTAGGAGTGTTCGATGCCAATACATGCAGGCCGAAATACAATTTTTTAATTCCCCATGCGGGGTAAAAGCAGGATAAAGATGGTTGACCAAACGAATGACTACCAGTACAAGGATCCACGTAGGATACGGTGCTTCTATGTGAATTAGTAGATAAGTGTACGAAGATGTGACACAGTAACAAACTTCTAACTGTTCCGGCTGTTTAATTCAGTCGACGTTTCGGCCTTCGGCCTTCTTCAGGTGGAACTATTTACGCAAATTTAGATCTAAGAATCGCATCTGCTATAACACCTAATTAGCTAATTATAGTACACTTTGTAATTTAGAGGTTTTTTTTTACAAATTGATGTATTTTCGCTGTTTGCGCCTTCTTGTTTGTTACCATTTACTTGTTACATAACCTTTTATTTTGTATTTTATCATATTACATAACCTTTTACATTTTCCAGTTTTAGTATAAATATTTGTCACTCTGTAAGCTTGTTTAGTATTTTTATATTACAACTGCTTTTCTTACTAATGGCTATTTGTGAAAAAATAAGGGAATATATTTTTTTAAAAATTGCCAGCGATTGCTTCAGTTTTGCAGTCATAATATCATCTTTATACGCATTTATTATCTAGCGACACGGTATCACAGGCACAAACTTTTGCCTTCACTTCGAGAGTAAAAATGTACATTCATATCATGCCAGTTTTGTCTAATTTGTAAGGTGTTTCTGATATTTTAAGTAATTACTTGTGCTACAAGTAACTGGCCAGCTCCCAGCAATGGAGTGATATCAAATGTCTGTAGAGGTAAATCGCGAGTGGCCTCCGGGACAACTTGCATAGTTACGTGTAAACGAGGATATCGACTAAACGGACATTCATCTTCTCAGTGTGAAATTAATGGAAAATGGTCTCCAAATACATCTCCGAGCTGTCAAGGTAAAGTAGTTCTCAAGTTGTTTATGATTTCCATGTGGAAGTTTTGCCTATAAGTGAATGAAACAGATTTTCGGAATTGTGGTGCAACTAATTAAAATGCAGGCTTAAAACTGTGATTCAAGCCTATGAATTTTACGACACCGCTTATTAACCTTGGAAACAAAACACATTTAACGGTAAAATGTACAATCAGTACTGCGGGAAAAATAGCTCAGGAAAACGGCCAACAGCTGGTGCTAATCCCGACAAAACATACATGTACAACCGGTGAAAGGAAGGAGAGTCAACTTAAAAACGCGAAGTTCACATCAAGATTTGGTTTCTTGTGTAACGGTGTAATGTCCACTTTTAACTCATGTCCGCGATTTCAGAAAAAAAAAAAATGCAGAAGGGAGAAATGGAAGAAATGGTTATGCATATTTATACCCACGAAAAGGTCAGAAGGGTTTCACAGCGTCTGAACAAATGGCCCTTCTATGCAGAATTCCGGGCATTTTGCCTCAGCAATCATATACAGGAGTCAGCCAATCAATCACAAACCGCTTGAAGGTTTGAACCCATGCCCCATGCTCCACGTAATGTTCTTACTTATGCACATGTATTGTTGTTTCAGTACGCAGATGTCCAAGCCTGACTCCGCCTGACAAAGGTGAAATCACCCCGTCTATTTGTAAATCAAACCCTTTACACGGTACAACGTGTAATTATAAATGTAAATCAGACTTCACACGGTACGGACCTAGCTCGACCAAGTGTGACGATGGGTACTGGACACAGGGTGGCTTCCAATGTCAAGGTATCTAAACACATTTTACACTCACTAATGACTACAATGTAAAAGTTTTAGTAACTGCACCATTGAAGAAACGATCAGTTCCCCAGCGTCAATTTTAATGGATTGATTTCCACACCCTCATTCACAGTTATAACCACCTCGTATAACACATATAATAAACGTGTTAATTGAATCGCTGAGGTGAACGAAAATACAGTTCCTTTAAGGGTGCAACTCTCGATTTAGCGGCGATAAATCGAGCGCTAAACGTTCCGTCCTTCAACATCCACCTGACGTAGGCATACGCGCCAAAGGCCAACGGAGATGCATTGCAAAATACAACAAGTAACGGATCTCTCCTAAAACTCCAGAGGGCGTCAGGCAGCGGTCAAACTTCACATTGTTACGTTGAGCTCAATAATTTCTTGAAATAGCACCATCCACTTCTTGCTTGCTTTAGGTGGAAACTCCTCAAGCAGTTTAAGGCCTGGGTTTAAAGTCTGTTCCGAAAATATGGTCGACACTTAATATATTCGGCTCGATTGCCTAGACCAGGTTAAAATTTTCCCTGGATGTAAATTTTTATGTCTTCTTCTCCCTTAATGCAAAAGTTTGATCACGTGACATGTCAAGTGATCAAAATTAAAAAAAAATAAGCAAATTGGCGATATGCCAGCGAATTTTCTTTGTATGGTTGAATAAATTAGCTTTTCTGATGGAGGTTTAACATTACAGTGGCCCACAACTGTCACAGCAAAATAAAAAGTCACGGCAAAACAAAATTAACTCGCGGCAAAACAAAATTACATGTAACTCACAGTAAAATGAAATTAACTCACGGCAAATCAAAATTAACTCACGGCGAAACAAAATTTACTCACGGCAAAACGAAATTAACTCACGGCAAAACGAAATTAACTCACGGCAAAACGAAATCAACTCACGGCAAAACCGACAAAACAAATTGGTCAGCGGTTTTTGTCAGCGATTTGGTCAGAGGATTTCAGTGGCATTACAAAAAGTACTTGGTGTATGGAGTTAACGATTTCCGCGCCATTTTCCCTGTTGTCGTCATGTTTTGCAGCAATTGTGGATCGGAGATTAAACAAAGTGCAAACTTCTGTGCAAGCTGCGGTAAAGGTAAGTTTTTTAATCCGAAATAGTCATATTTGGATACCTTTTTTAGTAGACGCATGTACGATACGGGTTGATCTGAAGATATTGTTGCTCTGGTCACTGCTTCAATTTGCACGTCGTCTTTTTATTTGCACTATTATTTACATTTCGCACTTTGCACTGAAACTTGCTGTATGTCCATTAGGATTTTGCAAGTAAATCATGTAGATATAGATGTAGACGTATGAATAATTGGTTAGCTTTGTTATTTGGCAGGATAACAGCAATAAAGTCAGAAGCATGACTAATGAGGGTGGATAGCTAAAGCGGAGAATAGTAAACTATAGGGGAGATCTCTGTTTACAATTATTATTATTTTGTTTTTGAATGTGAATATAAGAAAGAATCATATAAAGCTTGCAGATGAAATATAAGTGAAATTGTGATCCTCGCAGTGATTCTACCAACTTGAGCAGTTGAAAAAGAAACCTGAAAAAAATTCAGGCTTGGCACGGAAGTTCAAACCCGGACCGTTGCAATACTGGTGCAACGCTTGAGCTTCCTAGACACTTGATGATGGTGAATATATGTGAACTACTTAAGGAGGCTCGAAAGGGTTTCTTACAGCTTATGTACATGTCAGAACAATTACACATTAAAATTTTATGGTTTTAGTCTACAAATTATAGATTAGCTTATGACATGGTTGTTGAAGTTTCCTTCAAGACCATTTATGACGTCATATCTGTTGTCATGGTAACTATAACCATCCAAAGAGATACCCCTCAAAAGTCAGTTTTTTAAATCTATCTTTAAAAATAACTCGGTGACCTATGTTTTTTATAAGCGTTTTTAAAAGTTTGCAATATTCCTCACCTCCTGTGTAAATTTGAAAAAAATCTGTATTGTGGAAATCGAGATAAATCAAAAAAAGCCTTTTAAAGATTTAAAAAAATTCCATTGTACAGTTTTTTTCCAAAATGTCTCAAATGTTAGATAAAGTTGAATGCTACTTGCATGAAAAGTTTCAACATAGGTCACCGAGCAAAGTTTTGAGATAAAGAGGAATAATTTATGCACGATTTATTTCCGGTTCGCGCGATTTTACGCAGTAGTTTTATTTCCGGTGAGCTGCGCGCGCTACGTTTTGATAGGAAAATCAGCTGACGTATGCGTCAAAGCATGACGAGTGCACGTCGCGCGCGCACGCAGCTGAAAACCCTTTCGAGCCTCCTTAAGCTGATCGATAGAATCACTGTGAGGATTATAATTTATCTCAATTTTTTCAGGGTGATATGCAAGACTTCATAGGGTAGGGGGTCCTTAATATTGTATTAAGCTACTCATGTGCTGGATGCAAACTCGCTGTCGTACTCATAGCTAAATGCTATTTACAACATTTACAGCATCTGTACATGTATGTTCAGGGTTGGGAACGTAATTTTGGCAGCAATCACCATTTTAAGAATTGCACCAGGAAATGTACTGTCAGTTCAGTTTACATTTAACCACAGAGCACACGATTGGAGACAAGGAGTTCATTGTCACATACAAAAGTTGATTAATAATAAAACTCCAACACCGTAAGGGTGGGAGGGAATTAGGGTAACAAAATTGGCTTGACCGCGGTCCAGTGCAATGAGCATATGACTGAATAATGTGTGACAGCTAAAGGGCTAATATAACAGCAGTGACTTCAATTATCAATCCTCACAGAAGGTGACGATTGACACAATTTGTGCTCAGCCAAGATGCTTTGACACTCCCCTGGGCGAGTGCTGATTTCCATCACTCAATATTTGTGGCATTAAAAGTAGCATTTCCAACATTTTAGCCATGGTATCATCGGTTATTTACATCAGTTTCATAGTATTACCGTAAAAGCTCTATTAAGCTTGCAAGGGTTTATTAACAAAGCCAACTAGTGTGACCCCGGTTCGTGTGTTGCTCTACAATAATAATTATTTGAGAACAATTAAATTATGTTGTACTAATGGTCTTCTTTACATTTGCCCTGTGCTTGTATCCAGAGAGAAATGTTCAAAGTAACACAGAAGTTGGAGTGCAAGGAAAAAGTTCTGAAGAGGGTGGATCTATCCGTGTCCCAGTGAAGACTATTTGCAAGTTTTAAGAAAGGTAAAGGTAAAGAATAGAAATCAACGGTAACGAAGTCGACTAAAGAGGAAAACAAGAAAACTTAAGATGCTGTTGTTCATATGGGTTTAATGGAGTGGAACGAAAAAGATGAAGCACTAAAGGCAATACGAGAAAAAAGGTTGCCCTTAATAGTAGCCCAAAATGTGCATTACATCGCAATACGTAAACAGGCGGAAGAAAAGTGGAAAACATTCAAAAGCAATCTTTATGATGAAAGTCAGTCATACCATTTACTATATGAAGATGGACGCAAAGCTCTCTTTCTCCCGGGTTAAAAAAAAGAACCGTTTTCACATGGAAGATACCAAGAAGAGATTGGAAAGGATTTTAAAAGAATCACTCTTTACATGTGCCCAGATTATGACTTTCAGGTATCGGAAGGTAATTTTTACGGCGATGACTTGGTTACTTTTCCTCAACCAAGCGTCAGA
>JAJLRJ010000013.1:9999331-10044331 GCA_024195265.1 Dendrophyllia cribrosa | reverse complement strand
TAACATTAAGACAATTCCATGCGAGTGGTGTAAATCGACTGGTTTGATTTCGTTTTGGTATCCTGAGCCGGGCCCGGCCATGATCGATCAAGCGATCAGTGATGCATGTTTTCTTTTTAGTCAAACAATGCAAGTCTCTGTGTTTCTTGTTTGAATAAATTTCTGGAAGGCTGCAGTTCCATTGTAACATTTAATAACGGATAACTACAGATAAACCATGGCGTTTACTCAAGAGATATAATTTATTTATGACTGAAGCAGGAAGTATTAAAATAAGCTTCATTCAATATTTTTTTCTTTTGATTGTAATGTTGGAAATCATGCTTGTTTTTACATGTAACTGATAGAGAACTTCTGAGTGATGGTGGATGGCTTCTTTGGGAGATCCTTTTACCACCACCAACAGCATTGGATGGCCAGTTTCACTGAACATTTACAAAAGCAGAGGAAATATTCACTTCGATGTCGCTGTGGCTATGGAGTATCTTGGTCTTCAAAAGCATGTAAAAAAACATGGCTTCAGTTTTATTGACAGGTTTCTTTCTGATAATGGTAAGTTTTATTCATCTTTTGGACATTTCTGTTCCATATTGCCTCTATTTCGCTTTACCCTCTTCTCGTATCAATAACAAAATTATCAATTGTGATTGGTCATCTGTGCACCTATATGTTACATAATTTGAGCGTGGTCATGTGGGTGTCCAATTACAGCGTTTTGTAATTGCACACCTACAGTGTGTTGCACGCATGCCAAAAATATGTATTTAAATCAGTAATTTTTGCTGTTTCCTCATATTTACAAAATTGATAAAAAATATCCCTGACATTTTAAAAACAAAAGGGTCCTCTCAGACTTTTTAATCTTCAATTTTGTTATTGATATGATTAATAATGGTAATTGAACTGAGTGGAATGCAATTTGGTCTCAAATCATACGTATGATTTCAAAATCGAATGATCACGCAGTGCGAGTTCGAATTGAAATCACAAGTATGATTTCAGACCAAAATTGCACGACATGAAGTTCAATTACCACTTTATTACATCCATTTTAAAATCACACAATTTAATTACCCAAATACAGGATTTTAGTCAGTACCAATATTGATGTGACTTACAGATGCGATTTAGAGCAAAAAATAGTGGGATTCGGGAATAAACCGCACTGCTGAGAGCCAAAAAGATTGCAAAGATCACCTGTGATTTCAAAATGGATGTAATAAATTGGTAACTGGAATTTGTGTTGTACAATTCAGGGGTAATCATGCTTGTAATTTAAAATTGCCTTCATGCTATGCGCTCGGCCGATTTGAAATTACGGGCCTGATTACTCCTTGAATTGTACTCAACTCAGTCCAGTTACCATTACTAATTTGCAAATTAATGTGACAAAATGGAAGTAAAAATTGTTTTTGATCTATCCTCTTTGTTAATCCTCTCTGTTAATCCTCTCTGGTAGAATTTCAAAATGTCCCATGTCACTGTTTCATCAGTCATTGTAGGCCTTTTTTTCAATGTCAGAATTTTGCAACAAAAGTCAATGTTTGTAACAATTTGTTGTTTGTCGCAATTTCAATTACTGTCACTACCTTTGGGGAAATTACCGTAAAAATTAAATCAGAAATTAACCTTTGTGCAGGGCCTTTTTAACTCTTTTTATTGAAATGGTGAAACTTGTTTTATATTTAAAATGGGTCACCTGTAATGTATCATTGATAGAGATTGACAAAGTTTTCTTTTTCAGCATACAGCTTATTTAGATAAATAATATTTATGGCTTTAATACTGTAATAAACAACACTACGATATAAATCTTCTTCCCAGGCATTCAAAACAGCTTTGTACTGAACAAAAATCAGCGCAATAGGATCTTCCTTAGCTATGCAGCATTTGTGATGTTAGCCGTCAGATACCAAGGTACCGATAACAACGTTGAACCTCTGCGAAAGCACTTATTAAGGCCAATTCTACTTCCGCCATCTGGATTGACTGCCACTGAAGTAAGTTCATCAACACCTATTCTTGAACAAAGGATTGCAGACAAAGCACCTCCTGTACAAGGACCCCTTATGGCTACTTCTCAGCGACCCGAGGCAAACACTCCTGTGACTGAACCTGCTACAACTAGGCAAACACCTACTGCGACACCATTTGGACCTGTTACGCCTGCCAGAATTCAGCCGCATGCTCGTGTTATGCCGATTCTTGAACCAAGGATTGCCGACGAAGCACCTCCTGTACAAAGACCCCTTATGGCTACTTCTAGGCAACCCGTGGCTGAACCTGCTACATCAAGACTAACACCTCCAGTGACACCATTTGGACCAGTTACGCCTGCCAGAATTCAGCCAAATGTTCCTGCTGTGCCGATTCTTGAACCAAGGATTGCCGACGAAGCACCTCCTGTACAACGGCCCCTCATGGCTACTTCTCAGCGACCCGAGGCAAACACTCCTGTGGCTGAACCTGCTACATGTACACCAGGACAAACACCTCCAGTGACACCATTTCAGCCAGTAACACCTGTCACGACTTCAGGTCAAACAACTGAGTTCTCCACACCAGCAAGTCGTCATCTCCGCACAAAAAAGCTTGTAGAAATACAAAACAACAGAAGAAGCTTGCAAGAGAGTGGACGCAGATTTGTTTCCAGGCCTCTTGCTCAGAGGATTAAACAGCAAAATAGCATTTTTTATAAAACAGCACAAGAAGTTCATCATGGCACAAAGGAAGATTTGTTAGTGGGTATTTCTCAAGCTGCATCTTCTCAGCGCAAACAAGGTACTCAACCTTCTGATGGGTGGGATGGCTCCTTAACTCCTCAAGATATTATTACATTAGCAAAATTAACTTATGACTGCAGTGCAAAGAAATATGTTTATGAAACTTTAATTGTTGACCATGCCTCAAAACTCAGTCACATCTCCAACCTGGACATTGTGCAGATGCAGGATTCGGTAAGCCAAAAAGGAATATTCAGAAATCTGAGGAGAAAGCTTCCTGGATATTTTGCCTCAGAAAGACAGACAGAAAGGTTGAGATCCAAATGGCATAAAGAATTTGAAATTGTTCTTCAACCAACAAGGACTACAACTGGATGGCGTATTAACCCTGATAGACTCCATCAGTGTGTCTCAATTGCGTATCCTTGGATGAAGGAAGTAGACTGTGAGTGGTGGCGCCTGTATGGGGATGCACGTAACTTTGGAGGGCAGAAGTCAGTGCTGATATCATTGACAAACATCAACAACGAGGCTATGTTCAATGGATACAGCTTTCACAGCCCTGAAGAAAACTGCTGGCCTGTGCACATCTTCTATGGTCCAGACTCGCGACTAAATCTTCAACTCAATGTTGGTGGAGAATCTGGCTATTTAAACAGTTGGATTGATAGCATGTCAGAGAGAGGTCACAAAACTTTTGTTGCATCCGATAACATGTTTGCTAATGCCCTTCTTGGTGGTGGACTGGATCCAAAGAGTAGTGACAACTTCAGCCTTTACACATTTGAGACTACTGCGACCCGTTCAGAGGTTGGGGAGAGAACTGGTTTGAGATCAGAACTCAACCGTCAAATTGTACGTGAACATCCAGACTCTTTGCTTCCGGCTATCCCAACTAACCATTTCATTCCATGTGCCAATCACATGTTTGCACGTATCACAGAGCATCTTTTAACTTTGCGTATCATGTCGTGCTTAAATGAAGGAGTAGTAAATAATGACAAGAACAGTACTGTGACTAAACTGTTATCAAATATTAACTTGCGCGGTGTTCGCGGTGGTAATTTTGAGATAAAGTTTGATGGACCAAAGCTGGAGCCAATTTCCCTCAATGTTACCCACGCAGAGACTATTTCAGCACCACCTGAAGCATTTACGTCAACATTTCCAGACATTTTGGATGGAGTTGCTGATACGAAGCCATTTGCCCAAGCACTTCCTCTACATCTTAAGGAAGCACTTTGTTGGCCTTCTTGCACCATCAGCTCATATGACCTAGAGAAGAAGATTTGGGAGACACATTGGAAAATGCATGTCCTCTGTCGAAAAGATCCAGATCCGAGAACTTGTGATCTCCATTTATTACCAGGTTCGACTGCTGGTTCAAAATGTGTCACAGACTACCGATTTGGACTGTTGGAATCAGAAATTGCAGAGTACAAACGGCTTGCTGATCTACATCATGGATTGATGTTATTACGCTATGGTAGTTCTCGCCTTTATCCTTACTTGATGACACGTGTCGACATTGTTCCTATCCTACTGAAATAACTTCCCTTTCATTCGCTTTTCCGTGGAAGTACTGAAGGTGGTGAACATTGCCATTATCTTCATCAATGTTTGTACTATGCACATTCTGCAAGAGGTGGTGGATGGCGCAAAGAAGAACCAATTGTGTCACTGTTTAAATGGACTTACAGGCGTTTAAGGGAAAAGATTGAGTTGGGGAATCAGCATATGAAAGACGAGTTCATGAACTTTATACGGAAATGTTGTGACGAGGAAGGTAAAAATTTTGACAAAGAATTTGGTGAGCAGCCAGAAGCAGAGAGCCCTGAAACTGCAAACAGCCCTGAAACCGCAAACAGCCCAGCACCTTCTGCACCTGCAAATACAGACATACTGCCCACCGAGAATCCAGAACATACCAGAAATCTTCAGAGAGAAAGTGTGTCAGACCAAGGGAACCAGACAATTGGTCCATCTTCTCAGGAAAATGAAACTGGTACAGTTTGTACATGTGCAATTGCTTGTCATTTTTTGATTTACATGTACTTGGGTAGGCCCAACAATCATAAAGCCATGGTCTCGGTCAGTAGTAAGCAGTACATGTTTCTTTTTTTACAAATTAAAATTATTGTCAGTGAATAAAAATGCATCCAAGTAGTTGGTTGTGTTTTTATTTTGGTTAAGAAGGTACAAAGTTCATTAAATTTTGCTGATGGTTAATTCATTGTTTGTATATTAAAATAATTATCTCATATTATTTTCAGATCAGAGAACAGTCCTGTCAGAACAAGAGAACCACACAATCAGTTTATCTGCTCAGGATAATGAGACTGGTATGTATTTAACTTTTTTATCTATATAATTTATGATCATAATTACAGGTTGGGCTTTATATAATGGGTTTTATTTCTGAGGGTTGACTTGAAGTGTATTATCCTTGTAACCCTGAGACTTTTTGTGTTGTATCATTGGATTTGCCTTTTTAATTTTAATTAAAGTGTGTCAGTCTTCAATCCTATTGCTTCTACACTTCCCTTTGATGTATCTGCAGATAAATACATGTAAATTAAAATATTAATTTCTGCATTCCTATCATGTTTATTATTACAGATCACCAATTGTTCAGGCGTGGAAAGACTGTTTTCTTTGCTACTGACCAAAACAAGAAAATTACCAAGGGAATGCTAATCACCTTGACTCCCAGAAAGAAGCATGTGACAATTGCAACTACCTCTAAAGAACGGCCAGTGCTTGTTCCTCTCAACTGCCTGACGGAACCACCTCCTTTGTCACTTAAAAACCAAACATTTGTCATATCAGGAAGCATTGTGGAACGTGGCGATAAAGAAAAGCTCACATCAGACAAGCTAACCTCCATTATTGCAAAGCTGGGTGGTAATGTTTACTCTGGTGATGTAGAAAAAGCAACAGATGCTTCATTTGTTGTTATCACATCCCAAAAAGAATTAAATAAGGCAACACACAAAGTGAATAAGACATTAATTATGGCGTATCGCTTAGGTTGGCCAATTGTGTCCAAGAAAATGGTTTTCGAGGCACGGGACAGTAACAATCTGCCATCTATTTCAAATCATTTACTTGACCTAACTACCATCAGTCATGCTCCTGATACAGATGTGGTCCATTCCAAGGTTTTTTCTAAATCAACAATGATTAACAACCATCAGACCATCAGGGGTCACAGGGAACTGAAAAAGCAATTGAGAATGGATTCTAACCGACGCAAACGAGATGAGTCAGGTGCTGAAGTTTAGAACAAACGTCCTCCAAAGAAACCATGTACAGCTTATGTCACATTTTCAAAGGAAATGTGGAAAACAGTTGTGAAGGACAATCCCAACTGCAGCATGCGTGAAGTTAACTCTAAGATATCAGAAATGTGGAACATAGTGGACGACGAAGAAAGAAAAAGCTATCAATTGAAGGGCCAGGAGACATTTATTCAAAATGTAAACAAGTGGAATTCAGATCTCCGGAAAAAGTGAACATAACACTCAATAGTAGAACTAAAGCTTGTATTTTATCAAGTGAAACAATAATGACATTAATAATAAATTATTAGTTTCAGAATATACAAAGTATGAATTACAACGAGAAAGAACTATTCAGTCAGTAGCACACTAAAGCTAAAGTGTACTCGGAAAGAAAGGAATCCAAGTTCTCCCACCATGTACTCTAGTTGGTTAGATTTGTGTAGGTCACTGACTGAATATTATTCTTTCTCATTGTGTTGCTACCAAACTTAACATATATCGCCATTTCTTTCATAATAATAATAATAAACTAATAATTAATAATAATAATAATAATAATCTTTATACAGGGAGCTCACTTCACTATTGTAGTGGTATTCTGTGAGGCCCTGTGTAAATAAAAAAAATTATGGTTAAAAGCCAGCTAAGTTAAAAAGATTAAAAACTACAAAATTATGCTAAGAATTATATATAATACACTAAAAGCTATAACAACATGTACATGTACAATGTATGAAAACTCTTATTCAATAGGTTTTTCATTAAAATTATGTTTTACGTTACAATTTTCATATTAAGTGACTGATTCCCAAAAGCAAACAATTTTCATAAACATAATACTTGTATCACTTTGACACTCAAACGAAGAAAGTGATATATTCTCATAACACTGACTGAATCCCACAAGTGAAATATTCTCATAAGATGGACTGACTCCCACAAGTGAAATATTCTCATAAGACGGACCGAATCCCACAAGTGAAATATTCTCATAAGACGGACTGACTCCCACAAGTGAAATATTCTCATAAGATTGACCGACCCCCACAAGTGAAATATTCTCATAAGACGGGCTAGCCCCCACAAGTGAAATATTCTCATAAGACCGACCAACCCCCACAAGTGAAATATTCTCATAAGACGGACTGACTCCCACAAATGAAATATTCTGATAAGACTGACCAAATCCCACAAGTGGAATATTCTCATAAGACGGACCAAAATCCACAAGTGAAATATTCTCATAAGACGGGCTAGCCCCCACAAGTGAAATATTCTCATAAGACCGACCAACCCCCACAAGTGAAATATTCTCATAAGGTGGACTGACTCCCACAAGTGAAATATTCTGATAAGACTGACCAAATCCCACAAGTGGAATATTCTCATAAGACGGACGAAATCCCACATGTGATATATTCTCATAAGACTGACTGAATCCCACAAGTGAAATATTCTGATAAGACTGACCAAATCCCACAAGTGGAATATTCTCATAAGATGTACTAGGTCCCACAAGTGAAACATTCTCATAAGACCGACCAACCCCCACAAGTGAAATATTCTCATAAGACGGACTGACTCCCACAAATGAAATATTCTGATAAGACTGACCAAATCCCACAAGTGGAATATTCTCATAAGACGGACCAAATTCCAAAAGTGAAATATTCTCATAGGGCGGACCGAATCCCACATGTGATATATTCTCATAAGACGGACTAGTCCCCACAAGTGAAATATTCTCATAAGACCGACCGACCCCCACAAGTGAAATATTCTCATAAGACGGACTGACTCCCACAAGTGAAATATTCTGATAAGACTGACTGAATCCCACAAGTGAAATATTCTGATAAGACTGACTGAATCCCACAAGTGAAATATTCTTCTTATAGAATGACAACACAACAACTTCAATTCTGCCTGAAATTTATTAACATTTACAGTACATGCACAAACAAGAAATCTATTATTACATTAGTTATTTATTATAAATTACAATACTTATTATTTACGGTGGTTTTCAATTGCATGTTGTAAAACTAAAACACTTTCTTCTAGTTATTAATTATGCTCTGGACAATGATGAAAATGCAATTTAAAAAAAATTAAACCTTATTAAACTGTACATTTAGTGGGACAGTACCTTGCACTTATCCCGGTAATCTGGGCCATGCGACAGTATTAACATTAACAGTTTACATTTACACAAACAAGAAATCTATTATTACATTATTTATTATAAATTACAATACTTATTATTTACGGTGGTTTTCAATTGCATGTTGTAAAACTAAAACATAAATATACTTTCTTCTAGTTATTAATGCTCTGAACAATGATGAAAATACAATTTTAAAAAAATTAAACCTTATTAAACTGTACATTTAGTGGGACAGTGCCTTGCACTTATCCCGGTAATCTGGGCCCAAAGGAAAAGAAGCCTCAGAATATGAAAATGAAAATTTATGTGTAACATTTTTTTTTTGTCTAAATAAACAGTAAGTAAAGTTACAAACTTAAAATGACAATCGGCCACATTGGCACGTAACGGTTTTACATCCCAACCCTTCCCCATAATACTATCTAAGAGACTGTATCCATCCCGCAACAAGAAAGGAATTTTGAATTTGTTCTTTTCTGAGAGGCCGAAGATTGCCATGTCGTGAAAAGGCTCAAATGCACCAAGACTGATGGGCTGTGCAGGTCGAGTGGCATTGAGAGAAATGGCACTTGACACAGCTTGACGCATCTGAGCCCCCAAGGCATGGCAACGCAACTCTCTCAGATACTGAACATTTCCAAAATTCCTTTCTTGAGACAAACAAACACTAGTTTGACCGCAAAATACATAGCTACAGACTTCACTGGACACACCTGACAAACAAAACTCAGAACTGTTACACGGACGAACAAATGTACAGTCAACAGTCACTTTAAAGTTACGCAAAAGAGAAACAACCTTCCCACCCTCACAAATACACCGGACACCAGACACAAAAACCGTACCACCTAGACTAGACTTAAAAATACGACTAATTATGACGGGAGAACTACACGAATCGACCAAACAAATCGACCCAACCTTTAAAACAAAACCATCAGTTAGAACAAAAACAGAAAAATCAAAGTTCAAATCAGGGGTAGACGTGTCATCATGAGGCTCCTCTTCAGGCTTCTTGGCAGGGTGGTCCAGCCGGTCTGGCATTGAATCTTTGGATGTTCGCCGACTTTTTCTGGTACGGGGAGCTTTTTCCTGATCATCTGGCTTTGCAGTAAACAGTTCTGAAGCTGGTACTGACACCAACTTCTCTTCTCCTACTTGAACAGTTATCAGTCCTCTGATGGGGTCAACTTCTTTTACAACAGCCTCATGGACTCCCATCCACAGCTTGTCATCCCGGATGACCTTTGTGATTTGTGGATTCTGGAAATGAACATTTCTATAGAAAGTATTAGTTCAAAATCACTATAATGAATGCAACTGTAATAATAATTTATAAGAGAAACCATATAAAAATTATGAGAAACCGCAGAGGACTGGAACCTAGTTCTATGATCAACTCAATTGTACACTCCAAAGCGAAAGCGTTGCTGACCAACAACACATTGAGCAAAAAAAACAGACTTTAGATCAAGATAGATCGAATATCAGGCATAACTTTCCTGGTTTGAACTGCGGCTTCTGTTATCAAAAGATTTACTATTTTGAGAATGTAAACGTTTTGTTGCGTGTTCTGAATATATGTTCTTTGTTTAAGACTTACTTTCGCATCTATCGTGGCTTCGATCGATCAGACGAAGGTTGATAAGTTTAAAACAACTATAAATGAAAGTTAAAAGATACGAAGTGTTCTATCTTACCTTTCGTGAAAGGTTTGTTGGATTTCTTCCGTTCTTGTTTAAGATTGTTACAGGTCGAATTTCGCTTGGATCTACGATTCTCCGTTTCCATTCTGGACTTCAGCCGTCAAACGCGACAGTGATCGCTTCGATTTCTTTTTCCACGATCGTGCAAGCGCACCAAACTCCCTCTTCATCAAGCGCTTCAGCCTTGCTGTTTTCAATAAATGTATCCATCATCGTACGATACTCCGAGTTAATATTGCAGTCGCTTCTTTCCAGTGAAAACAGGTTTTGAGTGATCGAGAAAACTAGACGCGGAGTTCATATCCGCATTTTGGTTGCTAAGCTACCAGGTAGTTCCGAGTCTCACTCGGTCATTCTAAAACTACGTTGCGCATGTGTGGATGAATAAATGAATATATAATGAATTACACACTTTGTCCGTGTTGAAGTCCTAATGTTAGACTAATTACTACTGTCTTAAAAGACCTCGAGCTTGTACCCAGATACGGATATGTGATTTAGCCTCACTCTGTTTTTAGCGGAGCACTCGCGGGCCGAAGGCTCGTTGCGTAGCCCCATACTTATAGAACCTATTCCCGTCATTTTTCATGGTCATGGCTAGCGGAATGTTTCGCGGGTGCGCCTCCGTGATATGTGTCGGTGCGTCGCGCAAGGCAAACTCGCGGGCGCGTATGACGTCGCAAAACATGCGCGTATGACGCCACACGTGCGGCTACACAGCCGTCAGCTCGGTAAACACTTTAAAAGTTGGATCTTTCGCAGTGTTTAGCGGAGCAGTAAAGTCGTTTATATTTCCCTGCATTTTTTCGCGGTTTGTTACTCAAGACAGGGATACTAATTAAGGGATACTCAGAAGCCGCTTTAGTGGAAAAAGAAGATCCTTCAGAGATAAAATCTTGCTTCGAGGAACCCTCATGCGTTTTTATCAATGCAGGAGCAATGCGGGGAGATGCCTTGTTTTTATTACGGATTTCAGAACCGAAAAAGCGGAGTTTTAACGAATTTCCAAGCAGTCCAGTGACTTAAAGGTAAAATAAATCACATTTTTCGATGGGAATTTATGTTGATATCAATTTTTGATTGACTTTTCCTTTGTGTTCTCTTAAGTTTTGGAGACATGTTTATGAAACGTGCTTAAATGAAGTCGTGTCTTTGAATTTCATCGAGGACAGCTCTGACTTGATGCACAAAAAATGGTACGTGTTTTGCTTTTAAACTTAAAAAAATATTGTGTTGTCCATTTTTATGTGTTTGTTCATTCATTACATAGATTGAAAACCGATTTTATGTAAACAAAACAAGACTTAGATTTTCTGTCTTCACTCGCGTCGCCTTATGCAAATATGTTTGTGTATTTTTGCAATTTTGATCTCCAAATCAGTTTCTCGGGCAATTTTTGGCAAACAAAAACTATTTTATTCTAGACAGATAAAAGTTGTTTTTGTGAACTTTTGTACGGTCTAAATGTACTGTGCAGACGGTCGGGTAATAAGCTTATTGTTTTTTGAGAATTGCTAAAATTGAAAAATAGCCCGGTCGTCAATCTTAATTCTTGTGCTTCCGACATTTCACCTTAGTTAAATTTCACCTTAGTTAAGCTTGTTCAAAGTGCGACGCTGTTAGGCTCTGGCTATCTATATATATTATATGGGTACTGATTAGGTGTTGCTGTTGTTGTCTCAACCCATTTGTGTTGTTTTTTGTTTTTTTTTGTTTGTTTGTCTGGGTGAACTTTCACACCATTTATTTTTTCTCTTTTGCTTGGTGAACTCTCACCCCATTCCTCTTCTTTCCTTTGATGAACTCCCACCCCATTCCTCTTCTTGCCTTTGGCGAACTCTCACCCCATTTCGTTCTTTTGTTTTCTTCTCTTCTATTTTCTTTCCATTTTTGTTTCTTTTCTTTTCTTTCCTTTCCTTTTCTTTTCTTCTCCCTCTCTCATTTTTCCTTGCTGAACACTCACCTCCGTTTGTTTTCCCCTTGGTGAACTCTCACCCCATTTCTTTCTTTCGTTTTCTTCTCTTCTCTTCTATTTTCTTTTCGTTTTTGTTTCTTTCTTTTATTTTCTTCTCCCTCTCTTTTTTTTTTCTTTGCTGAACTTTCACCTCCGTTTGTTTTTCCTTTGGCGAACTCTCACCCCATTCCTTTTCCTTTCTTTGGTGAACTCTCACCCGCATTTGTATATTCCTTTGGTGAACTCTCACCCCATTTTTCTTCTCCTTTCTTTGGTGAGCTCTCACCCCATTTTTTTTTCTTTTTTTTTTTTCTCTTTACCTTGGTGTCTTCTCACCCCATTTTTTCCTCTTTTCCTTTGGTGAACTCTCACCCCATTTTTTTTATTTTCTTTAGTGAACTCTCACCCCATTTTTTTTCTCTTTTCCTTGGTGACCTCTCAAACCCATTTTTTTCTCTTTTCTTTGGTGAACTCTCACCCTATTTTTTCTCTTTTCCTTGGTGACCTCTCACCCCATTTTTTTTTCTCTTTTCCTTTGGTGAACTCTCACCCCATTTTTTTCCTCTTTTCTTTGGTGAGCTCTCACCCCATTTGTTTTTCTCTTTCCTTGGTGACCTCTCACCCCATTTTTTTTCCTCGTTTCCTTTGGTGAACTCTCACCCTATTTATTTTTTATATTATTCGGTGAACTCCCACCCCATTTTATTTGATTTGTTTTGACTACACTCTGCTTTAGTGGTGTAAAACAAATAGCTGCGGTGAACTCACCTGTTCCACTCTACTCCTAACTCCAAAAATAAATAGCCATGCAGAGTCGCCGAGCTGCTTGTTGACACATTCATCCATTGTATTCACAACATTATGAAGTATTCCATTCAAACCTACAACTGACAGAGGTGCCTTGCGATGATAAAAGGCAGCTAAAATGTGTACGCCACCGAACATTACGTGAACATTTAAATGAGTATCCATAGATTGTATAGAATGTAGACCGCTCGTGCAGAAAGGCTCGTAACACACTGGAGCTACCCGATTAATTAATAAGCTAACACATTGACTGAAATGCAAAACCAATGAAGCATGGAACCAAAACAAGTAAACTTGTACAACCCAAGAAGCAAAGTAAAACACACAGATAAGGAGGGTTGCAGCCCTTTCCCCGCGCACAGTTCATATCTACACATATCTTTAAAAGAGAAAACATATATACTTTATCTCTAGCTCTCCCTGTTAAGCTTGTTCCGCTGCATGTTGGAGTCCTTGTCCCGATGCTGGTTGAACTCCTTGAGCTCCTTGTCCCGCGGCTGGTTGAACTCCCTGAGCTGCATGTCCCGCAGCAGGATGAACTCCTTGAACTCCTTGTTCCGCGGCTGGTAGAACTCGTTGAGGTCTCTGTCTCACAGCTGGTTGAACAACCTGAGCTGCATGTCCCACGGTTGGTTGAAATCCCCGAGCTCCTTGTTCCGCGGCTGGCTGAACTCCCTGAACTGCTTGTCCCGCTGCATGTTGAAGTCCTTGACCTCCTCGTCCAGGTACTGGATATTATACGTCTGCTATCAGAAAATAGAAGAGGGGAACGAAGAGGCAAAAGAAATCCTTCGACACGTCAGTGCACAACCACGCCGCACTGCAGTTGAGCCAAAGTGATAATTTATTCATATGTACTAATCTTATGTGCGTTACTTTAATGTATGCACTGTGAATAGCGGTTTGACTGTACTGACCTTTCTGTTTTCTTCACATGGTGATGCTCTAGACGCCTTTTTTGGTTGCGAAAGGGGCTCAGTCAAAGCTTTCTTTGCGACCACTCTCGTAAACGACCAGTCTTATTTACGGCCACTTTTTGAGATAGATAGACAGACAGACAGACGAGACAGACAGAGAGACAGAGAGACAGACAGATAGATAGATGGATAGATTATTTAAAATTACGTAATGATTTACATGCTAAAAATTTATACATCTAAGGAGAGCCTCAAATGTACAGCAGTTGTAATTCGAATTCTCACTACTCTTTGGCAATTTGACTACCGTTGGTATACTTCACTGTCAATAACTAGTGTGTGATGATCCTAATCGGTTTCAGAAGAAAAAAATATACAGCACTTTATTTATGAACAGTGCAAAATAATGCCTTCTTGTGTCATTTTGACAGAAATTTAAGTACCATATTCAGATACAGCTAAAAGCTTTCGATAGTCTCTCAGCTTTTTGTCATTCATTTGGAAGGTTGATTCCAAGGGCATTTCTAGCATATTTGAAGTAATCTTGATATTCATTATAACTACTTGTAATTGTCTGAACTATGTGCTGAGAGACTTAGTATATTTCTGATTTAGGTATATTCAGCGAAAGGTTTCCTACAGCTCCATGATGCTAGGGTAAATAGAAGAGCGAATCAGGTCTACCAGAGACTGTGTTGTACCTAGACTTCCTAATTCTGCGGCTGTTCCAGTGTTCTTTGACGATATTAAGGTCTTCCTGGAGAACTCCTGCAAAACAGAGCCACAGACATTCCTTGCTTAATTCAGAGGAAGAGTCTGTGAGACCCTCAGATTCCAAATCCTGAAAATAATTCCGCCACCACGCTGACCTGTTCCGAGAATAAAATGACCACCTTCCTTCTATTCTCTGGTTCTAGGTGATGAGACATATCGATGGGTATCAGCATTGTCATGGAAATAAGACTGAATTGATGCTGCTAATCCGTTTTCAGTTCCAAGATCCGTTATCAGCTGTACAGGACAACCATTCAGTTCCTTTACAGTATTCAAGAAGTAGGTTGCAATGTTATCTGGTGAACTGTTTGGGCGGGTAACCTCAAGCCACAATATTTTCCGGCTAAAGCCATATATGGATCCATGTATGGGAAACCTAAATGGATTTAATTTTTCGTACCCATCCATGTGCCAGGCATCATTTGGACCACGATTGTGATATGACCTCCTCTTTAAAATATGAGCTTTCCAACTGGGTACCTTCAGGATCTAACTCTTTTTACATATCCTGTACAATTATACGTGGTACATTGAAGCTTTCCATCTTTAACCCTATTCGGCCTGGGGGGGATTCATAACTTCTTTAATATGTAATCAAACGCCACCAAACTTTTGTGACTTTTCCTAAAATTTATTTGGCAACAATTTTATGTGACAATTTTTTATCACGTGACTTGATGTTTCCATGGCAACAAAATTTTGACAGCCATGTTTTTTAAATTTGCATATTTATGTCTTTGAATGAAGAAAAACAATGTTTATTGCTATAACTTTTATATTTTTACGTCATTTAGCGTTTATTTATTGTTTTTTTTTGAGTGAATTTGAATGGTTTTTAAGAGGTTTTAAAAAATTCAGAAATCCAAGAAGGCGGATCCAAGATGGCGGCCGTATAACTAATTACCTAATAATTAGGTCATATGACATCATCCATTGTGCGGACCGCAAAGAAGACAGTTTTGGATGTACTATGTACCCTCTAGGTTTCATTGTCATAGCCCTTAATGTTCTTGAAGTTACGAAGGGGGGGGGGGGGGGGGGGGGGGGGGGGGGGGGGGGGGGGGGGGGGGGGGGGGGGGGGGGGGGGGGGGGGGGGGGGGGGGGGGGGGGGGGGGGGGGGGGGGGGGGGGGGGGGGGGGGGGGGGGGGGGGGGGGGGGGGGGTGGGGGGGGCACACACGATCCCGGACCATAAACAATCTCACTGACACGTTGTTAATCTGCTCTTACAACTTCAACCGAATCATTGGCTTTCAGAAAACCCCTTCTGCTAAGGCCATATGCCTTTAGTCGCCTTAAAAGTGTGCTGTAACTAATTTCATGTTTATGGTGTTTAGCAAGAAGAAGAAAAATGATTTTTTCTTAGCTAAAGCCACGTTGGAATTAATATTTGATAATGGTCTCCCCATCAATCTCAACCTCTTCTTCACTACTTGAATCTTCTTCCTCGCTTGAATCTTCTGGCCCGAGGTCTGCAAGGTCAATAAAGATACAAGGAAAATTCCTAAGCTAAACTTCCATACTGCACTGGAGCAAAACGTATGGGCTTATATAAGTGCAACTTGCCTGTTGTGTTATACTGATTTCGTATCTCGTACCCAGATCTTCTCAACCTTTAGAAATATCTTGGGGACGAGATTAGTGTCGCACTAAACTGCTGGCTTTATTGCCTGACGATTATACGGATACAATAGTGCCACAAAATACAGGGCCTATGACTGGTTCACAGGAATATTTTGAAGAACGAGAAATTAATCCGAAAAACGATAAAACGGCGCGTATGTAGTAAATTAATAACGCTTAGTAAGCTCAAATGTGAAGCAAATAAATGCAGCTTGCACAGAAGTTTGCACTTTGTTCAATCTCCGATCCACAATTGCTGTAAAACATGGCGACAACGAGGAAAATGCCTCGGAAATCGTTAACTCCATACACCAAGTACTTTTTGTTATGCCACTGAAATCCGCTAATCAAATCGCTGACAAAAATCGCTGACCAATTTATTTTATTTCGTTTTGCCTTGAGTTAATTTCGTTTTGCCGTGAGTTAATTTCATTTTGCCGTGAGTTAATTTTGCTTTGCCGTGACTTTTTATTTCGCCGTGACAGTTGTGGGCCACCGTATAACATATCTAACCTTCTACGTTTGGAATGATTGTCATCCAGTTTTAAAATTACAGTTATGGAAAATCAAAGGTTGAATTTTGCACTTAAAAATGACCTTTGTCCTCACAATTGTTTTTAGAGAACAATGGACGATCATTCCAAACGTGAAAGGCTGGAAATATTTAATCTGCATTAGAAAAGCGTTTTTATTTTTTGTTTTCTCTCAAACCCGTCACCAATTCGTCAAATATTTGCTATTTTAAGAAAAATGGCCACGTGACATATCACGTGACTTATGGGAAAGCTTATTATACTTAAAAATGTTAAGGACGATAACACCTTTCCATGTGCCAAATTTCAACTCAGTTCCATGCCTTGTGTTAAAGTTATCCCGAATAAACTGTTTTTTCCCGATTAACTAAGCCTTTGACACAGGCATTAAACTACTCGAGTCGTCATCCCAGCTAAACCCAAGCTGCCACAACTCTTGCATTGCAATCTTGGCCTTGATAAGAACCGCTGCTCCAGCCTCCATTGGATAAAATATTTTAGCTAGCTTGCTGAGAATTAATCTTTTCGAGAACTTCAGGGGGATCGACGGACTCTGGTTGCCTGGAGGGTCTGACTCTCCCGTAAACTCAATCTTGATCTTAAATGAAAATTTGTCTTGTTTGGGCAACCAGTCAGTTCCTAACACTTTTTCTGTGTGCGTTTCTCCTCCGAGTACTACTGCTTCTAGATCTTCGTCATCGTTGATTGGTACATTGGAAACCCATTTCTTCACATGAAAATCTCCTGATGCAAGTACGTCATCGATGTCGGATGTCAAAGCCTTCGCTTCCGTTGTGCTGCCAACATAATCACAAGTGTCGTCCACATAATCATTTTTAATTATGGATTCTGCGGCTTTAGTCCTGGTCGTTTTGTTCATTTCTGCCGTCTTGCGCATTGCTGTAATGGCCATGGTAGGGGCGGGGCGATCTCCAAACGTGAGAACGGTCTTGATGTAAACATCTGGTTCTCGTTCTGTCTCGTAGTTACGCCTGATAAACCTGTGTACATGCTGATCTTCCGAAGGGATACCGATCATGTGATACGTCTCTGTGATGTCTCCGCAGACAGCAACTTGGTTTTCTCGGAACCGCGATAGAACGCCAAACAGATTTGTCAACAGATCTGGGCCTTTAAACCAGTAATCATTTAAAGTGTGACCATTGTAAGATGCAGAGTTGTTAAAGACGATTCTGATAGGCGTGGTTTTCTTTTCTGGACGAACAACAGCGTGATAAGAGACATAATGAACTGGCCCTTTCCACTCGTCAATTTCTGTCTTGGTCAGCTTCTTGGCAAAGTTCAGTTCCTCCATTTCTTTAATCTGTTGATTGTATTTATCAGCATATTTAGGATTCTTCAAGAGACGTCGTTCGATGGATTCCAGCTTGCTTCTTAAAGGGGTATAGAATGGCAAATTCGAGACTTCATTTAGCGTTTATTTATTGTTTTTTTTTTTGAGTGAATTTGAATGGTTTTTAAGAGGTTTTAAAAAATTCAGAAATCCAAGAAGGCGGATCCAAGATGGCGGCCGTATAACTAATTACCTAATAATTAGGTCATATGACATCATCCATTGTGCGGACCGCAAAGAAGACAGTTTTGGATGTACTATGTACCCTCTAGGTTTCATTGTCATAGCCTTAATGTTCTTGAAGTTACGAAGGGGGGGGGGGGGGCACACACGATCCCGGACCATAAACAATCTCACTGACACGTTGTTAATCTGCTCTTACAACTTCAACCGAATCATTGGCTTTCAGAAAACCCCTTCTGCTAAGGCCATATGCCTTTAGTCGCCTTAAAAGTGTGCTGTAACTAATTTCATGTTTATGGTGTTTAGCAAGAAGAAGAAAAATGATTTTTTCTTAGCTAAAGCCACGTTGGAATTAATATTTGATAATGGTCTCCCCATCAATCTCAACCTCTTCTTCACTACTTGAATCTTCTTCCTCGCTTGAATCTTCTGGCCCGAGGTCTGCAAGGTCAATAAAGATACAAGGAAAATTCCTAAGCTAAACTTCCATACTGCACTGGAGCAAAACGTATGGGCTTATATAAGTGCAACTTGCCTGTTGTGTTATACTGATTTCGTATCTCGTACCCAGATCTTCTCAACCTTTAGAAATATCTTGGGGACGAGATTAGTGTCGCACTAAACTGCTGGCTTTATTGCCTGACGATTATACGGATACAATAGTGCCACAAAATACAGGGCCTATGACTGGTTCACAGGAATATTTTGAAGAACGAGAAATTAATCCGAAAAACGATAAAACGGCGCGTATGTAGTAAATTAATAACGCTTAGTAAGCTCAAATGTGAAGCAAATAAATGCAGCTTGCACAGAAGTTTGCACTTTGTTCAATCTCCGATCCACAATTGCTGTAAAACATGGCGACAACGAGGAAAATGCCTCGGAAATCGTTAACTCCATACACCAAGTACTTTTTGTTATGCCACTGAAATCCGCTAATCAAATCGCTGACAAAAATCGCTGACCAATTTATTTTATTTCGTTTTGCCTTGAGTTAATTTCGTTTTGCCGTGAGTTAATTTCATTTTGCCGTGAGTTAATTTTGCTTTGCCGTGACTTTTTATTTCGCCGTGACAGTTGTGGGCCACCGTATAACATATCTAACCTTCTACGTTTGGAATGATTGTCATCCAGTTTTAAAATTACAGTTATGGAAAATCAAAGGTTGAATTTTGCACTTAAAAATGACCTTTGTCCTCACAATTGTTTTTAGAGAACAATGGACGATCATTCCAAACGTGAAAGGCTGGAAATATTTAATCTGCATTAGAAAAGCGTTTTTATTTTTTGTTTTCTCTCAAACCCGTCACCAATTCGTCAAATATTTGCTATTTTAAGAAAAATGGCCACGTGACATATCACGTGACTTATGGGAAAGCTTATTATACTTAAAAATGTTAAGGACGATAACACCTTTCCATGTGCCAAATTTCAACTCAGTTCCATGCCTTGTGTTAAAGTTATCCCGAATAAACTGTTTTTTTCCCGATTAACTAAGCCTTTGACACAGGCATTAAACTACTCGAGTCGTCATCCCAGCTAAACCCAAGCTGCCACAACTCTTGCATTGCAATCTTGGCCTTGATAAGAACCGCTGCTCCAGCCTCCATTGGATAAAATATTTTAGCTAGCTTGCTGAGAATTAATCTTTTCGAGAACTTCAGGGGGATCGACGGACTCTGGTTGCCTGGAGGGTCTGACTCTCCCGTAAACTCAATCTTGATCTTAAATGAAAATTTGTCTTGTTTGGGCAACCAGTCAGTTCCTAACACTTTTTCTGTGTGCGTTTCTCCTCCGAGTACTACTGCTTCTAGATCTTCGTCATCGTTGATTGGTACATTGGAAACCCATTTCTTCACATGAAAATCTCCTGATGCAAGTACGTCATCGATGTCGGATGTCAAAGCCTTCGCTTCCGTTGTGCTGCCAACATAATCACAAGTGTCGTCCACATAATCATTTTTAATTATGGATTCTGCGGCTTTAGTCCTGGTCGTTTTGTTCATTTCTGCCGTCTTGCGCATTGCTGTAATGGCCATGGTAGGGGCGGGGCGATCTCCAAACGTGAGAACGGTCTTGATGTAAACATCTGGTTCTCGTTCTGTCTCGTAGTTACGCCTGATAAACCTGTGTACATGCTGATCTTCCGAAGGGATACCGATCATGTGATACGTCTCTGTGATGTCTCCGCAGACAGCAACTTGGTTTTCTCGGAACCGCGATAGAACGCCAAACAGATTTGTCAACAGATCTGGGCCTTTAAACCAGTAATCATTTAAAGTGTGACCATTGTAAGATGCAGAGTTGTTAAAGACGATTCTGATAGGCGTGGTTTTCTTTTCTGGACGAACAACAGCGTGATAAGAGACATAATGAACTGGCCCTTTCCACTCGTCAATTTCTGTCTTGGTCAGCTTCTTGGCAAAGTTCAGTTCCTCCATTTCTTTAATCTGTTGATTGTATTTATCAGCATATTTAGGATTCTTCAAGAGACGTCGTTCGATGGATTCCAGCTTGCTTCTTAAAGGGGTATAGAATGGCAAATTCGAGACTTTGGGAGACTGCGAGACCCTTGTTTAAAAATTCAAGACCGAGACTTTAGCGTTTCTGTCAAATCCGAGCCCGAGACTTTACCTCTAAAAAATCCGAGCCCGAGACTCCAATTGCTGGAAAATGTCGGGTCGATAGTACTAAAACAGCTTTAAAACGTGACTGAAATCTCCAACGGAAGCTGAGATTTACGAGAAAAATTTACGAGACTCCCGAGATCCAAATAATCAAAATTCGAGACTTCGAAAATTAAAGCGAGCACGAGATTCCGAGACTCCAATTTCAAATGCCGAGAATTCGAGATTCGGTGAATATTTTCCGAGACGCATTATTTCCGATAAACCATTTTATACCCCTTCTTAAAGGGGCTATGTCGCGAAATATGTCACGCAGGCAAAAACGTCGGGCCGACATCAAACATATTCACGCTATCGCCGTGGAATCGAGCAAAATCCTTCAATTCTGCTGTGCTGTGTACTCCGAAAGGTATCCGATTTTTCCGACATATACATAGTATATTTGTCTTGATTTCATTTCTGTTATTTCTCCGATTCTGAAATCATACGCCTCAGTACATGTCAGTGTCTCAATGTCTAGAAGTTGCATTCAGCATATGTTTAATCAGTTGAGCATGGACGAAGGTTCTTCTTCGGTGCTGATTGCTGTGAAATCAACCCAAACGTTGTGATATTTTTCTCTCTTCTACGAAAGTATTGTGCTTTCAATGCCCTAACGGAATTTATAATAACACACGCAAGCGATCTCAAGGTCAAGCTAGGTCACGTACGCGAATAGTACATCTATTAGGCTAGCTGCAGTAGTTATTTTGATCTGTTTTGAATGAAGTCTAGACATTTTCATTGCTTTCTCTCAAGCGAATAAGAAAAAACTATAAAATATTGGGTATGTCTACGGTAATAACAAATTTCAAACCGAAAGTTTTAAGCCGACTTGGCCGGTTTTAATACTGAAGTGTGCTTTTTTGCCAGTGTCGAGACAAACAAATTTTATTCATAACGCTCAACTACAGAACTAGAGCTATTTTAAAATACCGTACACAAAGATCACAATTGTCACAAAATCCAATTTTAATCCTTGTAATGAGACGTAAAGGATGATTCACTTGAATTTTTAGATGGGCACGCTAAATTAATCTGCATTCGCCTGGCGCGGCCTGTCAGTGAATTATTGCTAAAAGACATACAGCGAATCGCTCCGTAGAACATCGTGAAGAAGCGAAGTCGGTATTTTGGTGAAAGCTTTCCAAATCAGGCAGAGAATCACAGCAAAATCAAGTTAGAGCATTCAAAACATACCAGAACGGTGCTAGAAGCGAGGAAAATCCGACAACTTCTTGCTTGATTCCAAAGAGACCCAACAACTACAAACTTGGTCCAGAGAAGAACCTTCGTCCATTTCCACAGCGTACTTTTAGACATTGAGATATTGAGCCGTACGTACGATTCAAACTCTTCCCCATATTTCCTTGCAGTTTGCACGAATCTTTTATCAGTTTCATTTCGGTTCGCTCTTCTCGCGACATCTTCGCTTCTTCACAGATGCCCGGAGACACGGAAACTCCCATGGATTCTGTTTTCCAGAAATCGGTGAGGTCGATGGGTGCGGCAAGACGAACGAGAAGAACCTTCTTAGTCTCCGGCACAGCATCTCTTGAATTGCTTCCTAATACGACCCATCCCAAAGGACTTTTTCGAGCCACGAGACCATCTCTTATTTTATTTTAGTTGATGCCAACCAACAGGTCAACAGGCCCCGACTTTCGCTGAAGCTCGCTGGCGGGTAAATTAAAGAACTTTGCAATCTTGCTTACATCTATTTCGGGCGTCTCTTCGGATATCTGAGGATTGCCAATAGCTTGAATCGTTTGCACAAACTGACCACCGCCTTTACACGCTTGCACCTTGTACAGCTCTGTGTCGAGTTCCTCTTCGTCTCCGCCTACTTTGGTAATGACCGTTTTGACAGGTTTCCCGCCCAGCCCAAGCTTCTCTGCACATGCGCTACGAATCATACTGACTTGCGCTCCGCTGTCATAGAACACACTAGCTTGGACGAGTCCATCATTTCCGTCTTTGATGAAACCGGTCATTGTGGGAAGAATCGTCTGGCCCTCATGTTGAATGAATGACACTTGCACTTGTGAATTTGGACTGTCCGCGTTGTAGTGAAGCAGCTTATGGCGTGGACTTTTGCATTTGTTTCCGTATGGGAGATTTTCTTTACATTCTCCTCTGTGATGGCAGTTAGATGTATTGTGACCTTTGCTGTGCTTTAAACAAGAGAAACACGCCCTCTGCTCTTTGACAACCCTCCAGCGCTCCTGTGGCACCATGGCGAGAAATCTTGTACATTGGTCAACGTATTGCTTTTCTTTGCGGACATAACACTAGATTTGCCTGAGTTTGCCGTCATCCAGAGGGTTCCCGTCATGGCCACCGTTGTCATCTCCGACTGGATCATCTGACATCAC
This sequence comes from Dendrophyllia cribrosa, assembly GCA_024195265.1. Lineage (NCBI taxonomy): Eukaryota > Metazoa > Cnidaria > Anthozoa > Scleractinia > Dendrophylliidae > Dendrophyllia > Dendrophyllia cribrosa. The sequence continues at coordinate 10,021,267 of JAJLRJ010000013.1, read as the reverse complement.
CATGTTAACACGGGGCGTAGAGTCACTTTTCCGTATCGCCGCACCAGAGCGTAAGCGCGCTGACATTTCTTATTCCATCCAGCTTAAGAGATTAGACATGGAAGGTTCAAGCTTCTGGAGATTAATACGTCGCGCCCAAACTCTAAGGTTGTCCCTTGTCATCTTTCTTTCAATGAGGGGTATCACGTGAGTGTTGAAAATGTCGTGCGGCCTTTTAGGATCGCCTTACTAAATTCACCAGATCACAGAAGCGATGATCATCGCCCGGCAGAATTGCCTTGAATCTTTCCAAATCGGCAACTACGGTATCTGTAGCAATCCTTGGATCGCCATAATTTTGGTCTAGACACTTCCATTCCGCCTCCAAATCAGAGCAGAGACCTTCAACCAGTTTTCGCAGGCTCGGGACCCAAGCAGGAGCGCAGAACTGTTATTGCATCCCTTTCGCTGCAATGAGATTCCACCGCGTGTTTAAATATTCCTTGATAATGAAGCATTCTCGGACGTCGCCGTGAAAGCTTGGTAGTTTAGGCTTTGGAGATGGTGACTTTGACATCAAGTAGTGACAGCGAGAGGCCATTGGGTGTTGTTTCCGGTTTCTCAATTTCGATCTTCAATTTGGGGTGTAGACTGTTCATTGTGTACTGGAATTGTTCTGCCATTTCTTCACCGGTTGTCTGGAGATAAATGTTGTCAACATATCTCTTACAAGGACTTATTGATAGTTGTGAGGAGAGGGCGATGGCCTCTAGTTTGTACATGAATAGGATGGCTAGAATGCCTGAATAGAATGCCTGAGCCCATAGGTAGGCCTTCTTTTTGGCGGAAAACTTGACCATTGAAGGAGAAGCACATGATTTAGCGTGACTGTGAGAAGGTCCGTTACGTCTTGCTTGGAGAGGCGGAATATTGGGTTCTGTATTCTTACAACGGCATTGGTGATGGCTTCTTGTATGGGTATTGAGATATAAAGGGACACCCAACGAGGCTGCATGGATATGGTAGCGTTTTGTTCGTGGTAAAATCGCCGGCTTGAATGCACTTAATGAGTTCGAGGCTGTTTTCTAGATGTGCTGGAACATTCGTCAGCATCGGTTTAAGGGTGTTGGCGAGCAACCATGAGATGCGTTGGGTTGATCCATTGGTGTTAGATACGATCGGTCGTATTTTTATATCTGGATCGGTTTTCTGTAGACCGCGAGCTGTCGCCCTTTTCTCCTTAGTGCCACGCGCGAGAGCGTACATTTGTAATTATGCAAATTGCTGTAAAAACGAGAAGGGATTGGGGCGACGGAGGGAAAAGGGCGACAGCGGAGGTTTGTTTGTTCTTTGAATTTGCGTTTCAGGGAAACGTAAAACCCTGATTGGTCGGCTGCCTGTCAGTCTGTCAACAAAGTCATCTCAGTCCCATCGGAATAATTATGACAAATGTTTTCGCAGGAAGGAGATATTGAAACGTGTTTGCGATGAAAAGCTGAGCGGTATTATTCTTAAATCTGAGCAAGAAGAAGCCGTGTTATCTCTTCTGGCTGGTAAATATGTTGTTGCGGTGTTACTGACCGGATTCGGTAAAAGCCTAATTTACCAAAGCTGTGTCTTTGCAAAAGAAATACTCGACGGATGTTCACCCACAATAATCTGTTGGATGCCAAATCAAACGCTTTTACAAAATAACGGAGGTTTATTCTAGTTCCACTGAGACACACTACTCAACTACAGAACTAACTAAGGAGCTAAAAATTATTGCAAGAATTCATTATTTCATTGCAGTGGAATTGTAGACTACGGCTTTTTGAGACTCGGATCTAAGATGCCTATATCCGTGATGCCGGAAACACTTTCCCACAAGTCTTGCACACCGCAGACTTTAGACATTAAATCATGCACGGCCTGAGAAATTTAACGATCCTGGCACTTTCAAAGCGATATTAAACAAACTTTAGCCGATAAGTATTTATCTTGCAACAGAAGTGAGCCAAAGAGGCCCAATGTATGAGCTAGCACCGAACAACGGCATGAAGGAATATAATAATTCTAACGGCTCTGGACAGCATGAATCCTACTATCAATTTGAGAGATAATCCACCGAGATCAAAAGGTCATCATCATCGAAGAGAACAAATTCAGAACTGTGGTCTACAGGCGCAATTCTCGGTTCCTTCTGCATGTACCGGAGCACATATTATGTAAAACAAAAAGAAACAAAGAACGACAATAATACAAATACAAAACAAGACCTAAAATACAATACCTCACAAACAATAGAACATCATGGGTACCAGTACATGCAGAAATACCCCAATTCTCTCTGAAGTCTTACTGGGTTAGCTTTATACTTTAGGCTTTTAACTAAAATACTTTTTGCGACGAGTGGGAGTCGTGTTTAGCCTGGCTATTTTTATACTACTACCCATCATTCAAACAGTTTACAGTCAGTTGAATAAAATTAAAGAATAGCTTCGCGCAGACAGATACACAACCGCGTGTTCGAGTTTGTTTTTCACAGGTAAACACAACCCAACACAATGGTATCGTTTTACAAACTGGGGGAACTATCAATCAAATAGATGTCAAAAGCGGCAAATCGGCAGATCAAAGATTACATCGCAGTCTCTTATTTTTTCTTCTCGGGCTAGCGCCCTCGTTCCTAGCGGCTCGTATGTCACGCCATTTTCGGATCGATCGCGCTCGACTGATTTAAAGAAAAATAAGAGACTGCTCGCAGTCTAGTTTTGTGGGTCTTGATGAGATGGTAGAACCTGGGCAGAAGAAGCTTTTACTGACATAAGTGGAAACTCATTCTGTAGGCAGATGTTTTTCCAAGTTGAGTTGACTTGTCTTGGCTGACATGCGGGATACCTTTTGATAGGTGTTGGAGTCGCTGAGGTGATTAAGGGCCACTTGCGTGTATGTGTCTTGGTGTATTACGTGGAACTCTGTGCCTTTATCGCTGGGAAGGCATACATAGTTCTTCACCTTGAGTCCTTTGATTGTTTCTTTGTCTGTATGGCTAATGTTCGACCACTTCCTTTGTCGTTGTAGTGTCACGAGTGTGGCTTGTAGTTTGTGGTGAATCGTCTGTAGCTTGCTTTCGAGTTCATCTTTGGATTTATGTCCGTAGATGTGTCGGGTTTGCGGATAGGTGAGGAAATCTGAAGGTTGAAGGTTTGATTCCCGGAAGTGTTTCCATCGTATTTGGTTGACTAGTCGGTAGAATGCTATGTTAATGTCTGTGATCGTATGTTCGTTTACGCCAGGAGAGAGGCTGAACTTGGGGCCCTCTGGATAGGATATTGATTTCTTGGGTGTTGAGGGCACATGTGAGTTCGGTGACCAAGTTGGCTTTGTTTGTGGTGGTGTCGTTGTTTGAGGAGCTTGTGTTGTTTGTATCAGTGCTATTGAAGTCGTTTTTGGGATTGGTAGCTGTATATGTTTGGGCGGGTGAATTATGTAGGCTGTTATTCCCTGATATGTTGGTGATGCTAAGGTTCTTTAGGTTGTCTAGCAGCCTTAGGAATTTTATGTTGTGTATATTGCTGGCGGTGTTGTATGTTGTATCTTTGGGAGCGGATTTTGGATGCTTCGTCAGGTGTGAAGTTCGATGTTATCCTTTCATCAAGTTGTCGTTGTTGATGAAGTTTAATGGCGATAACTTTTCGGAGTTCCCCTTTGTTTTCGTTTAGGACGAAGCGTTTCCTTCTCTGTTTGGATTTCTCGGTGATGGATTCGACTCCATAATCGTACGGAAGTCTGAGGTTTTAATTGTCTTTGGGACGACGTTGAGTGTGGAGCATCGGCGAAGGAAGGAGAGTCTTTGTTTGGCGAAGGCCAAAATCTCGCTGTTGCGGAATACTTTCTCAACGAGGACAAATTCGGCTCGGCCCATCCTAGTTTCAATAATAGCGACCTTCAGATTTGACTACGAGTACGAAATCGAGTACGAGTACGACTTTGGAATTTCGAGATAATTGTATCCACCGAACTGTAACTCCTTCCTGTTACTGACTAACACGTCAGTAAACGTTAGGGATAAGATTGGTGTGATAATTAAGTATATGAGGCACACGAATTTGGTTTGAAAACTCGTCCTCGTACTCAATCTCGTACTCGTAGTCCAATCTGAAGGTCGCTAATCTTTGGATGTTGTCCTTCAGTAGCATCAGTAGCAGTTCGATGTTATCCTTTGATCAAGTTGTCGTTGTTGGTGAAGTTTAATGGCGATAACTTTTCGGAGTTCCCTTTTGTTTTCGTTTAGGATGAAGCGTTTCCTTCTCTGTTTGGATTTCTCGGTGATGGATTCGACTCCATAATCGTACGGAAGTCTGAGGTTTTAATTGTCTTTGGGACGACGTTGAGTGTGGAGCATCGGTGAAGGAAGGAGAGTCTTTGTTTGGCGAAGGCCAAAATCTCGCTGTTGCACAATACTTTCTCAACGAGGACAAATTCGGCTCGGCCCATCCTAGTTTCAATAATCTTTGGATGTTGTCCTTCAGTAGCATTTTAATAATATGCAATTTTTTCGAATGAGGCCTAACACTACTGCGATAAAACAAGCTTTCGTCGATCAACGGCATCATCAGGGATAAAAAGAGAGAAGCACTACACGTTTCATCCACGAGATGAGCACTACACGTTTCATCCTCGATCGTATTAGAGAACATCTCAACAGTAAAAACTCCTCTGTAAAAAAACACATCTCTACATGCCACAACATCCAAAGATTAAAGCCGACACAGTTTGTCCAAGCTTGTCTACATTAAAAATATGACACTTCTGATTTTGGACTTTGATCGTCTCGTCCCAGTTCTAGCTCGCTTTGCGCTAAAAAGTAATAGTCTCCGAAGAGTCAGCGTTCACAATCACATTGTACAGCACAGAAAACAGTACCAATGCGAAATACTGCGCATAAGTTACATTTGTTATTGTTTTCCTCAAAATTTAAGTTGGAAACATTTTCAGTTTTCACCGTTTATATAAACATTAGGGTACATGTATATCGGCGTCTACATAGATTTACTAGACTATGATGTTTCAATCGAATATTCCTTTGTTGTCAAAGACGTATTTCATGTATCGCATCACACACATGGGTCAATCGACTTTTTATTTGAATACTGTACCTTGTATTTTCTTTTTGGTTTAAGACACCCAACCGCCCTCATTTGGAGGAACTTGTCCATTATTGCAAACAGTTTTTGCCGATGAAGGTAAAACCACAGCCACAGTTACCTGGGCACCAGTGAAAGCTACAGATAATCAGGAAGTCACTGTCAATGTTTCACCTAACGTGAAGTCACCTCACGAGTTTTCAGAAGGACGTCATACTGTGATCTACATTGCTAAGGATCGGTCACAACTGACGAGTTATTGTTTATTTCAAATAAACGTTCAAGGTACATTGTTCATTAATCCTTGTCTATACTTTTTCAAGAAACTTTTACTTTTATTTTGACAAATCTTTCAAATGGACAAAACTGTAACTGTCATGTTCAATTGACAAAATAATAATGGTGGATATATTTTTCCAGCAATTTTCGTACTAGGTTCCTTTTGTCAGATCCATTTTGTTATCATCAGTCTCTTTACAAACGTTGTGCATGTCATATTTTCAAACAAAGTTATACAAGTCTTTGTACGATAATGTTTTACACATCCGTCAATGATAGCACGAACAAAACTAACATAGGACACATTTCATAAAAACACGTAAAATGTTTGACACTGGCTTTTAAAAAACGTAATAAAAAACCAAACGTTTTGTAAGAAACACTTGAAAGACGTTTCCAGCTAAGAACTCAGCGGTCTTCTTCGGTTCAGATGGAATGAGAAAGCGTAACAATGAAAAGGTACAAACGTTTTGCAAATGTTCTAGGCGTGCGAGAAGACAACAGAATAAATTAATAAAGGGAAGCGTAAATGTCTGGAATGTCTACGTGATCATTCCCTTTAGGAATACCACGCTTCAAGAAATAGTCGTGTGTGATAGTTTCTCGCTCTGTCGATGATCTTAATGTTTTCAAAATCCATGCTGTGATCGTGTTGATGTACGTGTTCGCGATCTTGGAATTAGAGTCAAAAGTACGGACAGCTCTTGTGTTCCGAAATTCTAGTAATGACAGCTCTTCCGGTTTGTCCAAATTACACGAAATTGCAGTTTAAACAATTTATTTTGCAAACAACATCGTTCGTTCCTTGCGACATTTACGATTCCCTTTATTAATTTATTCTGTTGTCTTCTCGCACGCCTAGCACATTTCCATAACTTTTGGACCTTTTCATTGTTACGCTTTCTCATTCCATCTAAACCGTTGAAGTTGGTGGAAACGTCTTTCACGTATTTCTTACAAAACGTTTGTTTTTACGTTTTTGTTAAAGCCAGTGTCAAACGTTTTACATATTTTTATAAAACCATGAATCCTGGCTGCAACTTTATTATGTTTCATAGGACACATTTCGTTATGTAATAGTCATAAAACATACTTGCCTCCCTTAGAAGTCGTTGTTGTATGGATGTAAACTGAATCTCTCGGTACTTATAACCATCACTTTAAGTGTTTATTTTCTTTATTTAGTTCTCCGATGTCCCTTACTTCCTCTACCTTTAAACGGGATTATAAAATCTGCCGTGTGTGGGAATGTGTACGGAAGCAAGTGTCACATGGCGTGTAACAAGGGATATAAACTGAAGGGATCTATGGTTAGAAAATGCGACAAGATTCCAGGAACAAATCGGGTGCAATGGACAGGAAATACCACTTATTGCGAGGGTAAGGAATGGCATTTAATTGCAGTTTTTTTATTCATTTAGAGAAGACAAGCGATTCAGACTTGACATTCGGATTTCAAAGAACGCTGATCAGAAGAATATATTAAAAAGCTACGCGTACTGTTTTTCATTTTTCGATGTTAATGATACTTAATTTTCTTCGTTACAGTTGTCGATTGTCCTTCTGTGGATACCCCTATAAACGCGATCAAGACTGGACACGGGTGCAGCCGTCCTACCACTAGCTATGCTACTACCTGCTTCTTCAATTGTAAACTGGGATACGCAAAAGAGGTTGGATCGTCACAGAGAACCTGTCAGGAAGAACAGCGTTGGAGTGGAACACCGCTTCAGTGCCAAGGTAACGGCAAAGGATAACATATGGGCATGTCCATTACTTTTGTTTGTTTGTAGTTGTTGTTGCTTGGATTTGTTTACAGCGGTTACCATCAACACACATCCAAGGCACTTTATTTTGGATTCGTGTTTGAAAAGTGTGGATTTCTTTCACAATGTAATTGTGATTTTTTAAAGCTGCCTTCAGAGTCCCGGCATTTTATAAGAAATGTTTTTGTTCCTGGTCATCCTTGGCAACATAATATATAGTGAAACGTGTATGTGTATCTAATGTCCATCATAATAGCTATTTCACAGCATTAAAGAGAGTAATGAATGTCACTTTAGCACCAGAGTATTACCTATCTTGTGGATAGGATCAAAGAGGATACCTATTTACCGAGTTAGGATTTGGAGTTTGGATTTGAAGTTAGATTTTCGAGTTAGGATTTCCAGTAGGATTTTCGAGTTAGGTTTTCGAGTTATGATTCACATTGGATTTCTGTGGCGTATTTGCAGTAAATGGTCAACGGTTTAACCCTTCGTCCTATTTGGGTCTTCCAAAATGGCATATTATCTTTGTGCTGTTTATTGATATTTCGCTATAATTCGAGGCCTAGCCAAAAACAGTTCAAATTATTACTAGAGCTCTCGCGGGCAGAAGGCCCGCTCGCAGATCTCCATACTCATAGAGCCATGCCCGTCATTTTTCATGGTCATGGCTAGCGCAATGTTTCGCGGGCGCGTACTCGTGCAGGGTTACGTCGCGGGGACATCCGTCGCGCAGGGTTAGCTCGCGGGCGCGTCCGCCGACCAACATGCGAACACGTGCGTGTATGACGTCGCAAGTGCTTGGTTTTCGTCTTATCGGAGTAATAACACACATTTAAAATATTGAAAATGGAAAGAGAAAGCTTTAAAGAATACTCAAAAGCCGCTATAGTTGGAAAAAGAAGAGCTTTTAGGGATAAAATCTTGCTTCGAGGAACTTGAAACGTTTTTATTAATGCGGGGCGATATTTCTTCTTCGGAAGTCAGAACCGAAAAAGGAGTTTTAAAGAATTCCCAAGCAGTCGAGGGACTTTAATGTAAGATAAATTACATTTTCGATAGCAACTTATGTTGATATCAATTTGTGTTTGATTTTTTTCTTGTGTTCTCGTTAGTTTTGGAGAAATGATTATAAAAAACGTGCCCAAACTCAGTCGTATTGATATCTTGAATTTCGCTATGTGCTTAGCCAATTTTGTTTGCGTGGATAGTTCCTCCATGCGAAACGATGGTATGCGTTTTTTTTTTTTTTAATTTTTTATTTATTTAAGTGAGAACTATACATCATTGTAAAAGTTAAATAAAAGGACAACACACAACACAAAAAAGAAAAAAAAAAGCCTATGATAACTACCCTGTATAAGCTACTTATAAAAGCTTCCTATACAATATTTCCAATTAAGCTGATTTATAAATTCAGTTAAATTACACGATTTAGAATTTAATTTCTGATGGTACAGGTAGTATTTTGCAAACAAAAGACACTGATTAAATTTAAGCAAATAGCTTGTAAATTCGTCATTTCTAGAAGTAATGCCAAATAGTTCCTCTGTAACAGAGGGTTGCAACCTGCAATTATGAACTCTATTAAACCAACTAGTTACTTCATTTATAAAATATCTAGTTTTAGGACAATTGACAAAAGTATGCAAAATAGAGTCTGGTTCATCACAATAAATACATTTGTTACTGTTTTCTATACCATAAATACATAGTTCTTTCCTAGTTACAACTATTCTATGAATTAATTTAAAATTAAACTCCCTTAATTTATTCTCACGACATGTTTTTCCAATTTGGATGAACTTTTGCTCCCAGTTAATGTTTCCTACATTAAGTTCCTTCTCCCATTTTTTTGGACCCCCAGGGACAGTCTTAGTTCCATTGATAAATAGCCAGTAGTAATCTTTACATTTCAATTTAATTAAATCGATTGTTACTGAGGGGGACAGTTGGAATTGAGTATTTTCAGGCAGAAATGTGTGCTTTATTTGAACAGATCTCGCTTTCAAAATAATATGCTTTGGGATTGCAGATAGCACCTGCAGATAACTCAAGAAGTTTGTCTTAATCCCATATCTTTCTTGAAACATTTGGAAAGATAACAGTTTTCCGTCTTTATCCATTAGGTCGTGTACTGACATTATTCCCTTCTCTATCCACGCATTATAACAAAAAGGTTTTCGGTCAATTAAAATGTCCTTATTATTAAATAAGAATAACTCGTGACCACTCGCGCAATTATAGAGGGTCCTTAATTCAAGGAAATAAAGTAAGATGAACTTGTAAAAGTGTGGAATTGACGATTGTTCAACCAATTTGGTGTCAAAATTGCAATGAAGTAGGAAATTTAATCCACCATACCTTTTGAAAAAGTGTGTTGGAATGGATTTCCATTTTTCTACTGGATTTCGCGTTCTTATTAAGAGTCTCGAGATCCAAGCTAACCTCAGCGATTTAAAGAGAATAATAGGATCAGGAGCACGTAGACCTCCGTCAGCATAATCGTTACGTAATACATCTCTTTTTATCTTGTCTTGTTTTTTGTTCCAAATAAAAATTAAAAATAGATTTTTTGATTTTCAAGATATCGTCTGGGTTAATATCGAGCGAGGATGCCGAATATACCAATTGTGAAATACCAATTGCTTTTGCTATGAGGCATTTGCCAAATAGAGATAGATTGCGACCACTCCAAATATCCAGTTTTGTGCTTAATTTTATAATTTTGGCCTCCACGTTTTTTTCATAGTTTCCCTTTATATCGTAAGATATGAAGATTCCCAGCGCACGCTCGGGTACTTCACTCCAATTTAGGTCCAAGGGTTTACTCGGGTTAGTTCTCCACGGCCCAAGCCATATTGCTTTAGTTTTACTGATGTTCAATTTGAGGCCAGAGATGTCGCTAAAAGATTCAATTGTATTCATCGCTCTTGTGACAGAATTTATGTTTTTAGGAACAATGTTGCATCATCCGCAAATTGACTAATTATATGCTCGGTGGAAAAGATTGTAATTCCCTCAATTGCTTTATCACATCTAAACCGAGACGCTAAAAGCTCCGCTCCCAATATAAAAAGGTAGGGGGAGAGAGGGTATCCCTGTCGTACTCCCCTCGACAGTTTAAAGTAATCGGTTGTGTAACCGTTGTTTAATACGCAACTTTCTGTATTGGAATAAAAAGTTGACACCCATCGTTTAACGCTACTACCAAAATTGAAGAAATCAAGTGTTTGTTGAATAAAGGTCCACTCTATAGTATCAAAGGCCTTCTTAAAATCAAGTAAGAGAAGAATGCCAGGAACTTCCTGGACCTCCGTCTGTTCAAGTATGTCGTTTATCAGTCTTATATTCTGTCCGATAAATCTCCCTTTCATAAACCCCGTTTGATTTTGGTTTATCAATGTCAAAAGGACTTTCTCAATCCTCGAGGCGATAGCCTTTGAGGCGATTTTATAATCGACGTTTAACAAAGTGATTGGCCGCCAATTGGACAAATCTTTCAAATCCGCATTTTCTTTTGGAACGAGTGTGATTACGCCTCTACGTTGGGAAATGCTTAATTTAGTGCTCTCGTATCCCGCGTTGATACTATCGAGGAGATCAGGAACTAGAATATTAAAAAAATATTTATAAAATTATACTGTGAAGCCATCATCTCCTGGCGACTTTCCATTGCTTAAGGATTTAAGTGCCTTCAAGCATTCATCTCTTGACAGGGGCCCTTCAAGCTCTTCGCGTTTATCGTCAGATAATTGTGGTAAGTCCTGGCGCAAATTCTTAGTGAAATCTTGGAAGGCTTCCTCTGTGGTCTCTTTAACAGAGGTGTAGAGATTTTCATAAAACGCCTGAATTTCTTTAAGGATTTCATTTTCTTTAACGATTGTTTTTCCTTCTGCAATAGAAAGCTCTGTCATTGTCTTCCTATTACCGTTCTTCCGTTCCATATTGAAAAAATAATTTGTTGACCTCTCTCCTTTCTCGATCCAATTTATTTTGGAGCGAAGCATAGCACCCTCAGCCTTTTTCTCATAGATATGTTGAAGTTCCTTTTTTAAGTCTTCGCGTTCTTTTAACTCCGCTTCGTTACTCTGTTCGGCACTTTCCTCATTAGCAGCAATTTTTTCATCCAACAGGTCCATGCGAGATTGGAGCTGTTTCTCAAGTTCTCTCGTTTTCCGTGATTTGTTTTTAGCATAGGGAATAGTTAAGCTCCTAATCTCCATTTTAATCAATTCCCAGGTAAGCTTTTTGTCTGTTATTTCGGCATATATTGTTTTTATATTAGGATAATTCTCTTTTATCATATTTACGTAAAGTTCGTCTTCTAATAAAGAGTTGTTAAATTTCCATAGCCCGGGTCCACGTTTCCTATTTTTAAGCAGAACACATAGCCTAACGGCTTTATGGTCCGGAGCAATCGAGGTTCTAACATTAGCATATTTAACTTGATGAGTTAATATTTTCGCAATTAAAAAGAAATCGATTCTTGATTTCATATTGCGTGCTCCAGATTCATAAGTAAAGCATTTTTTCCTGGCATATTTTTGTCTCAAGATATCTATCAAGTCTAGTTCATTCATCATAGAGAGACGTTGATCTCTGTAGGCTGTTGCTTTCCACGGAATGCCGCCTTTTTTGTCAATTGCCTGCAATGTGGTATTCCAATCGCCTCCCAGTATCAAATCGGAAATTACGGCTTTAGACACTAAAAATAATTCCAACGTTCCAATAAATGCCTTTTGTAAAGCCAGGTTATTTGGTGCATAAACATTGCATACAGAAAACTCCACTGCCTCAAAACAAGCATTGATTAAGACAATTCTGCCTTCCGAATCCTCAAAGGAGCTTTAAATTTGAATATCGTACAAAGGATTCAACAAGATACAGACACCTTTCTGATGGTTGGAGCCATGGGAAAAGAATATTTTTCCTCCCCATTCAGATTTCCATAATAATTCGTTGTGACGCTCAGAATATGTTTCTTGGAGTAAATAAAAAGTACAATTTAGATCTTTTAAATAAGAAAAAATGCTGAGTCTTTTTCGTTTGCTTTTAAGACCTCTAACATTTAAGGACAAGAAATTACAGTTTATCATTTTGAGACTGAATCCAAAATAAAAACAAAATCAAACAAGTCTTATATTAAGACAAGATACACTTAACAATTTGAACAAAACACTCAAACACTGATATTTTAAAGGGTAAATAAAATTATTTGCTAAGAGCTATGCGTCTACTGTACTTCCCTTGAGGTAGAAAAAAATAAAAAATAAAAACCTGAGAGCCCTTTATAAATCTTGAATTTCTTCTACAGAATGCATTTGTCTTGGCTTGCCCATCGGCAATTTTTGACAAGCAACAACTGTATTTTATTCGGAAAGTAGTCGTACTAGTTATTGTAGACGGAGAAAAAGTTGTTTTTGTGAACTTTTGTACGGTCTAAATGTACTGTGCAGACGGTCGCGTAATACTGTTTTTGAGAATTGCTAAAACTGAAAAATAGCCCGGTCGTCAATCTTAATTCTTGTGCTTCCGACCTTTCACCTTAGTTAAGCTTGTTCAGAGAGCGACGCTGTTGGGCTCAGCCTATCTATATATATTAGTTTTAACTTCACTAGCATCGCCTTATGCAAAGATGTCGGTGTATTTTTTTTTTCTGCAATTTGGATTTCCAAATCAGTTTCTTGGGCAATTTTCGAAACCCAACAGGTGTATTTTATTCGGAAATTAGTCTTACTAGTTATTCTAGACAGAGACAAAGTTGTTTTTGTGAGCTTATGTACAGTCTAAATTTAATGTGCAGACGGTCGCGTACTACTGTTTTTGAGAATTGCTAAAATTGAAAAATAGCCCGGTCATCAATCATAATTCTTGTGCTTCCGACCTTTCACCCTAATTAAGCTTTTCATCAGCTTTCTGTTCAGAGAGCTCTGCTGTTAGGCTTAGCCCATCTATATATATTAGACGTTTACTCTAGATGTAATCGACCGAGCTACAGTAAATTTGTATATGCAGCTAATGACTTGTACACAAATTGCTACACCATCCTGGATCGTCTATTGTTTGTATTGACAAAGCGACGCGAATGTTGAACTATAAAATGCAAATCTTGTTTGCATAAAATCGCTGTTAAACCTATGTTCAGAATGAATAAAGCTAGAAAGCTAGAAAAACAAAGAAGACCAAAGCTAGAAAAAGCTTCGAAAACTATTATTTAAATACTCATTAGTTTATCTTTAACAGCAAAACGCATACCATCAACATATCGAAAAACTGTCCTCACAACATTTAAATGCTAAGCACATGGCAAAATTCAAGCTGTCAATTCGACTAAATTTGGGCTCGTTTTTTAAACATTTCTCAAAAGCTTACAACCCAAGGAAAAAGTCAATCAAACCTTTATATCGAGATAAATTGACATTAAAAAATGTTATTTCCTTTGCCATAATGTTCCAAGACTGCTGGAAAGGCCTTTTCTTCCAATTTTGAAGTCTTGCAACGTGTGTTTTTATTCCGGTAATGGGACATTGACGTCATGTAATGAGTTCGCATGGTGTAAACAAGACGCCATTTTACGTCCGAAACGTGCGTGTTCGAGTGACAAACCTTTCCCTAATCCCTAAGAAATCTGATAAGTAGGGGAAAAATGTAACTTTTTCCTCTCCCGGCAAAACAACTATACGTATCTTTCAGAAACATTGACCAGTTTTATTTCGCCTCGAAAGGTCCCGATAACAGTTATCGGGATTTTTTAAGTGAGATTTACTTACGATAGTTACTCTTATTCTTCAGAAATGAAGAAATTTTAAGATCATACATTACCCTATCCTAGTTAGAAATTACCCTACATTACCCTAGTAAGTACTATTGCTCAGTAGTTTACATCTAAGTTATAAATCGAGTGAAAATTTGCATAATTGTCGCCGTGTATTGTATCTCGTTCAACGCTTCGCGTATTCACGAGATAAAAAAAAACGGTTTCTGCAAACGGCAGCTTTTCTTTTTGTTTTTAAATCTGTCTTGGAAATCAATTTTGATTACGATTTACCTTCTCTTAGCGGGTAAAATTGCGATCTTTGCGTTTAGCTCTCGATCTGTTTGCTTGAAATTCTGTCAAAATCTAAATTAAAATACAATATTAACCGCTTTTCTTAGATTGACGTCCACTAAAACTGTACTTTATCCATTTCTTTTGAGGGTGATGGGACGCGTGTTATTGGTAACCTCTGTGATAAAAAAAAAAAAAAAAAAAACAACTCGAGGGATGCTACATACTCTGTTTTGTTCTGAAGTGAAGTAAATCTAATCCGTTTAAATGTACCATTAAACTCTGAGATTCGATGATGGGAAGTGTAAAACACATATCAAGGGATTTAAAGAATGGACGTGGCTGTCCATGTTCCACTCTTGGCGGAATTTTAATTAATATTTACAAGTTTTAGCTTTTAAAGTGTGGTTAATGAGCTCTAAAGTCTGTTTTACAACTGTCCATAGGTCATTTCTTGCCTGAAGTAATTGTACTTTGACTATGTTATATTGTAGTTCAAATTTTTTAAAGCAACGACAACTGACTTGATTTTAAAAGACATGTTTCGACAATCCTTTGTCATCTTCAGTTTGAAATTTTAAGTTACAAAGTTGAATTTATACTCAGTAAATGAAAATGCTAATGAGAGAAAACACCTTTGACAAATAAATGAAAGAATGTGTGACAATACGTGATTAAAAAGAAAGTTTTAAATTAACATGATGCAACTGTTGGTTCAAAGAAGGTTGTTTCCATTTGATATGTAAAGCTTCCTTTATCTAAAGCTGAAAATTGGTGGAAGCATGATCTAAGATATTAAAACAAATAGGTGAACATAAACCTATTTGTTTTAATATCTTAGATCATGCTTCCACCAAAACAAACAAAACAAAACAAAACAAAACAAAAAAAAACAAAAAATAAAAATAAAAAAACAAGGAGAGAAACCCAGGTTGGGGGCTTGAAAATATAAAATGCCTAGTGCGAATGAAAAACTAAGAGTAAAAGCCTGGACAAATGAAAGGCAAGGACTCACTAGCGAAACACAAACCGGTATTAAAACAAATAAAGCGGCGAAACGAAAGAGGTAAATAGAACATAACAACTATAACTCGAAAGCATGCAAGTAAGAGAAAATGCAAAGCAATGAAAACACGTAGAGTAGGAAGGTGTGACAAAATAACGCAATGAGAGCGGAGAAATAGGAAGTAAACCAAAAGTAAGCCAATTATAAAAAAACGACTTATAGAGAACAAATTTACCACTAGATCAGCTGAAGAAGACTACAAGAAGGAGGCGTATAATCTTTGGGGAGCCGGCGTCTGCGAGATTGACTCGTAGGATAAGTTCTTGCTACAGTACGACCAGACGCTAGGGTTGTTTGAACCTTAACATACAGGCACGTCAGCAGAATCAAAAGAGGGACGTTTCGGTGGCGCAGGAAGCAAGAACCAAAAATTATAAATTCACACGGGGCTTCGAGATGACGGCGGACGAGACGCTAGCATCGAAAGGCGATATAGCTTGGTTGCTCAATTTTTTTTATGCTCATGAGGAGAACGTTGAGAATATATTTTTTTTTTCATGAATATTCTAAACAACTGTACCTCGTTATACCGCAGTTTATACCGTAGCAAGGAGTAAAATATACCTATAGTACCGCTGTAGGTAATGATAATGGTGATGATGAGAATTTTTCAGATATATTTTTTTGTTTTTGTAAAACAAAAGCTCAGTTTATTTGCTGTTGTTAATTCATTACAGCTGTGGCATGCCCTGCGATAACTATGAAATCAGAAGGACTCTTAATTGATCCACCCATCTGCACAAACTCAACTGCTATCCTTAGCTACGAAACAGAGTGCCGGTTTTCTTGCAAGAGAGGGTATCAGCTCCAGGGGCCAGGGCTTAAAACGTGTTCTCAGAATAAGAACTGGGCTCCACTTGGAAACCCCTTCTGCAAAGGTGCGTGTGTTTAATTATTGTTAACGTAACTAGCCAAATTTGGTTTACGAGTTCCTTGGAAGCACACAGAATTTTCGATTGCAGCTTTGAACGTTTGTAAGTCCTTGGCTTTATTTGCTTTGCAAAAAGGACTCTGTCCGAAAATGCTCATTTTGTGAAATTTAACGTTAACAATATTTTGTAAAGCAACCAAGTTTCCTACGTTTTGTGTTAGAAATAGAATGCGCCGCCATGTTTTTATATCGAGTTATGGCAACCCAGGCGGATTGATTGATTGATTGATTGATTGATTGATTGATTGATTGACTGATTGAGGAAGTTATTGATTAAGTAAATGGTTGATTGATTGAATTGATTGATTTTATTCGAAGACGTTTCAGGGCCGACCTTCTCAAACTGTTCTTCAAATATCATTGCTACCACCGACCGAGGTACTACGTCAGCATCAGTCACATGGACTCCTCCTTCGGCTTCAGATAACTCTGGCTTAATTCCTAACATAACGCACTCGGGAAAGCGACCTGGGGAGAGATTCCCCGCTGGTGAACACAACATACGGTACTTAGCCACTGATAAATCTGGAAACGTAGCCGAATGCAGGTTTAAAGTCTTCGTTTCAGGTAACAGTATTTTGCCTTGAATTGTCTTTATCGTGATAGGTATGATACTGTGGAACAGTTACACTGCTAGCTTTACTTCGCATTCTTAATTTGTTATGTATGTTTAAAGCCCGATTTTACTACTCGTAAAGTTCTTGCTAAATCTCAACAAAGTTTATACGACTACCAGCCTTATCTATGTTAAGATTTCGTTTTTAGTGAGTGCTTGCACATGACACGTGGCATGGCATTGCGACATAAATCGTGTACGCAGTAAGGATGCCCATAGGCAATTAGAGCGCGCAAACGTCGTTAAGCCATAGATCAAAGATGACGTTAAAATGCAATAGATGTAATACGTATTTTTATGATGACTTCGTTTCGTTCTTTTCACAAGTGGTCCGATGCGTGCCCAGATTATATGCTCCAGCTGGAGGCACTAAACAGTGTACCCAGGACAACATGTATGGTTCAGAATGTTCGTTCACGTGCCACCTCGGCCACACCATGACAGGATCGGATAAAAGGGATTGTGAAACGAATTTGGCAAGTTCCACCGGTTTCTGGACTGGAAATGAGACAAACTGTGAATGTGAGCTACATTGTAATTTATTTCATGAAGAAATATCTTATTATCGCTTTCAAAATAACTTGCTCGCACGGTATATTTTTGGAGGCAAATGGGCTAGAAGTCAAGGACTGCAAAATAGCACTTTCTGATGCATTCCAATGGTATCCTGCTCGTGCCCTGTGATATAGTTTTTCTTCTACTCCGTACGTTTAAATTTTGTCATGAAACGTAATGATAAACACGAGTGTCTCCGTCTCCCTCCTACCCCTACCATACAGTTAATTTTATCTTGAACTGCTGTATCGTGTGTATCATTATTTAAGTGGTGGCGCAGTTCGAAGTTTTTCTATATCCTCTGCCACTTCGTAAGTATTATGTTAGAAACTTGACACGACCGTGTTATTTTTTATTTTTTGTTTTCAGTGGTTAGGTGCCCCCTTCTTCTTCCCCCTCCTCATAGCATCCAGTCAGGATGTGGCACTGGTGCAATTGACAACGTCTTTGGTGATAAATGCCTTTTGTACTGCAAAATTGGGTATGAGCGGATAAGCGGATCAACTGAGAGAGTCTGTCAAGCGAACGGAAGCTGGTCTGGGACAGCAATATCCTGCCAAGGTATGTTGGAATACATTAGTCGAATGGCCATATACTTGTCTATATTTTGATGTTTGCAATACACTGCATTTTGATGCTTCCACGTTTTCTGCTGCCTTTTATTATTTCGACTATTTATTCGCAATGGTTTAATAATTAGCCCCTTGAACCTATTTTGCCTGGGGGGACGGGGACACAAAGTGCCCACGCTAACTTTTAACATTCATAACTTTTATAATATGTATTCAAACGCCATCAAACTTTGCGACTTTTCCTAAAATTTATCTGACAACAATTTCATATGACATTTTATTTATCACGTGACTTGATGTTTCCATGGCAACAAGATTTTGACAGCCATATTTTTTTAACAACAGGGATTTTATGACCTACTTGTTAACCAAATGTTTCTTGACCAGATTTTCGAACAACAACAAAATTCACGGAAAATAATCTTGCTGAAGACGATCAAAGGAAAACGACAGTTTACGAGAAGTTTAATTATCGCTCTTCTTTGCCTTAAGTAAATGCCTTAAATTTTAATTTTGTTTCATTTACGAAACTCTCTTTTTCTCTTGAGCTCTGCTAAGTGTTTCTGAGTGATACGGCTAACACTCAGAATCGCAAGCTCTTAACAAAATAATGCGATCTTAGTAAGACGTTGATCTCTTTGGAATTACTAATACGTTCCGAAGATTAATGGAAACACACGACAATTTACCGAGGTAAATTTTGGTATGTGCGTATGACGCTTATCTTGCAACTTCAGGTTTATAAAAATGCCCCTAGTTAAAAGGCAAGAGCCTGTTTTGTCACAGTTTTTAGAAATAACATGGAACAAGAAGCCATATGTAACTGTAAGTTGTAAATTATAGTTAACATCCTTAATCATATTTTTTTAAATACGTTTTGTTTTCTTTGTCTCCTAGTTGTGCGTTGTCGCCCATTGCAAGCCCCAAAAGATGGATTTGTTTCACCAAGTTCGTGCAAGACCTCCCCAGAATACGGCACCACGTGTCAGTTTTCGTGTCCCAAAGGCTACAGACTGAAAGGTGAACCAATAGCATCCTGTCTTAGCGATGGACAGTGGTCAAAAAGTACCAATGCATTTTGTAAAGGTCAGTTTATGGCTTATCATGTGCAGTTTATCGTTTTCGTTTAGTTTAGTTGGTTCAGTGGTCACTGCAAATTAAAAGAAAAATGTTAAAATCTAAAACAAATGGGCGGGTAGCATAATTTAATACCGTGCTATTGTTGTAAGAAAATGGAGCATTTTTGGACCTATTAATTATGGTTTATGGTTACAATGTAGTTCAATTACCCTTTTGGCAGCGGAGTAAGACAATACTTATCCAATATCGTCCCATGAATGTTTGAGTTAGATTAGCCTCCAGTGACTCGATCAGATCTAATAAAGTACGTTGCAGGAGCTAAGAAGCTGAGCTTGACAATGTTCATTGGTTTTTTTTTGTTTTTTTTTTTTTGGTTTTATAAGCGGTGAAAATCGCACAAGTAGCCACCAACGCAACAGCTAAATAATTGTAGAATAAATTGCAAGAAATTCAACAAGTTGATTTTATTGCATCAAAGTACAGGCCACTTTGGCGCTTCACCTGCGATTATATCTGGGCGCTGGCGACACGATATTTTGAAAAATTACGTCGCCTAAGAAATATATCAAATTATGTAAAATTCAGTTGAATCCTGATAACTCATACCCTCGATAACTCGAACCTCTCGCTAACTCGAACCAAATTGGCTAAAGACTGTTTGCAAATTTACCCTCGATAACTCGAACCTTCGATATCTCGAACCGACTTTCCCTCTCCTCTGGAGGTTCGAGTTATCGCGATTCAACTGTATAAACAACAACGGATTATTATAAAGCTGTCGAAGAACAAAACCGAAGCTCAATATAATATACATGCAATTCAATGCTTATCGACTGTTTAGAACAAATAAAGTCACGAAGTCACAGTACAAATCCATTACGATAAAAATGCTCTAATAGGTTCAAATCTTCAAGAAATCAAAAGTTCATTCAAGATGACGTGTCGATGGGAAAGTTAGTCACATGACTAAGCGCATGACAAATGACGCAAGAAAACATAGGTCCTCAATGCTACATCTCAATTTTAAACACAGCTATTTCAAATCGGATGAAAGCTCAAAGCTACAAGCCAAGATAGTTGGGAGCGGCGCAAAATAAACGTTTTTCCCGTTCCTCGCATCGCTCATTCGCGCCGTTTCTTTTCGTTTCACCACTCCCAACTATCTGCATGCCTGGAACAGGCGCTCGGTTTACTCGTTCGGTCTTGACTTGTAGGCTTTGAGCTTTTAGCTTTGAGCTTTCACCCGACAACGTTAATTGAAATAGCTGTATATGAACGTTATTGACTTAGTTAAATGTAATAAAAATTAATGCAATATCCAATTAAGGACGTTCGCGCTAATTGTTTATGTGCATCCTTACTGCGCACGCAATTCATGTCGCAACGCTATGCTTCGTCATGCACGAGCGCGCGCGCAAGAGAAGAAAATCTAGGCACATAAAGGGCTGATAGCGGTTGCGTTAACTTTACTTAGATTTAACTCGCTTGGATGGTCGGTGACCCCCAATTTTTTTTTCATAGATAATTTTCTTTGCCAATTCTCGACAGATTGTGAAAAAATGAACAACAAATCAATGTTGGAAGTTTAATTTTTTTCCATTTTTCTACTCGCGCGCCATCGAATCCTGCGAACTTGCGGCTGTCAGAGTTTGCAAATGCTGTCGTTTAAAGATGAAATTACTTCAAGAAACGTCACCAGTTGAATGAATTTGCTGCACAGACCTACTAGCATAAAATTTGGAAAAGAAAGTTGCATTTTAGAGATTCATTTGCAATATTTTTAGACTAACAGACATTGGGATCACATCCCGTAAGGAAGACCAAATTTTCAAAATTAGGGTCGCCTTTCAGATAGCTTATCTCAGAAACGAAGTCGGTGACCCCCTTATTTTTTTTGCATTTCTGACACGAGTAACTCATAACCTAGCTGTAGCAAAAGTTTTATAAAAAAAATCAATGTTAGAAGATTTTCGCGCGAACGTCCTTAATAGGATCCACCAGCAACGAGATTTCACAACGAAAGAAGAATTCTTGCGAGGTTGCGACAGACCTTAACAAAGAAAATCATATTTTGCCTGATCTTAAATTTGTTGTTATTGTGCGGCTTTGCAATTGCTGCGACAATAATAGTCTCTATGATCGTTTCTTAACAAGAGAAGCTTATTGGAGTGCACAACTTTGCACCATTCAACCCTATGGCAAGATCCGAGTTCACGGCCTTTGAACACTGGTATTGTATACGGTACTTCGTTTTTGTAACAAATTCCCAGAAAAACACTTGTGTATTGCAGAAAAATATCGGCCATTGTTTGTGGTTCTAATTACAGTGGAACCCCGCCTTATGGTCACCTCGTTAATATGGTCACCTCGTTATTACGGTCATCTTTTTTGTCCCATACATACACCCATAGATTTTCTTATAATAAAAACCACGTTAATGCGGCCACCCCGTTAATACGGCCAACGGCCGAATCAAATACGAATTAATTATTGACCAAACAAAACAAATACTGAACAGTACTTGAGAAGTAATACTGTATTTATTCACAACGACTGTAACTTGTCATGTCATTGACCTCTGTCGTTAACGTAATCCAACAGCAATTTACTTTCCTGTCATGAAAAAGTCTAATACGTCCAAGTCTAATACGTCTAATGAAATCATTAATATCCTTACGTAAGCTATACCTATCCAGATCCTTAGGATCCTTAGGATTATATCCTCACATTCCCCATGAGGAGGGATTAAGAATTTTAAGGGAGACTTTGACCAAATCTAATGTAAATTCTTCTGTCCCTGCAGATGATCTAGTAGATCTGGCGAGGTTGGTTCTAACCTCTAATAACCTTTCATTCAATGGTAAACACTATTTGCAGATAAGAGGTACTGCTATAGGTACCAAGATGGCGCC
>JAJLRJ010000013.1:9906831-9994331 GCA_024195265.1 Dendrophyllia cribrosa | reverse complement strand
TGAACACGGCATTTTATTTTTTTGGCGGATTTCTCGAAAACGAAAAGTCTTTGGGAAGTTTGAATGTAATATTCGTAAATAAGTCACCAAAGGGTTTCTCCTGACCAAATATGAAGAAATCCGAAAATTCAGTTTTGACGGAGATTTCTCGATATTTACAGACAGCCGCTCTTGAAGCACGACTTCACTACTCTAAGAGTACTTGTTGTAGGGTAAAGAAACCACGAAAGCGACCGAAATGTGTCTAATTTTGTTCTTCCCTAGTGTTACGATGTCAAACACTGTATCCGCCGCTAAACGGTTTTTTCGTTGGAAATTGCGATAACATGTATGGATCATTGTGTCTGATGAGTTGTAATGATGGTTATGACCTGCTTGGTTCGGAAAACACCACTTGTCAAATTCAATCAAACTACAGGACAGGGACAATCCGATTCCAGTCTGTAAAAGTAAGTGACTAATGGTAGTTCATCATGCTGTAATGTGGTGTTTAATTATAAGCGTTAAACACGAGCTTAAGAGCGCAAGGTTGATAGTTGGAGCCCTGAGCTAATGCTGTGTTCTCAGGCCAAACATGAACAGTAGTTTTTTCGATCTATATTGCCCTTCCTCGCCCAGGAGCACTAAGGGCCGAGACACCGACAAAGGTCTAGTGAAAAGTTAACAATTTTGGTGTTGTAGTATTGGTGATCAACCACTATATAGAACAAAACCGAGAGAATGATCATCTGGGTAATCTGTTTTAATTTTTTCCATATATCCCTCTCCTCTCTCTTGTCTCGCTTTTCAAGTTCGTAATTGATCTACTTCCTTTTAGCCAGATTAACCAAGAAATAAATAAGCAAACACCATCTTCTATTTGACTCAAAATTGAAATTTGTCGAAAAACTGTGGTACTTTTATGCTAGAGTTGTTGTGAAATGTGCTATAATTAACTTATTGTCGTTAGTCCCGGCCAAAATTGGTCTTAGAAGACCAATAGGACTCCACTGCTTTAAAAAAATGCAACTTTCTCGATCGCGCGAACATTGCAGTTGTGAACATTAACTAGAAAGTCCTTCAAATTGAGACACCCAACAAACGCAAAAAAGTCAGCGATTTTCGCAGAATATCAGCGTTTGAATTTGGAGAACAAAAATGACCGTTTTTAACGTCATAGAAAAACAACAAAAATCACGTTTTTGCCTTCAGTTGTTTTTATTGAAATCATCGTTGCAAACCAAAAGGTCAACATTCACAACACAATTCAGTCCTAGTCCTATCTAAGAAGTATTTTTTATGCTCTTATTCGTTGCCCGGGCCGAGCTACAGCCTCTCGTTCTAGTGCATCCTGGCCTTGCCTCGATTTTCAACATCACGTCCGCACTGCATGCTGGGAAATAGCGAATTTTTGACAGGGTTCGTTCCGTCCCCCGCATATTTCATATTTAAGTCCACAACCACTCCGACCTACCACCAAAATTTCGCGCTTGTTGTGTTCTTCAGTGGTCGCAACTTCCAAAATATGCCGTGGTAGGTCAAGAAATTTATCAGTAGTGGAGTTCCAAGGCTATTTCGTTTCGGAGCGGCCATTTTTCCAGTTCTACTAACAACAAGCCAAATTCGCAAACGAAGTACAACACCTAACTCGCTTCATTGAGAAAGTGGACTCTTAGTTACCTTCACCCTTAATGATACCAATCAGGCAGCTACTAAAGAAAAAAAAATGGATGTAAACTTACCAAAAATTGCATACAAACCATATTTGAGCCGTTATTATAGCTCAACGAAGCAAAAACACTACTTCAGAATGACGTTTCTAGAAAACTCGAACCCTCAGTGTTTTAGAACAGCAACACTTTCCATGTTAACCCCAAATATGGAGTCACGAAATCCTATGGATCGTTTATATGCAGAAAATCACTCAAAAACGTAAAAAGTCACAGACGACAATGAGTTAAACCTGTTGCTGTCTTTTTTTTTTTGTAGCGTTTTTACATTCTTTTTCAATAAAAAACAAAAGATGAAAAATACGCATTCAAAATGCCTCGACCTCATGCTACCTTTTACTTTTACTCGTTACCATACCAACTGATTCTCACCAAACTTTGCAAAAATGTGTCGCTGGGAAAAGTGAACAATTGATGCAAATTAACAGTTAATAGCATTTAAAAATGAACAATTAATTACGTCATGCGCACAAATGTGCGCTCCTGTGGCGTAAGGGTAAGACCGAAGAAAAATCCCCTCCCTCCCTTATATTTCTGAGGGTAAATGGTCTTTAAACAAAAAAACATTAAACAATTAAAATACGGCAACCAACTAAAATTCTTCCTCAAAACGAGTCAACCAATGAACGACTTTTAATTTCAGTGAACCAATTAGGACCTCGTATACTACTATCCTCGATCAATCGAAGTTCACAAGAAGATTTGTGTTAAAGATAGTGATTTATTGTTTTCTCTGACATATCTAGGTAGAACTCAGTTTCTTCTAACTCTATGAACCAAATAACTCGCCACTCACGGGAGTTACATACTAAGACTTACAATGCTAGAAACAAAGATTCCCTTAGCCTGCCACGCGCTAAAACGTCCAAGTACCAAGGATCATTCCGAATTAATGATATGGCGCACGTACCTGGAATGATTTGCCACCCAACATTAGGAAAGCAGTATCCTATACTTATTAGTTAAGCGTTTTTTTACGTCTGAATTTTGATTACTTTTTGCTAGGCATTTTAAAATACTTTTGTTCTATTTATCCGTGTTATAGTTAAATATATTGTAAATTATATGTTTGGCAGATCTCTATTCAAACTAGCAACTACGCTAAATTAGATATTCCTGTATAAATATTTGGTAAATACAGAAAACAAGCCGCTGTGGGAGCGTATACTTGGGCGTCGTTGTATGCATTAAGCATATTGAAAAATAAATGTCTTGGGAATCTGCATGCAAGTTATTTCACGGTTTGATGATAGGGAGTATTGGTATAGTGTGAGCAATTTAACAAAGAAGCACGTTAACCTTCTAAAACAATGAGACACAGCACACTTAGCGTGCGAGATCGCACGCAAATTATAAAATAGCGTGTCCACTGTGTCAAAAGACTAGAGTACCAGAGTACTGAGAAATACAAATCGATGCCTACTTTGTACTTACCGTTGAAAAAAGGCCGTGTATCAGAGTTTCCCGATGGTTGTTATTGGTTTTAGCTAAATCTTGTAACTAGCTGGTCTGTGTTTCCGACACTTTTGAAGTGAATGCAGATGTAGCCGCAAAGTGGCCATTTCGAAGCCACGAATCTTTCAGTTTATTTTGCCTGGTTAATCAAAGTTAACGACAGAAGTGATAATTTAGGAGGAGAGAAACAAATTTAGCCCTTTCAAATATATATATTTTTTAGTTCAGGTAAAACTGTTGCAATTTGCATAACGTCAAAAGTAATTTGAAACCTTTCCAGTAACGCATAACGCAGCGATTCCGTAAAACATCTCGCAATCAAACACACGAAAATATATCTAGTTTTTATTCCTCCACAGAAAAGAAAATTAAATGAAAAAGTAATCGCTTTAAGGTTATTTTCGCCCGAGAAACATTCACTAGCGCCAGCGAAACTCGCAAGACACTTGCATTGTTTACATCTTCTCCGACGGCGGTGAATTTTTGCACCCGAATTCTGTTTCTTCAACTTCACGAAATAAAAATTCATGAAAGGCAAAACTCCGACAGAAGTGAAATTAATTGGGATTCCTACCACGCTTATATTTCTTCCGTCGCTGTCCACTGTTAACTTCGTATTAAACAAGCGCTGTGGCGTATCATTCGTCTCAGGCTTATTCATGTTCGTTAATGTTTCTGATGTTTTAGCGGGTTTCCGTCCTGAATTCGAAGGTATCGTAGAATTAATCGCGAGAGTGTCAAACACTTTCGCAGTGTCTTCTTGAGAAATTGAATATGAAACTGTTAGATGCAACAGAGAAATGTTTTACTTATGAAACTGTTAGATGCAACAGAGAAATGTTTTACAAAATTGTACGGGAGGCCCGTGAGCCATAAAGCCTTAAGTTCGGCTGCGTTGTTGCGTGGTCGTCCTGATGGTGTAGTGGTTACCACATCGGCACTAGAAACACGACAAGAAAAGTGGCATTTTTCCGTTCTGAAAACGCATGGAAAATTAATGTAAAACGTGGCTTTCCGCCAGCATTTTCTAATGTTCACCAAGCGGAAAATCCCTGATTTTCCTAATGTTTTCAGACCGGTGAATTCGAGTATTCGTTCCATTATCCGGTAGTTTTCCGTTGCAGTGAATACCGATCGGTTAACACTCGGCAAATGTTTTGTATACCGGCGTTCGCTGGAATTTTTCCATTAAAAAACTCCGCGTTCATCGCAGTTAACCCGTGAAAACCTGCGTTTTCCAGGCCGGTGAATGCCGTTGAATGTAAGAAAACGCATGTTTTCCAGCGTGTACCGATCGGTTCGAATCCCGATCAGAACAATTTTTAGGGTTTTCACTTTATGTTTATTTATTCTTTATTAGACTGGTTTAAGTTCATTTAAGTTCATTTAAGTTCATTTACTTTATAAATATAAACATTCAAAAGTTCATATGATAAATTAAAAGAAGATCTTACAGAGTAAATTCACAATGAATATGTATATTTTTTTTCTTATTTTTTATGCCTGACAATGACCTGGGTGTGAACATTGACATGAAAATACTTCAATATCTCAAAGATTACGCCATTCGTAATCCCTGTGATAAAAAAAGGTGGAAGGTTTCAGTGAACACTTTTCATTCCTCAATTCTTCAAAGGGGATATTTCCAGATATGATTTTCTTGCTGTATTCTGTTTTCAGCTTTGGATATGTGTACTACTAACTGTTCCCATTTCCGTGGTTGTGATCATGAGTCAGGTCGTGAGTCTTACTACTGTAGCTGTCAACCTGGGTTCTCAGGACCTAACTGCAACATAAACATCGATGACTGCAACTCGAATCACTGCGTCAATGGAAAGTGTGTGGATGGTTTAAACCGATATGACTGTATCTGCGACAAAGGCTACTGGGGCACCAACTGCGAAAAAAAGATCATTAATGACGGAGGTAACTAAAAAACCTGCTTGAGAGCCAACCGTCTACATAGCATATAGTAAAATTATGGAGCGATGGTGTTTTTGTCAAGGGAACAAAACCCAAAATCACATCAATGTGAACATAAAAAAATTATCGTAATCAGATTTTATTAAGTCACTTTACTTGTGCCTAAAAACTGTTGTTAGGTGTCATTAGCTACGGATGGGCTTGAAACGATGGAACTTAACGATAATATCAATGATCATGGGAAAATTGATTGGATTTTACTATGGTTAAAGTGTTATGGTTGTCTGTGTGTTTCAGTATAAAAGCGTGTTATGATTGAACAAGGATATAGGGTAAACATGGCCCACAGAAGTACAAATGGCCCACGGTTTTGTAGAATGGAGCAGATGAGATGCTAGTCCATCCCAGGGTTAACGTTATTCCAGTATATCGCCGGCACCCATCTATACACCTGGGTGAAAACAAATAATGAGGAGCGAGGATTCTTGTTTTGGAAAAAAAACACGACAACAGGGTACAAGCGCCTTAGTCGAACTACTAGCGACCTTCCCGTTGATGATTTAACACACTTGACACGACAACACCGCGCCTCCACATAAACTTTGCTATATTTTTAGCTCAGTTTTCACAAAATAATGGTAAATACGTACAATATTTCCTTCGTATACAGGCCACAGGCCTTTTTATTCTATATAGCCTGGGGGTCGGGGAGGGGGCGTTTGGGGCTAAGGTTAAAGGTAGTGTCCGCGCTGACTTTGAACATTCAGAACTAATAAAAGCAAATACCACCAAATTAAGGAAAATTCAAGATGGCTGAAACCAGAATGACGGTTTTGGGAATCATGGCGTAATTTTCATTATTCGTTAGTATTTAGAAGACCAAATGGATCATTTTGCGATTCTAATTCGATTAAACGGTGTAATATTTTTTTCGTTAACTATAAGGCTTGTTATCAAACGGTGCGCAAAAACAGATGATAGTTATGATAGATGACCAAACGTCGTGCGAGCAAAGTGCTCTCGCACGACGAACAGATTAACGTCCTGTTGGTTGGCAGTTTCTTTATTTCCGGCCAGGAATTTAAAGGCCCCGAACGAAGAGACTTGACGTGGCAGCAGCTGACCGAAAAACTATCGGCACTTGTTTAAACGAGCAGAACTATAATTGATAAACAAAAAAACTGCGAACATGTTTAGAGTACATTATAGCATGTGACAATTGATGATATTTCGTGTTCAAGCGTAGTGAGATTTTAGAGTATAAGAAGTATTATCAAATTTCAATCATACCCCATATGATCATGACTTAACTCGTTCCCTTAGTGCATGTCTCGGTGCCACTGTATTGATTAAACGGTCACTCTCCTTGCATACGTATAAAAACATATAACCTTTAACAAAGTGCCCAACGTGAAACATGTTTTTAACTTCGCAGAATGCACAGAGCTGCCAGATCCTTTGAATGGAAAAAAGTCTTGCAATAATTTTTCTGGAAGAAAGCTCTGCACCCTGGCATGCGACGAAGGCTACTCGTATGATACAGAGACAATAACTTCATACCGCTGTGGTCCTGATACAAAATGGAAATGGAATGGCATGGAGAATGTTGACGTTCCGAGTTGCTCAAGTATGCTTATATTTCCATGTAACATTTTACAAGCAGTAACTATTGGCCAATGTTGTATGACCGAGAAACAAATATTATTACGCATACATGCATTTTTTATTGGAATAAACGTCCACAAGTATCCGGATATTTTTTAAATCAGCAACTTTTTGTTGCGAATTGGCCTTCCGTCCACACGTATCCGGCGAATTCGGCTTACGAATCCGTAACTTTTTGAATCCGCTCTCCAGGTTGGAAATTTTAAAATACGCTACGAGTACGGTTTCGTGTGGATGGTCGAATCAGGAGATTTTTTGAATACGCTGACGTAACAGTACCGGATCCAGTCTTTAACCGCGCGAATATTCAACATGGACGACCGAAATGTTATCACTTCTCTTCTGCTTGGACTTATTTCAAGTCTAAAAACATGTTTACAGTTGAACATGGCGAAAGCAATCGAATTTGCCGCCAAGCTCGCATATTGCGGTGCAGAAAATTGTTGCCTTTGCGCATGCTTTGTTGACAACATTAAAAGAGGAGCCCTGGGTACTAGAGCGAATCCGGATAAGTGTGGACGGGCAAACACGATTCGAATACGCTACGCGTGGACGCGAATATTTTCTAATCCGCAACAAAATAGTTGTGGATTAAAAAATATTCGGATACGTGTGGACGGGGCTTTAGTTAAAATACAGCATGCCTAAATCACATCCTAAATGCTTTCCGGAAGAAACTAACCCTTAAATATCAACACAACGTCACTCCATGTTATATAGAAACTACTACCAAGTGACATGACGTATTAATTAAATTCCATTGAGTCCAATCATCTACATGTATTGCTTACACATTTTACCTTTATTGAAGTCTCAAAATTTTGTCACTGGGCAGAGATACCCTACTAATCTGGGAGAGAGACTGATCACGTTTTTTTTTTAATAAGTGGTGTCCCGAAACGTTCTGGCCACGATTGTAGTATTTTAAGCAGTTTTTCCACCTTAGATTACCGATATTTAAATTTTCGTTATTTATAAGTATCATATGTCATTGACCCAAACGGCTTCTCGAAAGCGTTCTTTTTAAAGCTATTTGCAAAAAAAACGTATGAGAACCGTACGCATTAGCGCGAGCGGAGCCGATAAAAGCCATACGGCCCTGGAACAAAAACGCACGCCAGCCTCGTGCGTTAAAATTTGTAACAATTTTGTCTCCAAATTGGTCATATGATAAAATACGTATTGACTAAGTAAGTTCGGCCGGAAGTCATGGCGACAGCCGAATATTTTTTTCCGTCCAGCCCACCACTCAGTCGATAAGTACATACTATTGGATGCAAGGTAGGAATACTTTACCCTATTCAGACTGGGCTTTTGGGGCCTTCTGGGACCTGGGGTGGCTTTAGGGGCCCGCAAACTGTAACTTAAAAACCACTTAAGCTGTGGCCACCAAATTTGTACGGGATGATGAACACGCGAATTCTAATAAATACAGATAAATTCATCGTCATAATGACGTCATTTATTTGATTTTATTGCCTGAAACCGTCATCGAGTTTGAGTGTATACAGTAGAACCCCACTAACTCGAACTCTGAAGGGAAACGAAAATCAATTCGAGTTATCGGGGTCGGTGAAATATTTATTTATTTTTGTTAATTAATAATAGTGACGATATATACTAATATAGCGTTTTATTGTCTACTTTTGTGATAAACATCGCTCAATTTTCGTATGGTAACAAGGAATTCCAAACATTGGGTACATGTTTTTGCAATATAAACGAGGTTTGTAGGGTAGTACTACAGTCTAACTAAATACAAAACAACATTAAAGAAGTAACCATGTCCGTTTTCCTACTTTCACTGCCGAGGCAAAAGACACCGCATCCGTTAGTGACTTATAACATCGTGAAATGAATGTTACATACGTGATCAGTCCGACGTTACAATCAGATAACAAGCAGCCTATTTTCTTGATACTGTATTTTGAGAAGTCATAACAACAGAGTTCGAGTTATCGGGATAAATTTGGGCCAAGGGAAACGAAAAATACTCGAATACCCCGCTAACTCGAACTGAGTTCGAGTTAGCGGGGAATTCGAGTTATCCGAGTTCGAGTTATCCGAGTAAATGTGACTCAAAATAGGGATATAGTCAATGTTGTGAAGCAACGTGACGTCAAATACAGAAGTCGCATTTTCTGTAACTCGGATCATCTCAGTTATGCCATTGAAAGTTGAGCGAAAAAACGTCGTATATAAAAATATCTCTAATATGTCCTAAAGTAGCAACGCACGATTTAGGTTTCTTGATATGACGTCACAGCTCTAGCTCGTTCGAGATTTTGCGTTTTTCGTCGAATTCAACTGATCACAGAAAACCGAAAATTTGACCAAATTGAAACGTTTTTACGCAGTTCTCCATAAATGCACAGGAGAAAACAATTTAGAGTGAGGTGCACTTCAATTACATTGTTTAATATGGTCTTGTTATAGGTAAGGCAGCGCCGAATGAGATAGAACAACGCTTCCAAATGACGTTTCGTAGTGGTTTTCATTGTAAACGCAACCAAAGTCCGGATATCTTTCGTTCCGCCATTGAGGAAGAAGTCAATGAAACGATCTCAACAATCCCAGGTTGCCTCAACTCCAATGCCTGCAAGTTGAAGGAAGTCACAGTTCCCGAATGTGGTTGGTTTCCTAATCAAAAGAGGAGACGGGCAGTCACAGATTCCAAGAAAAAAGTTCTGTTTTCTATGCTAGTCAAAGCAGTTGATTCAGCATCAATGGCAGATGATGTCGAAGAGAAAAGTGAAGCTATCCTGTTTCAGATGCAGTATACAGTCTCCACAGGGCAGTTTATTATAACCTTCGATGGAGTCAACAGTACCGCTGACAGATCATCTTTTGAATACCTCTCATTCACTATCAAGTGCAATACTGGGTTTGTGACAAGCATTGATCGAAAGGGATGCGGTAAGAAATGGGGAATTTTAAATCATTAATCTTGAAATCTTTAAAGTGGCAATAAATGTAACTCACATTTAAAAAACATGTGTTAAAATCAACTGATAACTTGAATTTTTCAAATGGATTTGAACGGAAGAAAAGCGTGAAAGTTATACCGAAAGGCCTGAAAAAATAGCGACGGTTTTGACAGTGTCGAGTAAAGCACTTTATTCAGCATTGTCTCGCCATTCAAGTGTATTATATCGCATAATATTTGTAGGCTTTTTTTTTTCGATAATTGTTTGTGGAAACATTACGAAAATCTTGATTAAAAACCCTGGACTTTTTTTTTTTTTTTAATAAAGTTTTATTATTACATATACTACTTACAATACGATACTTACACTACTTACAATATGATACTTACACTACTTACAATATGATACTTACACTACTTACAATACGATACTTACACTACTTACAATACGATACTTACACTACTTACAATACGATTTTTACACTACTTACAATACGATACTTGCGCTACTTACAATACGATACTTTTTTTAATGCAACGTCTTTTTTATTAATATTTCCACATATATGCGTAGTGAAAACCCTGGACTTATTTTATTGGCAAGTGAAACTATTGTGATAGTGTATTGTTTGAGTAAATCTAGTGTATCTTCTTGTAAAGTATTGCCGTTGAAAGCTGTGTTATGCATATTTGTAGGAGTGGGGTACAACCGGATTAATTGTTCTTGTCTTACCAATTGCAAACAGGTGGGCACTGTAAGCGGTGGGTTTATATTATCGGAATTTTATGGTACTATATATAAAAAGCTGATTAGCAAAACTATTTCCTGCAAAAGCTCTGATCCACTTTCATCCACCAGGCGAATGGAACTTTAAAGTGGTCATAATTAAACACCGGGATAGTAAATCTCAATAAAACCTTTATACCTTTGAGTTTAGTTAAATTTTTTGTCCACTTCAAATAGTACAGTTTAAGGTTTAAAACAAATAAAACGAACTTTAGTCGATTTAATCCTAATTTCATATTTAACAGTTGCTTGCCCCGTGGGAACATCCTACTGGCATGAATCTTCTACCTGTACCATCTGTCCTCGCGGCACGTATCAGGATGAGGAGGCACAGCTTAGCTGCAAACCATGTGGCAAAGGAAAAACAACGTATTTCTTTGGGGCCACATCAAGCGATGATTGTCTCGTCGAAAAAGGTAACTGTAATAACAATACTGAAACAAAAGCCTGCGACCTACAATTAGCTATATGGCAGCCATAAACTTGTCTTTAATTTAAAAAAAAAAAAAAGAGGCAACCTGGTGTTAAATCGCGTCAAATGAGCCCTGGAGCATACTTCTCGTGTTTTAAGTTGTTCATATCCTTTTCATACTACCTCTCCCGGATGAATGGTACCCAGCAAAATGCTAGCCTTGGGAGGTTAACCGTACGATTCAAGAGTGCGGGTAGACATGGCATTTCATGACAAAACAATTAGTTTTCTTTACTGAAAACCCTGACTCTATTTCAAACTAATATATATTTTTTCATTCACTGCTTTACACTTTTCTGGTTCCTTTTCATATTACCTAAGCAAAATGTGTTCATTTCGGGTTTAAGAGAGTTAAAGACCAGCACAATCGGGCGTGAAAAGGAAAGAGGAGAGGAGCGGACTGGTCACGAGGGCTTTTTTGTGTCATAGTTCTGTAAGGTTACTATTTTTTATAGACAACTCTATTTAGCTATTTTCCCATTACGATTTAACGACAAAAACGGTGTTAAGACGGAAAGAACTTTATTGTGATTGTTGCGTAC
The DNA here is from genome assembly GCA_024195265.1 of Dendrophyllia cribrosa. NCBI lineage: Eukaryota > Metazoa > Cnidaria > Anthozoa > Scleractinia > Dendrophylliidae > Dendrophyllia > Dendrophyllia cribrosa. The sequence goes on along the minus strand of JAJLRJ010000013.1, from coordinate 9,982,852 downwards.
TACGCATGAGGGTGCGCGTGCGCACTCTTGTTGAGGTATTCATGACGCGTACAGTTTGGAAGAAAGACGGGAGATCTTTGTTAGAATTTGACGGATAGGTGTTTTAAACCGCTGTTTTAAGTTTTTATTGCGGACATTAAATTACTGAGGATTTTTTAACCGACGATTAAAGTTTTATTCGGGGTATTAATTCCGAACATTTATTAGTGAACATGACGGGAAAAATGTTGAGTTTTGCTTTGTCAGGGATGGATTTGGTGATGGTGTCTGCCGATAACATAGCAACCGAAGTTGTTGAAGAAAAAAAAAATCGAAAAAAACGATCCCTAGAAACAAAAGGAAGTGGACTTTGCGTTAATCAGGGTAAAGAGCACAGAACAAACAGTTGATATAGAACTGACAAAAATAGTGCATGGGCTGGAAAAATAAAATTTGTGTGAGAAATTCAGTAATACTTGGGACAGAGATCGAAAATACGTTGCAATTTTTGGTTTAACTGTCAGCATTTTACGTCGTCCTTCGTACTTGTTTCCGCAACCAATTAAGGACGTTCGCGCGAAAGCGAGTTAAATCTTAGCAAAGTTAACGCAACGGCTCCAGCTTTGTGCTTTGATTTCTTCTCTTGCGCTCGCTCATGCATGACGTCGCATGGCGTTGCGACATGAATTGCATGCGCAGTAAGGATGCGCATAAACAGTTAGCGCGAACGTCCTTTAGAACGAAGTGTCGATAAAAAGAAACCATCGAAAACGAAAATACAAAGAGTCATTGAAGCGAGGCAAAGTGTGATGAAAAACCGTACGGCTAGCACAGTAGATGATGCATCTCAAACCGATATATTAAATTAGTAATTTTTTACCTCTCGATAATGATTTTCTAGAGTTCTGATTGGTCCCACCGCTTCCGATCTGAGTCGTTATTGGTTAATTTGCCCAAATATGGAAAAATGATGACGAATTACGCGAAAAAAATTTTTTTTACCTTGTCGCGGAAAAAAAGTGGCACGCTTTGGTTTCAACATGACGTCGTACGCGCATGTTTTGCGACATCATACGCGCCCGCGAGCTAGTCCTGCGCGACGGAACTACAGTAGTCCGGTCCTACGCGACGGCGGCGGAGGGCGGCGGGCACACGCGCGCCCGCGAAACATTCCGCTAACCATGACCATGAAAAATGACAGGCTAGGTTCTATGAGTATGGGACTGCGCAGCCGAGCCTTCGGCCCGGCGAGTGCTCCGCTAATAACTACATCATATGACAACATTGTTGCATTGTGCGGACCGTAAAGGAGACAGTTTTGGACGTACTATGTACTCTCTAGGTTTCATTGTCATAGCCTTAATGTTCTTGAAGCCCAGGCCAAATAAGGTTAATATAAGGTGCACAACTGAGATCTGCTTCGCGCATTGTACTTGCAAACACTTTTTTAGTTTTGTATCGGCAATCGTCAAAGTGTATGGATTTAATAAACAAACCATCCCTAATAACCTATAGTCACAACTAAAACTATCGTATCCTTTTTTTTATTTTTACCATAGGTAATTTGTGAAGACGAGAACCTTCTGGGAAATTCAGGCATCAAATGGTGGACAAATGGACCGAACTAAACTGAAGACGTCAAAGATTTAAATGTTTTGTTCTGATTATTTTTAGTAACATTAGCTTTTTCATGATCAAGCTAGGTAAAAAAAGGCCAAGGCTAAAATGGAAAAACAAGGATCTATCAAATGGATTAATTAGGATAAACGATTTAAAACAAGAGACTATGATTTAAAATCATGAGAATTTTCTTGATTAACCCTGAGCATTCAGGCATAAAGAGTGAATGATTTGAATTGACCAAATTTCAGCGACAACGTTAAATATTTTTAATGTATTGGTACTAAGGTAGCATTATTTTGATCTTGAGCTTTTTTGATTTTGTAATGAAGCCAAGGCTATAAGCTGGAATTAACGAATCTGAAATGTATTAACACGAAGGACTAGAAATAAAAGCATTGAAAATGTCATGTTTGAGAACATTCTACTTTCATTTTTTTTAATTTACCCAATAGCCTTCAACGTTGCACTTCATTCGAGCCCGGGGATTCGAGCAGGCTGTACTTTGTTAAGGGTTTGCGTTTTAACCTTGTGGTTACGACAACTATGAGTATTATGGCAATTATGAACGCTTGTGTTTGGACTCCAGGGGCCGTATTCACGAAAGCATCCTAAATCCAAAGAGCCTCCTAAAGATATAACTTAGGACTTAACTGGTATTCACGAAGACCTCCTAACTTAAGAAATGTCTTGATTTTTCTCCTAAACTTAGGAGGTCAAAATTGATCTCCTAACTTGTTAAAACATGTCTTGACAGAGGCTAAATTCGATTGTTGACGAGTTTTACGTCGATTTTCAGCGTGATTATTGTGTATCACAATAGTTACCGATTAGATAAACATTTTAAAGCATTAAATGTCTTTCCTAAAAAAAATTAATACTTTTTAGTAATGTCAAACAACACGGTTAGTTACATATAGGCTTTTGTGTCATTAACGGGTTCCATCTTTATTTCTTATTACAGAGTTATATTACCGTTTTTCGTGAAAATAAGCCCTTGTACAAGAAATATCGAAGTAGACCCTATTAAAATGATGATGTATTTGTTTGTTGCTTTCGCTACTGACCATGAAAGAAGATATTTTCAGTTTTGCTATCATTCGAGATGAAATAAAGGAAACTGCTAAGTTACGCTTACCTTAGGATGGTCATAAGATATCGTTCGTGAATAGCACTTAGGACACATCTTAAGAAGCTCCTAAATTTTTTCTTAAGTTATATCTTAAGATATATCTTAGGTAGGATTTCGTGAATACGGCCCCAGTTCAATTAAAGCTGGACTTCGAGTTCGATTTTTGTTCAAAATGGTGCCGCGATAAACGAGGCGAAACAGGAGAGGAGAGGGTCCGAAGGTTAATTCGTATTCACGAGTTGGCTCACAGGAGCCTTTAATTAATCTTTTAGAGTTTTTCTGTATCCTCTGTTTTTTATTGTAAAAAACAGAGCCTTTGTTTCTAACATGCAGATGTGTGTAGATGTATGCAAATTATTCATAGCCGATCTCAAATGTGTATTGCACGTGCATTTATAAGATTCAAAATTCAAAACAACTAACACTGTCGCAACGTGGACGTCAACATGAAACCGGACGGAGATGAAATGTTTGATCTCCATTTTAGGTCAAGTAAGAGCTTATAAATTGCAAAACATATATAAATACCGTTTTCTGAATTTTTTTTTAATTTGCTTATAAGTGCGTCATGACGGAATATGTTCAATATCATTTATGTTTCGATTTCAGAAAAGCCGAGAAAATCAGGCAAAGAGAGAAAGCCAAGAAATAACGCTATTACTAAGGAAGAGGTGCTTTTGTATCGAAAAGGAATGACCAAAAAAGGCAACGACTGGAAAGAACTTATGAAGTTTTTTTTGATGAACACAGATATTTTAAGCTCTGACCTTAGGGAGAAATATGAGGCGGCTTTGCAACAAATTAACAACAATAGTAATCGCTTAAGGCTGGTTCTCATATAATCGTCCCGGTCGTCCCGGTCGTCTAAGTCGTTTCAAAAGTTTTTTTTTTTTGCAAGCGACTCGGACGATCGGGACAACTCAAGCGATTAATTGGGTTCTCATATGATCGTCCCGGTCGTCCGTGCACTTTTTGAAACGATATTCTGGATATTAGCTTCGAACGTAGTGCTCATGCATAATAGGCAGTATTGTGTATAGATTTTCACACACCGTACTCGCAGATACACCAAAAATTGAACCAAGGTTGCATAATGTTTACTATTGTCGCAACCAAATGAACGTCATAAATGTAATGTCCAGTCCAATCCGATAAGTCCATAACATATGGACTTGCGCAGTAGATCGATTGCACCATAGAGATCTTGTGAGCAAAGACATGTGCATCTTTATTAAAGCTTAAACTGTTTGCTACTAAAGAAGATTCGATTCGTTACATTGGCGACGAGGATTAAACGGTAGAAAGAGAAGAAAGAGCAAGCAGAAAGTGCGACCAGAGTCAAGCAAGCGAAAAATTCATTCAACGAACGACACGCTCGGCCGGCGATAAACAAGATGCCAGATCCACCACAACAAGCCACCGAAGCAGCAGCAACAGTTCGAGTAATTACAGAGACAAGAAACCTGAAAGCTCATCCATTCACACCAGCAGAGGACCAGATCACCACGGGAAAGGCGTGGGACGAATGGCTAGAGGAGATCGAACGGGAATTTCGATATTTCAAAATCACTGACCCGACAGACAAGAAAGATGCTCTCCTCATATATGGCGGGAAAGAGATTGCTCGACTTGAGAAAAGCCTCCCCAACCCAACAGATGAAATGAACGACTTCGAAAAGTTGAAAACAAAGCTAAATACCTACTTTACGCCCAAGAAGAATAAACACCATGCCAGATATTTGTTTCTCAAGATGCAACCAGAACACGGGGAGACAACAATGGCGTACACCGCTCGGTTACGAGAAAAAGCCAACGACTGTGAATTTGGAGAAAACTGCGAAGAGCGTATCTTAGAGCACCTCATCCAAACGACCCATAACAGAGTACTGATCCAGAAAGCGATCAACAAGAAATGGAACTTGTCACAATTTCTCACTGAAGCGGTACAGATGGAGGACACATCCCTTCAAGTACGCAACATGAAAATCCCCGAAGATGTCAAATTGATTCAAGAAGATGAACTCCCATCGCAGAGGAGACACTTCTCCAGGGAGAGATCAAGGGACCGGCGGCCGCAACCATGTGGATACTGTGGGCAAGTAGGAACTCATAAAAGAGGCCAAAACTGCCCTGCATATGGTAAGAAATGCAAGAATTGTCAAAGATACAACCACTTTACGTCGGTTTGCAGATCTTATACGCCCAGGAACAACTACAAAGGCCAGGAAACCGGCCGTGAACGACGCCAGTCAGGGACCACAGGGCAGAAGCGCCGCGTTAAGAGAACCACAGAACAAGCACCTGATGATGACAGCTCAACAAGCTCTGATGATGAGTTTTTCTGTCAGGCTGTGAACCACCTGAAGCAAGTCAAGAAAGTTAAAGCGAGAGACAAAGAAAGGACATTGACCGTAAAGATAGAAGACGTCGATGTAAGAGTTGAACCTGATAGCGGTGCAGAAGTCAATGTTATGGACGAACACCAATTCAAGGCACTAACAAACCGATCCAACAGGAAGCCAGCACTAGAGCCTAGTAGAACGAAGCTAAAGACCCTGCAAAGTGAGCTGCCAGTGAAAGGAGAGTTTACAGCCACCATAAGGAACAAGACCTGTGGAACAACTTCGAGATTTATTGTGGTCAGAGGCAGAATAAACTCCCCGCCACTTATTAGCAAAGATACTCTTCTTGAGCTGGGGATGTTACAGATCCGAGAAGATGGCTCATTTGCAAAACCCAATGACCTGAGAATACTGGAAGGAACACCAGACATCAAAGTAATTCAGAAAGAAGAAGATCTCAGCCCCAAAGTTAAGGAGATTACCAACGGATACAGCAAAGTATTCGAGGGCATCGGGAAAATTAGAGACATCAAGAACGACAGAGACTTCTACACAAAGTTCAGCATGAAACCAGAGGCAGTGCCTGTAGCCCAAAAGCCAAGACCAGTCGCTTACTACTTACAAGAACCACTGAAGAAATGGTTGGAGCAGTGCATAGAAGAGGAGATATTTGAAGAAGTACCTGAAGGAGAAGCCGTGACCTGGTGTTCGCCGTTGGTGGTTCAACTGAAACCCAAGTTCAGCGACGTGGACAAAGAGGACCTGGAACCGCAAATGATAAGAGCCAGTGTGGACCTCAGAATACCTAACCAATTCATGGAAAGACACCGGATAACCCAAGGGCCTATAATCGAAGACTTCATGTACAAGTTCCATGACTGTACCATCTTCTCTAAACTTGACATGAGGCAGGGGTACCACCAACTCTTACTAGACCCCGAGTCTAGAATGGTCGCTACTTTCAACACACCATGGGGAAACATGAGACCAAAGCGATTAATCTTTGGAGCAAAGTCATCACAAGACCTCTTCGATGAAGCGATGTACCGGATATTCGGGGACATACCAAGTTGCCTCAACCAACGTGACGACATCCTTCTCGGAGGGAGAAATGAGAAAGAACATAACAAGACGCTAGAAGCTGTCCTACAGAGAGCAGAGGATTTCGGCATTACTTTCAACCGAGAGAAGTGCCAATTTGGAGTCGAAGAGATTGAGTTCTATGGACATCAATTCACCAAAGAAGGACTGAGACCGAACCCAGACAAAATCAGAGCTGTCAAAGAAAGCAGACCACCAGAGTCTAAAGAGGCCGTGAGAAGTTTCCTGGGCATGGTAGGATACCTATCAAAGTTCATCCCCAGATATTCATCACTGACTGCACCATTGAGAGAACTAACCCACAAAGATTCAAGTTCAAATGGGGTGCAAAAGAGAATGAAGCATTTGAGAAGCTAAAAGAAAGCATCACAAGCGAAAGTACTATGGCATACTTCAACCCATCCAGACCAATTGTTGTGAGAACAGAAGTCAGCTACCATGACGGGCTTACCGCTGGATTGTTCCAGAAGACAGATAAAGGAATCCAACCAGTCCATTTTATCAGCCGCACCATGACAGCAACTGAAAAACGATACAGTCAGACCGAGAAAGATGCTTTGGCAGTACTGTGGGCAAAGAATAGATTCAGTCTGTACCTTCTTGGAGCGCCGAAATTCAAGATCATGACCGCCCATAAACCGTTGATACCACTATTTAACAAAGCAACTATGAAGCTCCCACCGAGAATTGAAAGATGGGTCATGGGTATGCAAGACACCGACTTCGAGCTAGTCTATGCACCTGGCAAAGACGAAGCAGACCCGCTCGACTTCCTATCAAGGCATCCATTACCAGAGACAAGTGAGGACGCTGCAGAGAGAGTGATCAAGCAAGTTGTGTCAGCTGAGCACGCTGTAGTGATAGACCACATCAAAGAAGAGACCTTGCAAGATGGTCAACTCCAGAAACTATCTGCCAGGATACTACAGGGTGACTGGGAAAAACATAAGAAAGACCCAGACATCGCACCTTTTTATGGAATTCGACATGAGCTATATGCAGTGGATGATGTAATCTTCCGGCTGAATCAAATCGTGATCCCCACGAACTTTCAGAGAAGGGTCATCAAAGCAGCACATCACCTAGGGCACCTCGGAATGACCAAGACCAAACAGATGCTGCGAGAAAAGTACTGGTTTCCCACCATGAACAGCATGGTAGAACAAATCATAGGCCAGTGCTATGAATGCCAAATCACAACAAAACAACACAAACAGGAACCTATCAAGACCACGGACATACCTAAGAACCCTGGGATATCATAGCAGTGGACTTCGGTGGACCCTACCCGGACGGCCATTACAACCTTTTAGCCATCGACAAAAGAACAAGATACCCTGAAGTTGCCAGCACCTACTCTACAGCACCCGACTGCGAAAAAGCTCAAGACCATGTTTGCCACTCACGGGACTCCAAGACAGCTCAAAAGCGACAATGGACCACCCTTTAACTCCAAAGAATTTGCAGAATTTGCAAAAACAGAGGGGTTTCACCACCATCGCGTCACCCCAGAACATGCACGAGCCAATGGAGAGGCTGAGAGCTTCATGAAGCTACTGAACAAGACAGAGCAGATCGCCCACCTCCAAGGCAAAGACAGCAATATAGCCGTCCAGCTACTGGTGTAACACCATACGAAGCTCTCATGAACAGGCCAGTGAGAACCAAGCTAGATCACCAAGCAAAGGAAGACAACCCAGAAAACGCTTGTGATGTGACCATCAATAAGAGAGATGAAGAATACAAAGAGAAGATTAAGCACAATGCTGAAAACAAGAACACTAAGGCACACAATTTTATCAAAGGAGACTATGCCCTGTTAAAACAAAGAAAGAAGAACAAATGGTCAACAGCTTATGAACCAGCTTTCTACGTCATAGTTCGAATAGATGGATCAAGCACCGCAGCTAGGAGGATAACAGATGGACGAGAGATATACCGTGATGCAAGTCAATTCAAGCTCGCTAATGCATTGGTACAAGACAACAGTGACAAAGAACTGGGAAATCAGGAGATAGAACCAAACCCAGAGGAGTGGAGAGAGAGGGTCCTTCTCAATGCAAATGCAAGTTCAAACTTGCCGGAAATGATGACCAACGAAAATCAAGACCCAGACACAACCAGCAACAGTTTGGAACAGAGGAAAACACCGGAGACACCGGCAGCTACCACCAGACCGAGAAGAGACAAGCGACAGCCTTCATATCTGAAAGACTATGTTATCTGAACAAAGACTATGTTATCTGAACGGCCTCCATATTTGGAAGCCTATGTTGTCTGAACAGAGACATTATTGTTGATATTTTCCAGTTGAGTTAAGGACAATTGCATGCTTTAGTTTTTGTATACCAGTCAAACTTAGGGGAAGCTACCCTTCCGGAAAAGGGGAGAAATGTAATGTCCAGTCCAATCCGATAAGTCCATAACATATGGACTTGCGCAGTAGATCGATTGCACCATAGAGATCTTGTGAGCAAAGACATGTGCATCTTTATTAAAGCTTAAACTGTTTGCTACTAAAGAAGATTCGATTCGTTACAACAAATACTCTGTAATAGACACAAAGTGCGTTGGGGCGAGTTCGACCCACTAGACGACGAGGATGCCAGCAATTTCGTACTCGCATCTTTATGTCATGCCCAATTCGTTCAACAACATTCGTAAGACTTCTAGGCGTCTCACCAGTAAGCAGCCAGAAGTATTCAGGATTAATGGCTAGCTTATTCCATACACTTGGCCATGGATTAGAATGGATCAATACACGATTACTGTTGTAATGACGCCGAAGGATAACATTCGGAGGAACATTAAGACCTCGTAATAAAACCTCAAAACACTCCATAAAAGTCATAAGGGCCTGAAATGGAAAAGGCGGAGGAATTCGAGAATTTTCTAAAGCTTGAAGCATCTGTAGATATTCTATTAAAAATAACAGCACGCTGTTGATGAAGCATGGAAACGGTGGGACCATACCGTTTTCGTTGGGTCACAGAAACAAATGACACGTTGCATTTTTTGCATTAATGATACTCTATTCAAAATATGGTAATTACACAAACCTCTGTGAAACAGAGACCTGTGAAAAACAGAGGATACAGAAAAACTCTTTTAGGTTATTTATAAATATATATCCATATACACAGCTTTTTATTTACATCCATATGCTGTATTTACTTGAATAGAAGCCGCCTCCCAATTAACACCCTCCTCCCCCCGTCTCCCAAAAACATACTCCTGTTTAATTGAAGGATAATATATAGATAGGCAGAGCCTAACAGCGTAGCACTATGAACAAGCTTAACTAAGGTGAAACTTAACTAAGGTGAAAGGTCGGAAGCACAAGAATTAAGATTGACGACCGGGCTATTTTTCAATTTTAGCAATTGTCAAAAAACAGTATTACCTGACAGTACATTTAGACCGTACAAAAGTTCACAAAAACCACTTTTCTCTGTCTAAAATAACAGGTACGACTAACTTCCGAATAAAATACAGTTTTTATTTGTCAAAAATTACCCGAGAAACTGATTTGGAAATCAAAATTGCAAAAATACACAAACATATTTGCACAAGGCGACGCGAGTGAAGACAGAAAATCTGAGACTTGTTTTGTTTACATAAAATCGCTTTTCAATCTATGTAATGAATGAACAAGCACATAAAAATGGACAACACAATCTTCTTTCGAAAAATTCAAATCTTCATTAGTTAATGTTTAAAAGTAAAACACGTTCCATTTATAGCGCATCAAGGCAGAGCTGTCCTCGATGAAATTCAAGATAACAACACGACTTAATTTGAGCACGTTTCATAAACAGGTCTCCAAAACCTTATTTAAGATAACACAAAGAAAAAGTAAATCAAAAATTGATATTACGGGTTGTTGAAACACATGGCCATCGAGTTGGAGCTTCTGACCGACAACAACATGCATCTCGTTGTTGAAAATGGAACGAGAGGCGGCATTTTCACAGAAATGAAACGCTACAGCAAGGCGAACAATCCATACCTCAGCGACTACAACCCGGACAAAGAGAACGTTTACATCATTTACCTCGATGCAAATAATCTCGACGGTTGAGCCATGAGCCAGCCACTTCCCGTTGGCAACTTCAGGTGGGTCCGAACTATGCCAACCGAAGAGCAGATCATGAAGTGGGCACCAAACAGAAAGCGAGGCTTCATTCTCGAGGTGGACTTGGAGTACCACAAGAGCTCCATGACAAGCACAACTCTTACCCTCTCGCCCCAGAGAAGTCTAAAGTTCCAAGCGAGTGGATGTCGCCATATCAAAGATCCCTTGCGAGAGAATTGAATCTAGGGAATGACAGGACTGAAAAGCTACTCCTCACTTTAAAAGACAAGCACAACTATGTCCTTCACTACCAAAATCTTCAGCAATATCTCAAGCTCGGGATGAAGCTCAAAAAGGTGCACAAGGCGCTGGGTTTTGACCAGAAGGCTTGGATGGAGCCCTATATCAGACTGTACACCGAGCTCAGAAAGAAGGCCACATCGGACTTTGAAAAGAACTTCTTCAAGCTCATGAACAACTCAGTCTTCGGCAAGACGATAGAGAACCTCAGAAATCGTACCGTTGTAAGGCTTGTTAGAGCCGACGAGACAGACAAGCTGAGGAAGGTAATCGCCAATCCACTCTACGCAAGAGCATCAATCTTCGGAGTGAGTCTTGTTGGTATCCAGATGCACAAAGAGAAGATCAAAATGAATAGACCGGTTTACACAGGCATGTGTGTGCTGGATCTCTCCAAAACTTTGATGTACGACTTCTATTACTTCCACCTGGATCTGAGATACGGCCCGAATGTCAGCTTCTCTATACCGACACAGATTCCCTGCTTCTAGAGATCAAGGCAGAGGATGTCTACAAAGTCATGAAGAACGACATCGACTACTACGACACGAGCGACTTCCTTCATAGTCAAGAAAACATGAAAGTCATAGGGAAAATAAAGGACGAGTGCGCTGGCGCGCCAATCTCGGAGATCGTGTGCTTGCGCTCGAAGATGTACTCAATCTTGTTGGGAAATGAGAAAAACATCTAAAAAAGCAAAGGGCACAACGAAGGTGGTGACTAAGAAGGAAATACTACACCAGAACTACAAAGACGCTCTCTTCAAAAAGAAAGCCTTCAAACACGGGATGGACATGCTTCGAAGCGAGGATCACCAGATTTACGGTGTGCATCTAAACAAGACAACACTCTCACCATTTGACTCAAAGCGCTGGATTTCAGACGATGGGGTCCACACGCTGGCATATGGTCACAAAGATATCGGCGACAACTGAGTGTCTGGCGGCACAACCATCAACTCCTCTCGAACGAAGCCCCGCTTGGGTCCATCGTAAATATAGTACACGACCGGCTCGTTTGGTTTGTTAACAACCCTTTCAACGTTTTTGGCCTTCAAAAACCAGATTGGATCGGTCGCCCGCCTACCACCTCCTTCCAGCTCGCCAGACTGATACAAATATCTCACACTCACTCGGGGAGGGAGCTTTTTTTCGTTCATTCCCACTGGTCTCGAATAAGGGGTAGAGGGCTTGGATGAAACGGCTTTCTCTTTGATTGCTTGTGCAGGATTCTTGCCAGTTAATCTAGTTACTTCATTGCTTAAAGCTGATACAACGTCTGGCAGCCTTTTAACCCATTCAGTCGATCTCTGGCCAGAGGGAAGGCGCATTTCAACATTTACTGGTGTCTAAACAGGCGTTTAGCCAGGGTTCGGTTGAATCTTTCAACAATCGCTTTGTCTCTGTGGATATCAACGCACCCACGGCGAATAGCTGTTTTGCTATCTGCCATAGCTTTAGTTACAGCACCCATAAATTCACGATCAGGGTCGACCTGCAATAATTCTGGTAATTTCAAAGGCCCGTGTTTGTGAATCTTTTGGAATGTTTTTGAAACCTCTAGAGACTCTTTCGAGGTCAAGGGCTCTGCTTCTTTGTAGCGGCTAGCCACATCGACCAAAGCATATTTGTAAACCTTTCTCCCACGAGGAAGTTTGTCCTGGGGCAAAAAAAGAGGTCTGCTTGATGGACCGAATTGGGCGAAAAGACATCAAACTTTGGTCGAGGGATGTAGCGTGGCGCTGGGAGGTAAATCTGCCAAAGGGCTTGTTTGACGAGCCACTTTTTCGCTACATCATCAGATATCTTAGCTAGCTTTTTCACAGCGGCAATGCCTCTCCAATAGTCTTTTGGGCTGTAGTAAATCTTCGAGAGTTTAGCATCCATCGTGTATATTTAGGTTTTAAAGAAAGCGAAAAGCTGCATAGCCAAGGGTAAGTGCGCTCGTGCCAATAAACAAGAGCTCGCCTTGCTTCTGCTGTTCATTGGTCAGAAGTCAGAGAACTCGGGCTCTTTGCCTGTCCCGGTGGGTTTGATTGTAGAGCACAAACGCTTGGTCGGTCTTAGCGAAATTTTGTTTTGCTTGATCTTTGATCCGATCATTGCTAGCAATCCAGTCGAGTAGCTGTGTACGGTCTTTCTCGTATTTAGCATAAGCAGCCTGATAGTCCTCAAGGCCTTGTCGTGCCTTTTTTTCTCTTTCAGTGCGGCTTGGCTGCTATCCCCAGACAAATATTTTGCTAGATAATTGCCTCCAGTGAAAGCGGCTGCATTGAGAACAGCTCCACCAATCATCATTGTAATGCTGGCCATGGTTGTGTGTATATATAATGTTCGTGTTTTACATTGAGGTTGGAAGGATTTTCTGGTCCTCAAGGTATTTCTTTAGTGCGATGCTCCCAGCCATAACAGCTGTGAACCTCACGTAGTTCATCACATTCAAGCTGGGGTCAGCGTGAAAGACTTTTTGACGGCCTTTTTATCAATCCATCCAATACCAGCGACAAGTCCAGTGATTGTTGCGCATCGAGAATTGATTTCACAAGCTTGCTGTCAGACATGGTTGTGTACTATATATAAGATTTTAAATTTCGATTAATTCCTCATCGTGCGCTGGGTCTGTGTTTATGTTGGTTGCTAATTGCCAAATTGTTTTTAAGGCGGTTATGTTGAAATTAACCAAAACCAGAAGAACACCTCCGATTGCAGCCCCATTTACGAAAAGTTAGGTGAGGTTTGCCATTGTATATATAGGATTTTTTATTCCATCTCGCGAATTCCGGATTTTCTTTTTGGCGCTGTATGTGTGACTGAAGGAGTAGTTTTGACCTCCTCTGCTGCTTGAGGGGTTGGAGTTTTGTTGCGCCCAAGAGTTTTCATAATGGCTTCACGTTGGTAATACACACCCAAAGCGGAGACAATTAACCCGCCAATCGTCAGAATGAAGTAGCCTGAGTTGTTGCTGCTTGATTCTTGAGAGGGGGATGGGTTTGAAGAGGGTCATTTGCCGCTTTGGCAGCTTGTTTTTTTGCTTCGCGAGCCAGACGGTTGCGCTCTGCTAGTCTTTTGCCAGAAGCAACACGACCAGGGTTTTTTGCTGGAACAGTTTTTGGAACATCAGAGGTAATGTGCGTGTTGGTTGATGTTTCTTCAGGTATCGTCTCCAGTCGTGGCGTATCCATATATAGAATGTTTTTAAAAAAAATTACCTATCTGGTTCCTATCTGGTTCCTACAAGTTCCAGCCAGGTTCTTTCTTAGTTGTCGACTTCATCAATTCCCTCTAGTGGGTAGCCTTCACTGTCTCTGCTTGAGTGTGTGGGAAGCATGAGATCTTCAGGCTCCTCTTTGAAGTCGATGTGTTTTGTAGTGATCAGAGCAGCATTGGCCAACGCTAACCATCGCCCGCATCGCAGTGCAAGGCTTCCAGCAAAGGATGACAATTCATGGTTAATCATGTAGTCATTTTTGAGTTCTTTCTGCAGCTCTTTAACATCATCAATCGAAACAACCATACCAACGCCCTTGCTGACAAGTATTATAACGCTGTCAATCAGAGACTCGGTCGTCTTGTTGCCGACGTATGCTTCATATCTTTTGTATAGCTTCACAACCTCTTTCCCTGTAAGGCGTTTCACCTGCTCGTGTGGGAGCTGGACGCCGATAGCTTCTTTTGATTTGCCAGTCGAGACCAAAACTGCCAGCTTCTCGCGTTGAGCTGGAATGGGGTTGTCTGGAACAAAGGGCACCGACTCCGAAGGCATAGAATTATCAGGGGCTGCCTCCAGCATCTGCATGACTTCATTCATTGCGGCATCCTCTCCTGGTTTTGCTGCCTTAGTGTATATATATGGTGTTTTTAATTTTCAATTATTCTCTTGATGTCTGGCAAAAGTCTTTTAACCTCCTGTAGAAGCGAGGCCATGGTGTCTGGCATCTCAGTTAGTTTCAAAGGGTAGCGGTTAAGATGCATGAGACGCAGATCATCCTCACCAGCGGCTTTGATAATTTTGAATTGCATTGCTTCTGTCTTGGTCTGTAATTTGTTCAAAATCTGGTAAAAAGCTGTTAGCTTGTGGAGACTGGTTGGGACATATCTTCACTTCGATCCCATATGGATGTCGCAGAGAGAAAACTAGGTGGGAAAACTTGCGCTCCTTAACCCGTGCAATAAGCTCTTTGTACCCTTCGTGTGTAAGCTCGCCGGCGTAGTCTTCGAAGATGGCCTTCGTTGTTTTGCTTGATGGAGGGTAAAAAAGTACGATCGCTGCCACGTTTTCCCTAAACGGTTTCGCAATGCTGGTTATCTGTTGGGTCAACACCCACACGCTTATGCCACTGTGGCGCGCACTGAAGCCGAGATTAACCAACTGGCTCGTGCGGCCTTTCACGTCTTTCGAAACGGCGCAGTCATCGAGAATGATGAGCGTGTTCGTCTTCTCAAAAAAGAAACTTGCTAGTTTTAACCACCATTCAATCTCGTGCTGCTGGCAGGCTATCACGAAAATGCGTGGCTCTTTATCCACGAAACCATCGTAGGTCTTGTAGCGGACAAAGGTTTGGCAAATGAGCACGATATAGTCAAACTTACCCCTGAAGGGGCCCCGGAGCTGATTCAGAAGATACTGTGTTTTACCAGAGTTTGTTGGCTCAACAATTAGAGCATTGAAGGGCAGCTTTCGTGCGTCCATAGAATGTATAATTACACTTTTTAATACTGAACAGCCTGCAGCTGCCTGTCTATGATGTTCATCTGTGAGTCACTGATGGTGTAGATGTGGCAGTGCACATTTCCCGAGCCGGATGGTATTCTTTCAATCTCAAGGTGCACGCCGTCTTTTGTGTTGACGAGGCGTTGGCCATTACCGTGCAGAGTTGTATCAGCCATTGATCTAAGATCGATAAGGAGGCCGAACTTGTTGCCCGTGAGATATTTGGTCAGATTCATGTTGGTTCTGCCACCACCACTCTTTCCGAAGAGTCGACTGACTTCATTTCACATGTCACTGCCATCGATGCCGTTGTTGTAAACCCTGTTTGAAGAGCCGTTTATGGTGACATTCACTTTGGTGATGTCGGGGTTGAAGTATTGGCGCCTGCCGCGTAGGGTTCGATAAATAGCAGAAGAATGTCCTTGAGCGATCTGCGCTGCGGGTTCACCCGAAGATTCAGTCTAGCGTCTGAGCCTTTCGAAAATGGAACCACCTCTTCTCCATCACATGGTCGTAGGCGAACTCCTTTTCCCTAGAGTAAACGCTCGTTGCCTCGTCAGCCAGTTGTTTGCTGCGGATCGTCTCGTACTCAAGCTGGATATTTGTCAACTTATACACAAGCTTACTAGTATCCGAACCCTTGACAACCTGAGATGCCGGTGCAAGCGTTAGCTCGAAGATAAGATCGTTGTAGAGGGCCTGTGGGTATAAAAGACCGTGGTCAGTCAAAATCTGGTGGTCCAGATTGATGCGGTATTTGTTTTTGTAAACACTCTCCAGCTTATTTTCTGCATCCACACTAGAGGTCTTCTTATCGCCGGCACTAGAGCGGATCTTGCACAAATCAAAAGTCTGGATGCCCTCCGGCAGCATGTTGTCGCACTCATCCACTGATAGAAATAGGTCCTCAAATATTTTATAAATGTCATACCCAGCAGTGTCCTGGACAGTGGTGGCGGCAAATTTCACAACGAGTCTGCCAACCGGCGCCCGAGAAACATTATGTACTAGATAGTTGTTTGCGTTACCGCCGGCAAGCTCGATGTTAAAAAGCAAGGCAAGCGAGCCTGACACGATAACCTCATGTTCATTCAGCTTGGGCACCGAAACGTACAGGGTCTCGCCGGGCCTGGCCACAGAGCGGTCAAATGTGATGCGCTTTACAGTGCGCTCTGCTTTCATACCACCAATAGTCTTCTCGTTTTGTGTGGGCAGGTGGTTTGGTTGTACAACCATAGCAAGAATATATATGATCCAACAACTGAAAATGAGACTCCTTGGGAAGACTGGGGGATTGACCACGATGATGATGACGATGACGAAGTTGACACAACACTGCCATTTCAACCAGGCGGCTCATCAACCCCATATCATGGTGGTGAACAGCATGAAATGCATACAATGCCTCGCGAACAAAGTGGGTTTGATTCTGATGACATCGCTCTGCTTGAAGACTTCACACATGCTGACGACAAACAAAAATAGTTGATAAAGCTATTGACTGGATCAAATGACTTTATCCAAAAGCGGCTTTCGACAGATTAGGCCCAATTGGTTTTGGTAAAAAAGTAGGAAATGAAAGCAAAATAGTTTCCTTTGGACCAAAGGGTGGAGAGTCTAACATTTTTAAGAAAGATGGTTCAGGTCTTCCTAAATCGTTCACACACAGGTTCAAAGGGGCTCTTGGCCCAAGCGCTGACGAGGTTATCCCTGAAGACAATATAGCTATAAGGGAAGAAAGACAAAGACTAAAAGAAGCAGAAAAACAACTGAAAGAGTCGGAAAGAATTGTTGTGGAACGACAAAAAAACAGCAAATGAGGTACAAAACCTCAGGGGCAGAATCGAACAAACTCAAGCGAGGATTGACGATATGGAACACGGTTCAAGTGTTGAGAGTCAAACCGAGCTAGATAGACTGAAACAACTGAAAAAGAATCTTCAAGGCGATCTTCAAAACCAGAAAAAAGAATTAGGTGCCCTTCAAAAAATACAAAAACAAACAGACAAAGAGCAGGCAAAGGTTGACAAACTCAGAACACAACTTTCTTCCAAATAAAAAGAAAGAAATGCTGTCCAAGCAAGACTAAATTCCACTAAACCCCTTGATGATCTGAAAGAAGAAGCCGAGCTTGAACGTCAAACGAGGAAGACAGGCGCTTGATAGAGGATGAGAACACTTCTCCCTTTGACAGAGAAGCCGCAGAAAACAGAGTTGCAGGGCGAGAAGAAGAGCTGGCAAGGCTAAGAACACAGGTTCACGAAAGGGAACAAGCCGGAAAAGATCAACTTGGGAAAAGATCAAAAATGTTTTTAAGAAATATGGTTTAACTATCGGAAGTGTTCTAGCTGCCGCTGGAATCGTTATTGCCTCCATAGTTGTACCTATCTTGGACAAATTAAAAGTCGTTGGAAGGGGTGTTGGTAATGGCCTGAAAGAGATTGGGAAGAAGACTGCTTCCCTCCTGCCCGGCCTCATCGGCTCGATCGTGAGCTATATTTTCAAAGCGGCCGGGCAGGTTATCTCCTTTCTGCTAATTATTGCTGTGGTGGCCTTCTTGATTGTAAAGACCATCAAACGCAATCGTTAATGCAACCAGACAACAAAAACTGCCAAAGCAAGCGCGCCTACAGCAATGATTGCCTTGTTTACGTGATGAGTATCTGTGTAACGCTCTTTCGGGGTCTCTGGTGTGGGGGCTGGTGGGGGAGCTGGCGTTGGGGCTGGCACGCTGGGAAATGGCTTTGCGGGCTTTTCACCCAGACCCTGTGCCTGTGTTGCCTGTTTGTGAATAGGGTTCGATGGGTGGCTGTTTGGTGGATTGATTTTTGTTGGTCCACCGTCCATGGGACGCAGTGAGGACTTTTTTGTGCCCAGATTAACATCATTGTTCACGCCAAGCTTCATCCCTTGCGTTGCCTCCCTAAGATTGTTGTTATACCCCACCAGGCTCTCTGTGTTGATAACCATGCGTGATGGCATTAGCCAGCTTGCTGGAGCTGTCGCAAAGTCTAGACGCACTTTCGTCGCTTGGATGGCAAGCTGATAACGCTGCACGCCAGTTGCAATGTCGTTCAGTATTATTGCCTCCTCTAGATATGTGAGGAATACTCTCTGCGTTTCGAACGCTCTGCCCCCATAACCAAGAATGCTGCTGCGGGTTTTAGCTTGTACGCCAGGAATGCAGTACACAAAGGCCTCGATTGACTGATTCATACTCGCGAGCCCTGGCTGTGTTAGCCCTTGTGCGTAATTTGGCACAAAATTCTCGAATTGACTAACCGCGCCATCGTCGTTGTGAACGAAAGCTATTCCATTGGCGCGATAATTAGGGTCGTTTCTGTCAGTCACGCGCTCATCATCGAACAGAGCTAGATCGGGATCGGGGTAGTCGTAATCGGTAGAGATGTTGCCCTCTCCATAAGCACCAATGTACACATTTCAAAGACCGTGGTTTTTGCCGTATGTGAAACGGAAGTTAGAAATTGGGTCGACACCGAACTCTATGCAAATCTTCTTGTACGCGTCGATGTTGTATTTGTTGTCTTTCTGGTTGAATGTGGGGTCGTCTGGCAAAGCGGTAATGCTTTGTTCCCCACCCAGTTTGTACAAGATTCGTCTTGTTGTGAAATAAACGTGAAACCAACCTGTAAAACGACCGGAGATGATGGCTTAGAGAGAGACTGGAATTCTTATCAAACAGAAGGTCATGTGAAATTCCGCAACCAGTTGTTGCACACCACAGAGCGAAGTTTAGTTGTTGTGGCCAAACACTCATATGAGGCCCGCCAAGCCACTTTCTACCATATTTCGCGGTTGTGAATTGAACCCGTGAGTCTCTGAAAATATTTCTGTATTTCGTTGTAAAATAACCAGTTGGCGTGACGTAAATCCTTTGCTCTTCGTCATTTAAAACAGCGCCAATCATCATGTCTTTGCTTATTGTCTTAGAAAAATCAACAGCTGGGATCGATTAGCTTTTGTGTATTTCGATTCAACGTCAGCTGATAGGGGAAACCTCAGTCTTGATGGAAGCCCAAAGCGTCTTTCATGGGCTGAGTCCAATCTTTTGGCTCCATTTCTGAAACGAGCGCCCATGAATCTGCGCTCTCTTGGTAAAGCACTGTTCCTGTGGCTTTGTGATTATCATCAAAGTCGACTTGTACTTCACACTTCGACATATCAGCGCGCGGGAAACGCTTTTTGAAGTCTGATATCGCCTTGGGTTTGGCCGCTGCAGAGAGCTTTGTTGCTTCTGGTGATCTAAGCCAAGCTAGTACAGGATCTACTGCGGGTTGTTTTGGAAGTTTTTTCTTTGTATATGGAGGGTTGTAGGCATTTGGAGGAGTAGAAAACTGCGGTGGGGGTCGTAGTTGTGGCCACCAATGCGTAAACCAATGTTTGAACTAGGATTAAATCCACCTGGACGTCCGCCAAACATGTTTATATAAAAATATTTTTAAAAATGTATTATATAAACCAGTATAATGGTTGTGTTAACAATCGTCGCGCCTTCGAATCCTCACACAATCTACTTCGATCACGCGCTTCCAAAACCGAGTTACATCCGGCTTATCTCTTGCTCGCTTTACAATTCGTGGCATGATTTGAAACAAAGAGGAGAGATAACATTGTTTACTGGGCCTGATAAGAACTCATCTGATAAAAACAAAACTGTCAAGACACTTCTTCCAGGGCATTACACTCTTGAGTATTTGGCAAAAGAATTAAAAACGCATTCTCAAATGACAACTTTAAATTAAAAACTAAGACAACGCCAGTAGGGTCGATGGCCATTTCCAAACATTATGCGAATGAGGTGAAACTAGACCATGATTTATCAGAATTGCTTGGTATAAATCCTAAATTGCTGTTCACGACATTCGTAAAAGGATTAACATCACCAAGCACATACTTCATTCACTGCGATCTGGTCGATAAAGAACAAAACCTACTCAATGGGAAGCCTTCGTCAGTTTTGGCTCGATTTGATGTTCGTGGGAAACCCTTTGAGAAAGTTTTCTATGAATCAACACAGCAAAACGTCTTGCGTGACACGTCGTCTGGAGATTATGTAAATAGTATAACTATAACAGTGAAGGATGAAAATGGAGCACTCTTTGATTTCAATAATAAGCCATCAGAGTTTGAATTAGAAATTAATTAAAATCTTATATATACCCCACCATGAGTTCTGCCAATGTACTGCCTCCATCGTCTCCGGAATACAGCGAGACTGAACCGCTATACTCAGTCTTACCAAATGGCGATGACTTCCGTCTCAAAAAGATCTCTGACTTACAAAAACAGCTTGAATCAGAATCTGGCCACTATAGACAGGTCGCCTTGGTTTTATTTCTGCGGGCTTATCATCTGCCACCGTGGCAACAGCCTTTTTGGAATTGGTTTTGGAATTGTCGCTAGCCCGCCACTGGCCAGCATCACGGCTATTTCAGGATTTTCATCCGCTGGCCTTATTACATTCAGTAAAGGGCTCGAAAGAAAGATCACGAAACATGAAAAGATCTACACACTCGCCCTTGCTAAACGAAATTCTGTCAGCGAGTTGGTTTCTAAAGCTCTCGCAGACAAGGCCATTTCAGATGAGGAGTTTTCAATCATACTTCGCGAGGAACAGAAATACCATGAACTCAAAGCCTTGATTCGCTCTGGTGAAACAAAGGCTACACAAGGAGGCAGACAAAATAGATCGCCAGATCTTGAAAAACTCAGAAAAGAAATTCGCAATGAAGAGCGTTCTAAAATGCAAAAAAAGATCGAGAATCTCACTGCTGTGTCGAAGTCAAATTTGAAAGACTAAACTCAGGGTTTCGTCTACGATACTTGAGGGAAAAAACACATCACACCTAGCCGCCCGGCACTACTGCAGGGCCATGACGTCACTTACACATTCCGGAGTGACCCCGCATTGTTCGTTAGACGAATGGATGAAAAGAAAAAATATGAGACACAACTAAATGTCTTAGATAAACAACATAAACAAGCCTTGCTACGTTCACTAACGTAGCAGTAACTATCCAACAGAACTTCACCGCTCACAACTACCAGAAAAGCTCTATGCCATCTTCGAAGCTCTTAGTTCTACAGCAAAACAGGAGTTTATCCAACAATACAGCGAAAGCCGGTTTGTTATCACTTCAAACAGAATAAACAAAAGGATAAAATCGTGTCTAGAATGTGGCGGTTCATTTTCACTCTATTGTGATTCTGCAGAACTCAGAAACTCAAAAAAAGGCCAGGCTGAATAGGGTTAATTTATGTCCATTAGCCGTTCCATTACTAGATTTCATACCGTAGAGAACTGGAACTAGTTAAATGGTTTGCCCGACGGAAGTCCTAAAACAAACAAAATGGCGGCGGAAACGAAAAAGATTTCAACTGAAACTATAAAAGAAGAGCTGAAAGAGAATTCACTAGAATTTCTCCGGGGGGGGGGGGGGGGGGGGGGGGGGGAAGCAAAACAAATAAGAACAATTTTTGCCATGGGATCCAATTTAATCATTGGAAACAAAAAAAAAAGGTGGCTTCAAGTAGTTTTGGGGGTTACAACTTCCCCTTTTAACGTGTGTTTTTTCATGTTTGAAATATAAGCGGTCAAAACATTCCATATGTCTCACAAATTATCATTAAATTACCGCTGAACGTTTCCTCACACTTAAATTACTACTCCCTGCAAATAGCTCTGAATAACTCCTCCGCTATAAAGAGATCGAGCTTTTCATTCAAACGTAGTTTTAAAAGAGTGAAAACGTCAAGCAAAACTACGCTTGAATAAAACGCTCGATATCTTTATTGCCGAGGAGTTAGTCTGGCGTTTCTTTGTGCATGGGTTTTGTTAAAACACTTAATCGTAATGGACAAAAGTGTTTCTATATGTAGCTGAACGTAACCAACAACATAAGAGTGAAATGTTAGGGCTAAGCTCGTTGTCTGTCCTCGTGCAATTGCTGCGGGGAGACAACCTGCTTAAATGTAAACAACAATACAAAATGTCATAGGAAGGCCAAGCTCGTCATCTTTCTTTGTTCTTGCAAGGGCTGTGTGTAGTGAGTCAATGGCTTATGCTTGTGGTGCACGTGTAGCCCTCATTTTTGACAAAAGGGGGCTTTGGTGCGAACTGTGCACCTTCCGCGCTCTAGTTAATTCCTTCACTAATCTGGTCTAATTAAGAGAATGAATAAACGCGGCCACTTCCGTGGCCAATAGTTAGCCAACATCTGCCTTTCGATGTATTCTAGTTTATTGTCTATTTTCCTGAGGACACTGGGTCATCATCTATAATTTTCGATCAAAAAACATAGACACATAGCAAAAACTCCACTCACAAGCTACCTATATTGACGGCATTCCAATCAGTCCGGACTCTGAAAGCGTAACCCATTTTCGTACTAAATCGCCTTAAAAACCATGCTCTTCTGGGTCGCACACGTCTTAGTAAATAGCTTATAAATGACCCACCCCCTCTTCTCCTTCCGGGGCTGAATAGAGTCTGTTTAGGCCTAACACTCAAGGAAAACGACTTTCATCAATACAACTTGAAATAAGGAAAGCAACAGCAAATACTATTGACAGTTCAATCAAACATTTTCTACCATTCAATGGTTTAACGCAAAATGGATCAAATATAATTTTATACCTTTACTAAGGCTGTTATTATAATAATGGTATCAATAACAAAATTATCGATTGTGATTAGAACCTATTTCTTACGTAATTGGCGCGGTCAGCTGTAATTGGGCACCTACGTTGTGCGCGTCAATCAGCTGCACTTAAATGAGTTCGTCTGTTTTTGTTTTTGTTGTTGTTGTTGTTGTTTCATTCCAGGTTTCAAACTGATAGGAAAAATCCTTGTCCATAAAAATTGACCTTTAATGTTGAATTTTGTTATTGATGCGATTAACTAGCAGTTGAACTTCGTGTCGTACAATTCACGGATAATCGTGCTCGTAATTTTTAAATCGACCTCGCGTTGCGCGCTCGGCCGAATTGAGATTACTCGCCCGATCACTCACTGAATTGTACTCCATTCAGTCCAATTTCTTTCACTTACATTTAATTTTTCATTCAGTTTCTTTGACGAGAAATCCGTCATGTTAAAAACATAGCACTAAAGAGTGTTCGATGTGTAAAAAAAATAATTGCCATTAAAACTCGAATACTAACCCTCGGTACCTCATATTAAGTAAGCAGCGCTCTTTAATTTTTCCAAGCCTGACTAAATTTTACTTCTACTGTTAAAAGGTAAATTGAATCCAGAGGGATTTTTTTTTTTCAATCCACCGTGCTTCTCTGCTCTCTGCAAAAATAAAAAAAGTACGTATAAAATTATTATTTTGGCCAGGTTACTCCTTTCATATAATTGGATCTTTTTTCAAATTGTACCCTCGGCCTACGGAGTAAAATCCACGGAGATCCAGGGCAGTTCTCCGTGGATGACACAGCAATATAGTAACGTTTCAAATAAAATAGTAACGTTTCACTTCACGCGCAATGATTGCACAAAATATAATGCTAGAAACTTACTCATGGCCATGGAATTTAACTTAAGGATAAAACATGCTGTTATCAGGACGAAATACAGTTTTCTTTGGCAACGACAAAACTTCAGTTGAAAAAAACATTGTTAATGTTACAGAGGAAACGCTAAGGGGAATATCCGTGATCAACAGGGAACAGGTGGCAAACGACAGGGTTTATAGAAAGAAACACCTAACAGACAAACAGACAGACAGACAAAGGATAGCAAGAGTTTGCCATGCACCCTGACGATGAAAAAATAACTTTTGGCCTAATAAAATTATATAAAGTATATTACTACATTTAAAGTACTATATTAAAGTATCTTTTTTTCTGATTTTTGCAGACCGGTTTGTGGTCCTCGCATATCCTTGACATAAGATTTTTGAAATGTAATAGGAATTTTATTGGGTAATTTGTTGAATGATATAATGATAGAGCGAATTTGGTTATAAATTCGGAAGTCGCATTCATCGGACGACGCTCTGCTGTCCATGAGAGTTCTTCAATTACAAATTAATTAAATTTTTCATGAAAGGTTTGGTGAAGTCAACTGCGATGAATTAATGCTGAGATAGAAAAGCAACATGAACTAGTCGAGTTCAAGTGGGCAGCGCGGTAAAATTTTTATCTTATGGTCGGTGGTGTAATAACTGGTGGCTTGCCTCGTGTTGTTGCTGAAAACAAAACACTTTAACCCTCAATCCCTGTCTCCATATAGATGTATAAATGGGTACTAGCGAATTGTATGAACAATCTAACTAGACGCTGATAGGTGGAGTAGTCTGCGTTGCATTTCTATCCCATCCAGGCGATTAACAAGATGGTAAGAAAAAAATAAGTAGCATAACTTACAACACCAGCCACAAGACTTGGCGCACTTTTTCCTCGTCAGCCATTCATGGTAAGTGCACCAACCTTCGAAATTTGCCATTTTTTGGCATTCCGGAGCGTAGGCAGGGTCGTCTTTGCATTCTGTGATAAACAATAAGATTTAGGTCTGACTAAAGAAAGCTCTACTGGGTTATGAATTACTCCATAACAAGAACCAGTGCTCACTAAATCTGGACAAGTATGATTAAAAATATCTGAATTGTAGTCTTTCTCTTTTATCATATATAAGTATATATAGAGATATAGATATATGATTGCTAATTTAACTTTAAGCAGAACGATATGTTCATAGTGGTTCGTTATAGCAAGTTAACATCTTAAACGCTCTAATAAGGAGATTGTTCTTACAAAAGCAAACTGTCGAAAGTGTAATTTCTTGAACCAGTGCTTGAAAAAAAAAACAGAATACTTAAGAGATTATTTTTTTTCTAACTAAAATGGCTAAAAACAAAGATTACCTAGGCAATCCTGCAGTCGCTTTGATGCTTGTTTCCCAAACGTTGATGTCCCGGATGGACATGGGATGCAGGAGTTCTGGGCCTCTTGATCCTGGTATCGGTCCACTGCGCATGCTTCACAGCTGGTGCCGTTGAAGAAGTAGCCAAGAGGACAGTTAACTATTTTGTAAAGTAAACAATGATGAGTCATATAGTCAAACACTCGGCGTTGCTTAATATCACATTTATTACAAAAGAAAGTCTAGCTTTTCTGTACCCAGGCCGGTTGGGTCGACGGCAGTAATTCAATTAACGCACCAAAGACATTCCCTTCACTTCAATCGCAACTTGCAACTTTACAACGAAGTGTGGTCAGACATGAATGATAACAGACGCGTGGTCATAATAATAATGATAATAATAATAATAATAATAATAATAATAATAATAATAATAATAATAACAATAAGTATAACCAAAAACGACACTGAAGATCGAAATTACTCACATTCTGTGCCATAACGAAGGCAATATTATACAAACATTTGCTCCATTTGAAATGCTGTCAAAAAAGACACGTACGATTTCGAAATAGTTGCGGTCGTGTGACCAAAACGTTCATAGCACTATATAAGGAGGCACGAAGTGTCCAAACAGGATAAATTCAAAATAAAATAGATCAGAGCTTCATTTCAACTTCTATCCTAAGCAAGGCAATTGTCGGGCGTTTGTCCCATCCCTTGTCAATGAGGTACTCTTACATTTAAAGCAGACATCTTAAAGATCCATTTTTCGCCTTTTATTTCTTCGCTCTTTAGGGTGTATTTTCTTTTATTCTTGTCTTTATATCCCAAGCATAGAAAGTTACTAAATATTTGTTGTTGTCATTGCTTGTCCTTTTACAAGAAGAACCGATTTGATTTAAAGCCGCGGTTACGATGGACGGTTTCTATAATGCTTCAATTTTTAGTCTCTCTTTTTAGATCGTGAATATGCGAAGCGTTTAAAGAGTTATAACAATGTGCGGCAAATTCACTTGATTGATCGGTCGATCGGATGTTAACATTGAGCCCTCGATAAGTTATGGTCACCTGCCTTAGCCATGGGGAGTGCGTTGGAAGGAGGGGAGGGTGGGGAGTTGGACACAGTGGCTGGGGGTCGGTGGATCAAAACGCTTAGGAGAGGGGAGGATACGAAGGCTCGGGTGGTTTTCAAGATTACCTTGGCAATCCTGCAATCGCTTTGATGCTTGTTGCCCAAACGTCGATGTCCAGGATGGACATGGGATGCAGGAGTTCTGGGCCTCTTGATCTTGGTAACGGTCCACTGCACATGCTTCACAACTGGTGCCGTTGAAGAAGTAGCCAAGAGGACAGTTAACTATTTTGTAAAGTAAACAATGATGAGCCAAACAGCCAAACGCTCGGCGTTGCTTAAATCACATTCATTACAAAAGAAAGTTCAGCTTTTCTGTACCCAGGTGGTTGCCGGGAGTTTTGCCTTTCCCTTGACAATGAGGTACTCCCACTGTTAAAGTAGACACTTTTAAGATCCATTTTCTCCTTTTACTTCTTCGCTTTTATTTCTTCGCTCGAAAGTTTGTAAGTTTGTCTTTATTTTCGTCTTTATATCCCAATCTTAGAAAGTTATTAATATATAGTTAATGTTGTCATTGGTTTTCTTTTTACAATAAAAGCAGAGATGAATTTTAAGCTGTTACGATGGAAGGTTTTGATGTTTCAGTTTGTTTAAACGTATACTGTGTGTTGGCTTCTACCCTTAAGCTGAGCCTAACAGCGTCGCTCCCTGAACAAACTTAACTAAGGTGAAACGTAACTAAGGTGAAAGGTCGGAAGCACAAGAATTAAGATTGACGACCGGGTTATTTTTCAATTTTAGCAATTCTCAAAAACAGTATTACGCGACCGTCTGCACATTACATTTAGACGGTACAAAAGTTCACAAAAAACAACATTTTCTCCGTTTACAATAACAAGTACGACTACTTTCCGAATAAAATACACTTGTTGCTTGTCAAAAATTGCCCGAGAAACTGATTTGGAAATCAAAATTGCAAAAATACACAAACATATACATTATGCAAATATATTTGCATAAGGCGACGCGAGTGAAATAAAACTATAAAATCCAAGTCTTGTTTTGTTTACATAAAATCGCTTTTCAATCTATGTAATGAATGAACAAACATTCCGCTAGCCATGACCATGAAAAATGACGGGCATAGGTTTAGTTCTATGAGTGTGGGGCTCCGCGCGGGAGCAACTTTTGTAATTGTCAATTAATTTTGCGTAATTAAACTAAGCGGAAATATATATATTTTTTTTGCAATTTCCGGTTGAGTGTTTGAAAATTTACTAAAACAGTTATTCAATCTCGGCCTCGCCGAATATGAGCTGATATATATAACCAACTCGGCGTCCTCGTTGGTTATATATATCAGCTCTTATTCGGCTCGTCCTCGATTAATAACTGCTAAATATAGAGTATATACTATAGCTGATATTTATATACAGGTGGTTGGATGAGAAATAACGCCTTACCGCATGTGGCTCCACTTTGCACTTGTCCTTCTCCACAAACAAGACGACTGAGGCGAACCTGTGGAGGTTTAGATGGATCTGTTCGTACGACAGCTCCACTGACATTTAGAGTCATGTCGACTTTATCCAAGGCTGCTTGAATATCATTTGATATTTGCCGAGATGTCTGGTTTAGATCACGGGACGCGTTGCGGTAGCTAATCAGTGGCAGTTTTAAAACAAAGCTGACCACCAGAGATACTGTTGCAGTTTGTTTGTCTTCAGATGTACGTCTCATTCGGCGAGTTCTCTCCCCGCATTGGACTTTGACGTTCTCTATCTTACAGTCCCGGTTGCCATAACAACCTCCAGCCAGACCGAAAATAGTATTTTTGAACAGCTTGATAAAGTTGCTGGCAATACGTTCGTTCATTTGTTTACCGCCACACTTGTCAGTTAAGTAGTGATATTCTCCATTTACAATAGCTTCTTTGGGTTTCCGTATTTCTTAAATGAAAATAAAAGGGTAATGTAGCTTAATAAAATAGGTCCTTAGGTTCTTAAGATACCAGTGCATTTATTAAATATACACGTTTTCCACTTAATGAGGTGAATGGATTGCTTGCCGCATGAATCAGCAATCATAGTTTTAATTTGATATATTAAACTTTCGACAGGTAAATTTTAATGACGAATGGAAACCTTTTTTCCAAAGATGGTTAAGTATTAGGAAATCTGCTTGTCTGCTCCAGATACCGAAAATGTTATTAGCCTCTGGAACTGTCTGGACTTTAATTCTAATCATGTTACATTTTATTATTTCAAGGTAAATACGCATCAAAACGCGTGTCTCGGTTTAAAAATATTTTTAGTCGATTTTAATGTTGCATTTAAAGACTTCAAATGCGAAACATCTTTAAGCTTATTGTTTTTTATATTCGTTAACAGCAAATTAGTTATTGATATCGCTGGATTCACGTTGTTCTTGTTACGAAACGCATTCGTAACAAAGCATTACGTCACTAAGTTTACAGCTGAGTGATGGAACAAGCGAGCGAGCGAGCGAGTGAGCGAGTGAGTGAGTGAATTAGCCACCGTTACAGATAAACCGTTCATTACGCTTGCGCGTATTCACGGGTTAAAAATGACTCGGCATCATGCTGCTTATGATGTCATATCGCGTTACCTTAGCAACCGATTGTCTTTAAACTTTACCAAAATGTGTCTCAAGGAAAAACAAACAGTTACTGAAGATGGCATGTCCTACATGTAAGAATCGAAGTTCTTGAAACAAATCGGAGAAATCCTAAGAATTAAAGTTCTTGGAACAAATCGGAGAAGAACCATTAGTTTTGTGCGCAATTAAACTATACACGAATACAATGCAACTATTGTTGTTATTTTCTTACTTGAGCAATCAGGAAGAGCAGGCTTTTTCTCTCCATTGTTCGCATAGGCATTGTGCCACTTCCCTTTAGGCGTGCAGTAATACAAAGTTTCTGGGTCGTTCGCAAACCCATATCCCTCATTGCAATGAATTGTGCACATCAGTCCAGCCAGCCACGTCTCGCACGCTTTGGCTCCATTTTTTGGTGCTGGTAAATCTTCACACGGAGAATCTTTAAAAGTTAAAAAAGAGATCACCAGAGAGACCATTAAAACTGAATATATAGAAAGCCATATTCAACTTGATAGAAATCATATTAACTACATTGGTCTAAAGTCATTGTATTTAATGAGGGAACGTCTTCAATAACCTAGTTGACTACCACTGCTGGAGCTTAACCTAAAAGTCTTCGGTGCATGAGGCAAATGAGAGTATTGTTACCCCTTCCTGTGTGGGATACGTGGCGGATCCAGACTCCATCGTAGAGGGGGAGTGAAAAATGGGGAGGCGACCCCCTGACTGTCTCCTAGCTCTACCACTGGCAATGCTAGTCCATGACAATGTTACTCCTAGCATTATGTTCGGCGTTACCAATTCATTTTCCCGGGTGGAAAGAAATATATTGGATCATTTTTGTTTTGTCTAAGGAAACAACAGCACGGTGTAGGTAATCGCTGTGTCTCTACTCTCACTTCTGTGAGATAATGTTCAATAGTTTATACCTGGATCCTATACGTACCAGCTATTGTTATAAGGAATCTGCAATATGCCTTATTTCCTGCCTTGTCTGATACTGTGTAAGTGATATTATGGTTTCCCCAGGTTATTTCACTTCCATTCTGAATGTTTGTCGTAAACAGCTTGACACCCACATTATCCGTAACAGTGACTACAGGCAGTAACAGCTTGTGCCATCTGGCTGTAGAAATGATCTTGATGTCACCCGGACATGGTTCAATCTTAGGTGGCTCAAGATCTGTTGATGCACAAAAGATACGTTTCTACGAATGCGGTTATTTCGGACCCTTTTCTATTCTGTCATTTTATTCTACTCTATTAATAATCTAGTCTTGTAGAAGTCTGCCCTATACCAAATATGTCCTAAGTTGTCGGTATCCATTTTAAAAGAGGGACCTATAGGAAAAGGTTTCATATGAAAATGAATATTGTATGGTTATATTTGCACAATGTTTTACACTTGGTCACAGACAGCGCGGAATGACCCATACGACCGCTTTACCTTTCACGTTAATAGAAAACATGCAACTTCTGCTGAGCCCGGCCGAGTCTCTGACGACATATCTGATATTGGTTACACCAACATCCAGTTTCTGTGGAGGAACCAAACCACTGATGTTTAAGGGCTCGTTAGAGTTGTCGGTAGGGACTGGAACTTGCCACGTGACTGTTGCATATGATTTCCCGGCTGTTGTGGGAACATCCATGTTAGATGGGCACTGAATGCTGGGAAGCTGGATATCTATTGCGTAAAACAAAGTTATTTTATATATTTTTGCATAACCTCGTCGTACAACCAAGATTTGCCAAGATTACCATTCTCGTTCTACCCTTTTTGCACTAGTAATCGATGACATATTACGTTACATCACATAACATCAAACTAAACAGCCTCAGCTCCAGTATATAAGTAGGTACACAATTTAGGCTTTACCACAATGCCACCCCCATTTTTAGCCCATCATTATTCCATATTGTCAGAGCGACAAAGTGGTTTCTCACATGGGAAACTATGCATTTAGGGTTGAAAAAATTCTGTCAACGCATGCGAGCAATTTGATTAGCCTCAAAGCTTTATCAACCAATAAAATAACCTGTATATATGTAGTTTTAAACAACTCAGTACATTTCGTACCTTTACAGATATCTTTGCTGACATCAGAACTCCAAGAACCATTTTCAAGGCAAGATACGTTTCGAAGACCTTCAAGTCGATAACCTTCAGTAACATTACACACAAAGAGGCATTCCGTTTTATAGTCTACACCCAAGGGTGTTCTGCACTGACCAGGAAAAACTATTCCATGAGATGGTTCCCTGATGGGTGGGCACTTTATGACTAAAGGAAAAGGAAAAGTGAACCACAAAAGTGAGTAATGAAACAATATAACCATCAGCTGGAAACTGGTTGAGGGTCTTACAGCGTTACCATAAATCAGGGAATATTTTTTAACCATCAATCGCCAAACGTGATCGGGTGGTAAGCATAAAAGAGTGGGGAACCTAAACTAGAAATTGGTTGCTATATGGAAGAGTTCCACGATTAAATTTCTAAGATCCGCTTTTGTATTACAATATTTTGGGTTTCATTTTCATTCTTTATTACGGCTTTACTGTCATACGAAGCCATACTTCTATTGAGACACCCTAATGCAAGCAATATTGGTGTGAACGTTCGGCTTTTTATTTTTTGTCTGTGTCTACAATGTACACGAAGGCACTATGCTGTCGACAGTATTACCGGAAGTTTGTAAGCCATTTTTTGTTAACCCGAAGTTCGCTAGTGTTTTTTTGTTAAGTAATGATCCCCATAAGCTAGAAGGAAAGCGCTGAACGGCAATGCACGATGGAATGTAAACTTTTTTCATTGTTACAACTAGTGATCTCATTGGCTTAAGCTCAAAAACCGCTTACAAGTTAAGGTTCAAGGTGCATTTTGTCTATTTTTTTTTAAGGTTTCAAGTAATTTGAGATCTAATCTCACAACATGCAATTTTTAAAAGACATCGTATTTGGAGAACTTCATCAAAGAAGCAAAATTATTAGCTTTTGTCTTCTGCTATTCTGATTGGTTAAGCACGAACATTTCCTAAAATTTATTAGACGCAAATGTATTTTCTTTATTTTTATACTGAAACCATCAACCCCTCCTCTAGTTTTGAAACCAAAGATATTCTATGTGGGCCAATGCCGCAGAACAATGAAGTTTACCGTAGTTCTTATGTTGAGCATTAGTTAATAGGAAGTTTGTTAAGGTTACAGTGTACCTTCAGACGTCAAAATAAAGTTTACAGAATGAACTTTCATCCAAAAAAAAATTATCGAAAAATAGTGAAAATTGACTTAGAAATGACGATATAACTTTTGTGGGCGGAGTTTGTTTATGAAGCGATATGTTTTTCTAAGCGCTGTTTTCTCAAAGTTAATTTTTCGCTTCTAGGGGACACTTTAAAGAGCTACAACTCAAAGGGAATTTGTTCGATTTTCCTCAAATTTGGACACAAGCTAAGCTAACACATAATCAACTAAACTTTATCGGCGAATTTCTTATTTCCGAAAACTTTCACGTCAAGAGCCATTTCCGTGCGATCACTTCAATTTGTTTTCTCCCTTTTTCGAAAATATTCTGTAACTTTTCACTGCAATTGAATATGGGAAATCGCCGACACGTTTTTTTAGCGCTTCGTGTCCGGAAACCCGAGAACAAATCAAATTAGCAAAATACAATAATCGCTTTGAGTTATAGCGTTTTAAAGCTGATTCGGACGTTCGAATTTAGACGTCGTAAAAAATTCGACAATTCATTTTCTTACCAAATGGTTTCCATATTTAGATAGCCAGCTCTATAAGCTTCAATTTGATATCTGGGTTTAGGTATATTAAGTGTAATCTTAAGATGCTAGGGCTGTTATACTGGAGACACCCCCGAAGGTACACTGTAACCTTAACAGGAAGTTGTTAACTATAGAACCGCCAACACCACCATGAAAGTTGTAACAATGATGCAATCAATTTATCGCCAGGCAACGGGAAAAAAGATCGCTGTAACAATTAAAACTGTAACTGTAACGACGATGCTACAGGGAATTCGGCTAACGCAAATTCGGCTAACGCATTGTTGTACCCAATTCAAACCTTCTGGGAATAAGATTCTTTGTTCACAATATTTCCATATAACTTCCATGTCAATGCTTCATTGATATGGAAATATGACGCACAAGGAGTTCTAATCCCAAAAGGTTTAATCACTGTACAAGACCTAAATCGCACAAAACCTTTCCACACTTTCAACAGACTAAATTCTACGTATACAAAAGCCGAAACATAAATATTTGAATATTTTGTTCTTTAAATACGTGAAATTTATGACAAATGTGCCGAAGAAGGTCAGGCAAGACGAT
This sequence comes from Dendrophyllia cribrosa, assembly GCA_024195265.1. Taxonomy (NCBI): domain Eukaryota; kingdom Metazoa; phylum Cnidaria; class Anthozoa; order Scleractinia; family Dendrophylliidae; genus Dendrophyllia; species Dendrophyllia cribrosa. The sequence goes on along the minus strand of JAJLRJ010000013.1, from coordinate 9,949,658 downwards.
AACGCGTGACAGCCGCGTGGCTTGCTACCCACCAGGTGACCTACAATGGAGGTCAAAAGTAGCTGGGCCACCTGCGAAAACTGTGAAAAAAATAACAAATAATAATGTAATACTACTATAGTTATCTTTGGGGCCGCAATTTGAGCGTACCCCCCTTGCCCCTAAAGCAATGTTGACCAATGTAGGTGAATAGTTTTTCTGTGTAATTGTCCGTTCGATCATCAAATCTTACCATTGCTTGGGGGGTGGAGGGGGAATATTTGACTAGTATTTTTGTGAGTGTCCCAACACATGCAACGGGCAGACCCCAACTTTTCAAAAGAAAGGTTGAATTAACTGCACATCCAAAAATTTAGCAGTGTGCAGCAGACACATGCTCCAGAAACGGAACCTATTTTTCTGAATTTAATTACGACTGAAGGTACTATGGTGTTGTTGCAGTTGTTGTCTTTACTACCTTACCTTTGCATGAAGTTAAGTTGCCTGACCATCTTCCATCCTCTTCACATGACCGCACACGTGATCCAACCAGTCGATATCCCTTGTTACAGGAAATAGAGGCTTTGGAACCAAATAGCGATCCACATGTAAATGAGGTAATGTTGCCGTACCGTGGGGAATAGAGAACTGGGCAGGACTTTTCTGTGGATTTGCAAAAGAACAAGAACTGTACCTGGTTTGCTATCAAAATATCTAACAAGAGCCTCATACCAACAATGCGTTACTGTTAGCTAGCTAACTAAGATAATATAATGCTATTTTCGGAATGCAAATTTTGTTAGCGATTGATGTTTGTCGTTTGTCAAAAATTGAAGTTTTCCAGCTTGTGTCGCTGAAAACTGATTATGATTGAATTTCTCTTCGAATAGTCACTTGAACTGATATCTTTCTCTTGGTCTTCTATAATCATTTCGTGCTTGACAAAAGGTACGTTAGCCCTATTTTGCTTGGGGTGGACACAAAGTGCCCGCGCTAACTTTCAACATTCATAACTTCTTTATTATGTATTCAAACGCCATCAAACGTTCCCTAAAATTTATCTGGCAACAATTTCATACGACATTTTATTGACCACTTGACTTGATGTTTCCATGGCAACAAAATTTTGACAGCCAGGTTTTTTTTTCAAATTTGCATATTTTTACCTTTGAATGAAGAAAAACAATGTTTATTGGTATAACTTTTACATTTCTGCTTCATTTAGCGTTTATTTATTGGTTCTGATTAATCTTGAGTCAATTTGAACGGTTTTTAAGAGGTTTTGCAAAATTTCAGAAATCCTAGATGGTGGATCCAAGATTGCGGCCTTATAACAAATTACCTAATAAAAACGTCATATGACGTCGTCATTCCATTTTGCGGACCTCAAAAAAGACAGTTTTGAACGTTCTATGTACGTATGTATGTATGTATGTATGTATGTATGTTGAAGTCAGGAACTCAATAAAAATCCAGGGTAAATAGGGTTAGTTTCAATTCGAGGCAGTTTTGAGCCATGACATAAATGTTATCTTAAATATGACCCCCAATTCACAGTTGTTCAGGTCACGCGACATTCCTTGTCTTCTCTTCCGGGAGTTCTGGGACCAAAAAAGTTAAAAAAAGGTGCATTGAATTTAAATAAAGCTAACTACAAAATTCAAGATATAAAGTCCTTTAATATGCCGGCAAAGTAAAAACGAATTGAAGATCAATCTAGTTGGTTGCTAGGAACGACGCCATTTTAAATATGTATAGAACTGAATGACCTAATGCGTTAAATATCGTGACCTTACAGGACTGTCTCGTGCAGTGCATGTGAAGAATGTTTTGTTTTAGTAGTTATTAGGGGATGGCTCAAATGCAGTTTTTTGAGCCCATAAACAATTTTTCCTCACTTCGCTCGGAAAAATTGATTATGGGCTCAAAAAACCGCATTTGGGACCATCCCCTAATAACTACTCGAGATGTCCCTCCCTCATTTTCTGTGAGCGGGGAGTCAGTGGAGCGAACGATTTTGTTTTGGCTGCCAATTTTTCGACCACCTTTTTAAGCGGAGGGTCAAATGCGTTTTCCCCGAGCCCACCCGCAACGGCAAGCGAGGCATCACCAATTGAAGAAATCCAAAACCCTCCATATAAACGTGACAATGCCTCTCGGCAACGAAGCAATGACTGCCGTTGCGTTTTTGAAAATGCGTGGGATTGAGTTAAAAGAAGGTGATGACTTATATGCAAAGAACAAAGGGACGTTCGAATACAACCCTTGCAGACATTGTGGTTTAAACTTCACCCAAGGCCATTCTCTTGTTGAGCATCAAAAATACGCTTGCAAAAAGCTGCGAACAGAACCACGCCCGAAAGAGATTTGTCCCGGCTGCAATCGAAGATTATCTAAATCAACGGTTTACAGTCATTTAAGAAATGGTTGCCCTCCCACGAAAAGAAACCCTCGTGTTTTTATACAGCGTGAGGTTGTTCGAGATGTTTTTGCCGAGGCATATGTCAGCCAGCATGAACTGAATGCATGGTTTGACGCTCAAGAGCAACAATGTCTTGAAGAGATAAGTCTGGAGGCTCTCGACCCCTTACCCAGGATCCGAGATTCTAGCTTTGTTTCGGATTTCATCGAAGGCAAGACATCATTCGCAGCTTTTCAAACTGAGTTGAGCGGTTATCGCCAATTGAAAAAACATTCACCCTTCATATACCAATGATGACGGCAACACAAGAGTTCATGAACTTTCTCAAATCGAGGAACACTGGCCTGAAACAAAAGAGCGCCGACTGGGTGAGAGCCAGACAAAACTCCATCGGGGCATCAGAGATCTCTGCCTTGACAGGATCGTCACCGTTTGAATCACGGCAAAGTTTGCTCATGAAGAAAATACAGCCAACAAATATGCTCAACAATGCGGCTTGTACCTGGGGCAATCTGTTCGAACCGCTTATTCGCAAGTATTTTGAGAAAAAACATTCTGTTTCCGTTTTTGGTCACAGCATTTCTCTTAATCTGTCAAGCGAGCATCCGCTTTATCGAAAGGTCACTTGTAGCCCAGACGGATACTTTCTGAACAAAGATAACGGCTTAAGCTTGTTAGAGTTCAAGTGTCCGTTCAAGCGAAAAATAGCGATGAACAGAATTCCTGGCTATTATAGCGATCAGATACAAACAGGGCTTTCTTTGAGTGGCGACATGGTCTCCAAAGGCTTGTTTGTTGACGGTTATTTCAGATTGTGCTCTTTAAACCAGCTTGAACCAAGTCTGGCACACAACCAGTTTCTAAACGGAGGAAACAAGTTCAAAACGAAGGGCGACACAACACTTGCGTGGGGAGTTTGCTATTTATTTAGCAAACGGACGATAACAAGAAATCAAAAGGCAATCATCGATGTCGGTTCCCTCAAATCAAAACAATTATTTGAGAGAATTATGTCTTCCATTGCTGAGAAGGACATATGGTGTTGTTATGGAGCTGTAAGGATGTCGTTTAGAAAACAGGACGAAGATGAGGAGTTTTTGCGTTACACCCATATGCAAGAAGTGTTTTCAGCGGGTTCAGAAGGCCCTAAACCAGTGGCTGTGTTCGCCTGGAAGCTCCTGGATATAACTGAGATTTGGGCTCCAAAGCAACCAAACTTTTTGAGCAACATTCAAACGTCAGTCGAGCGTTTTCATAACAGCTTGGCAAGCCTTCGAAAAAAGATAACAGAACACTCTGAAGAGAAAAGCATCCAACAAACCGTCCCTGTCAAAACTGTTCCAAACAATTTGGGTGATGACAGTGCAGTGTTGGAAGCCTTCTTGCTCTCAAAAATGGAGTCAATTGAAAAAACATACCCCAGTCTATATCCCAACTGAGCCAATGGAGCAACTGGCTTTTGGTGAATCCCGTTGGGATTATTTGGCAGACATGATCAAAGATTACATCTTTGAATTGGCTGAAAGAGAAGTCCAGCGTGACCTGGCTGCAAGGGCCCTTCATCAATGCAGGATGAAATCTGTATGCCGTTCAATAAAAAATCATTATCACTGGCAACACGATTGCTATTTCCCTATATTTACTTCACAAACATGTGATGAATGTCAAGAACACTTCTCGCCAGAAGTGGACATTGGCATGCACAGAGCCATTTGTCCTGGCAGTGCTCACTCAACGTGATCCATCTTTTCAAGCATGATCTTCCAGCTTTGTTCGTGCTTCCACATTGATTTTTCTGGGACTTGCAGCCAGAAGTAATTGACAAGCCGTTGTGGTCCTTTTATTGCATCCAAGATTTTGTGGGCCACAAAGGGCATGGAGATTCTTTTCGGCAGATATTCTTCGATGAATTTGAAAGAATCATTTGCATGTTGTATTTCATCATTGGACAAGCAGACGTAGAGTTCACAAATTTTCAGATGTTTGTTGAGATAGCTTTTGAAGTTGTAATGTTTGGTGGTCATTCTTTTTTTGGTAATTGTGTAATCACCACCATAGAGCCCGTTGTAATCGAATGTCACACCATCCAGGGGCTCTAAGAGCCCGCAGTCCTCACAGCAAAGTTCTGATGAAAACATACTGAGGTTTAATTTGCCTTTGCAGTTTTGGCAAAATTTTGTCCTTTCATTCAAAATGGTGAAAGGTAGGTTGGGGTGGTATTGTGCCTCGGGGGAAAGACACTCCTTGATGAGATGAAGGCGTTCTGACAGACTTGAACGAAGTATTTCCTTATTGTAGTTTTCGAGTGAGCGTAGGAGGATAAATTTGTATTCTTTATCCAGCCCATCGAGTTTGGTTTTGTATTCGCCTTTAGTGTCCAAGGACCGAACATCAGCCAGTTGTTTAGCGAACTTCTCCATGAATATACATCGTGTTATGTATTCAATTGGGCGCAAATGATTTATCCTTAGAAATGTAGAGGTTAAAGCCCGAATTTAATTTCTCAAATCGGACTTGGATGCTGCGGTGAGAAGACTTATCTTTTTTTGAAACTCTTGTTTGACTTCCTTGCGAAGTTCGTTTTTGAGTTTCTCGAGGTCTGGCGCTTGTGTTTGAGTGCCAACGTTTTTTTTAGCCTTAACACCATCTCTGATTGCAGCTTTGAGTTCGTGATATTTTTCCACCTCACGAGTAATTATGGTGAATTCTGCATCACTGATCCTCTTGTCTTCCAGAGCCTTTGAGACCAGTTCATAGACAGAGTTGCGTTTAGCCAGGGCCAGTGTGTAGATTTTCTCGTGTTTGGTCGCTTTACTCTCTAATCGCTTGTTAGCAGCTGAAAAGCCAACAGAGGACAGCCCACAGAGGGTCGCGATGCCAGCAAGTGCTGATCTTGCAATAATTCCGAACCCAGTCAATGCGGTGGCAAGGGCCCCTGATGATAGCCCAACAGAAAGCGACCCAAGGCTAACCGCCGAGTAATGAACTAAGGATTGGGCTCGTTTATATTTCTTTGCGACTTGTCTGTAATGCTCGGCTTCGTCAGACAGCTCTTTAAGCAAGTCAGAGATCTTTTTGAGCCGGAAGTCTTCTGCATTGATTTGAGTGATCTCATGCACAGGGTAGAGAGGTTGTGTATGGCTGTATTCGGGGGCCGATGGAAGCACATTGGCAGAACTCATGGCGTGGGGTATATATATGATTTTTAATTTATCTCAACTTCAAATTCCAAAGGCGCGCCATTGAAGTTGAAGAGGTTATTGTTCTCATCCCTAACTGACAGTGTTATGCTGGAGACATAATCGCCAGACGATACGTCACGCAAGACGTTCTGTTGTGTTGTCTCGTAAAACACCTTCTCAAAAGCTTTCCCACGAATATCAAACCGAGCCAAAACTGTCGAAGGCTTCCCATTGAGGAGGTTTTGCTCTTTATCAACCAGATCACAGTGAATGAAGTAAGTGCTTGGTGCCTTTAAACGCTTGACGAAGGTTATAAGCATCAATACAGGTCTTATGCCAAGCAATTCTGCCAGATTGTCACTAAGCGTCACACTGCTGCTGTTATTCTAAATGATCATGGCCCCATATGACCCGTTTGTTTCAATTGTTAGATTTAAACTGCTGTCATGGGTTTTTAGGCTTTCAAAGTCTTTCGCTAAACTCTCAAGAGTGTGATGGCCTGGAAGTAAGGTTGCGCCGCGTGATGAACCGTTTGTTGGTGAAATCTTTGCTTCTTCTTTCAAATTATTCCACGAGTTGAAAATTGAGCAAGAGACAAGACGGATATAACTCGGTTTCGGAAGCGGATGATCGAAATAGATCGTGTGAGGGATCGAAGTCGTGACAAATGTCAACACAACCATGACAGATGCGAGTATATATAAGGACATTTTTAAATATAAATATATACAATCATGTTTGGCAGACGCCCCGGTGGATTTAATCCTAATTCAAATCTTGGCATAAACATCGGCGGTCACAATTATGGGCCACAACCTCCTTTTTATTCGCCTCCAAACGCCTATACTCATGTCGCGCCAAAGCCACACACAGATCCTGAAATGGCTTGGTTGAGTTCGCCGGAGGCAGCAAAGCTCTCTGCCGCGGCCAAGGCCAAGGCGATCTCAGACTTCAAAAGGCGTTTCCCGCGCGCCGATATGTCTCACTTTGAAGTGCAAGTAGATTTTGGCGACGACCACAAAACCGCCACAGGAGAAGTGCTTTACAAAAAGGCCCCTGGCTCATGGGCACTTATCACAGAAATGCCCCACAAAGATTGGACTGGCGCCGAAAGAGACGCTCTTGGCCTTGTCTATGATGGTGGTTTCCCTTATCAGTTATCGTTGGGGCAACCAGAAAAGTCAATCCCGGCCATTGCTTTCTCCACCACAATAGACAAAGACATGATGATTGGCGCAATCTTGAATGACAAAGAGCAAAAGATTTACGTCACGCCAACTGATTACTTCACAACGAAATACAGAAATATCTTCAGGGACACACAGATTTCATTCACAACCGCAAAATATGGCCGAAAGTGGATGGGTGGCACTCATATGAGTTTTTGGCCACAACAACTCTCTTTCGCGCTGTGGTGCGCAACAACCGGCTGTGGAATCTCGCGTGACATTCTCTTCGATAAGAACTCAAGTCTATCCCTAACCCCACAGCTCCGGTCGTTTTACCGGTTTCACGTTTATTTCACAACAAGGCGAATACTCTACCAGATGGGTGGGGAACAAAGCGTGAGTGCTTTGCCAGACGACCCCCCATTTAACCAGAAAGACAACAAGTACAACATCGACGCGTACAAGAAGATTTGCATCGAGTTCGGCATCGACCCCAGTTCTGACTTCCGGTTCACATACGGCAAGAACCACGGTCTTGAGAATGTCTACATTTGGGCTTATGGAGAGGGCCCCGTCTCTACCGATTACACTTATCCAGACTCTGATCTAGCTCTATTCGATGATGAGCGCGTCACTGACAGAAAAGACACCAACTTTAAAGCCAATGGAATAACTTACGTCCGCAACGACCAAGGGGCGGACACCCAGTTCGAGCACTTTGTGCCAAATTACGCACAGGGGCTAACACAACCAGGGCTCGCGCGTATGAACCAATCAATCGAGGCCTTTGTGTACTGCATTCTTGGTTCACAGGCCAAAACCCGCAGCAGCATTATTGGAAAAGGAGGCCGGGCGTTCGAAACGCAGAGAGTCTTCCTCACCCTTCTAGAGGAGGCCATAATCCTGAACGACATCGCAACAAGCGTACAGCGTTACCAGCTTGCCATCCAGGCAACGAAAGTGCGCCTGGACTTTGCGACAGCACCCGGTAGCTGGCTCATGCCATCACGCATGATTATCAACACAGAGAGCGTGATCGGGTATAACAACAATCTACAGGAGGCAACGCAAGGGATGAAGCTGGGCGTGAACAGTGGTGTTAATCTTGGCACAAAAAAAGCCTCCCTTCGCCACATGGACGGTGGACCAACAAAGAACAAAGATCAATCCACCAAACAGTCACCCATCAAACCCGATACATCTCCAGGCCACACAGGCACAGGGCATCGCCACAGCCCCAGCCACAAGCAGTTCATCACAACCCACACCACAACCAGCCCTCACACCAACACCCACACCAACACCCACACCACAGCCCGACCCACATCACGTCTCCAAGGCACTCGTTGCTGTGGGTGCGCTTGCTTTGGCAGGGCTTTTCGTTTGGTCGAGATAAGTGTTCAAGACTTCGAACGCTTGGTGATCCTTTCAACAAGGAAGGCCACCACGGCAAGGATGAGCAGCCAGGCGTTTTCACCCAGAAAGGAGATGACCGACCCAGCCGCTTTGAAGATGAAGCTCACAATTGAGCCAATGAGGCCAGGCAGTGCGCTGGCTGCCTTTTTGCCAAGCTCTTTAAGCCCATTTCCAATAGCCTTGGTGGCCCTTGCCATGCCGTTCAAGGTGGCGAGTACAACAGCGCTGATGGTGATGCCAGCTGCAAGAACAATCGCTTGCAGGGTCCATCCGTATTTCTTGAAGATTTCTCTGACCCTCTCTCTCAAAGACAGGGCTTGTTCCCTTTCTTGAACCTGTGTTCTGAGCCTTGCCAGCTCTTCTTCTCCCTCAGCAACCCGGTCTTCCGCTGCTTCTCTTTCAGAGGGAGAAGTGTTCTCATCCTCTATGACGCGTCTGTCTTCAGCGTTCTGTCGTTCAAGCACGGCTTCTCTTTCGTTTAACTCATCAAGGGGTTTAGTTGAGTTGTCTGTGAACGATTTAAGAAAGCTCCCATCTTTCTTGAAAATAAGAGATTCGCCGCCCTTTGGCCCAAAGGAAACTATTTTGCCAGAATTTGCTGGTTTTTTACCAAAACCAATTGGTCCTAATTTCGCGATGTCTAGTTTTGGAAACTTCTTTTTGATCCAGTCCATGGCTTTATCGATTCTCTCTGCTTTTTCATTTCCGTCTATGATTTCTCCAAGCAGAGGGACGGTGTCAGAAGTTCTTGGCAGCCCACTTTCTTCGCGAGGCATTGTATGCATTTCATGCTGTTCACCACCATGATATGGGGTGGATGCAGCACCTGGTTGAAAAGGTGTTGTTGTGTCAACTTCTTGTTCGTCGTCGTCGTCGTCGTCGTCGTCATCATCGTGGTCTATGTTCCAGTCTTCCCAAGGATTCTCATTCTCACCAGGTATATCATATCCGCCTTCTGCCATGATGATATATAAATATAAATTTTAAAAAAACACAAATATATACCATGGCTGTGCAACCGAATTTACTTCCATCTCACAGTGAAAAGACACTGGGCGCCATGAAGGCAGAGCGAAACCGTCAAGCGCATCACATTTAACCCATCTGAGGCCAATCCCGGTGAGACACTGTACGTCTCTGTGCCCAAGCTGGGCGAGCACGATGTTATTGTGTCCGGCTCACTTGCCCTGGTGTTCAACATTAACCTAGCCGGCGGCCATGCAAACAACTTTCTCGTACAAAATGTTTCTCGGGCCCTGGTGGACAGGTTCGTTGTAAAGTTTGCGGCCACCACTGTCCAGGACACGGTGGGGTACGACATCTACAAGATCTTCGAAGACTTATTCAAATCAACCGATGAGCGGGAAAATATGCTTATGGAGGGCATCCAGAGTGTGGATTTGTGTAAGATTCGCTCCGGTGCTGGCGACAAGAAGTCCTCCGGCGTGGATGCGGAAACCAAGCTGGAGACAATATACAAGAATAAGTATCGCATCAAGCTGGATCACCAAATCTTAACTGTCCACGGTGTTATATATCCTCAAGCACTGTATAATGATCTGGTCTTCGAACTGACCCTCGCTCCCGCAAACCAAGTTGTCCGAGGCCCAGACACAAGCAAGCTCGTGTACAAGTTGGAAAACATCCAGCTGGAGTATGAGACGATCAGAAGTAAGGAGCTGGCCGACGAGGCAACAAGCACTTACACCAGGGGCAAGGAGTTCGCTTATGACCTGGTAATGCGAGATCGGGTGCATCCCTTCTCAAAAAGTGGTGACACTCGGCTGAATCTTAGGGTTAACCCACAGCGCCGGTCTCTCAACGGCATCCTCTTGCTGTTCATCAACCCCTACACGGCTGGTGCCAGGGACTCTGAGAACTATTTCAATCCCGACATCACCAAAGTGAAGGTCACAGTCAACGGTGTTCCAAACAGGCTTTACAACGAGGGCATCAGTGGCACAGACATGTGGAGAGCGATAACCCGGCATTTTACCCCACACACGGACGGCAGGCCTAACATGAACTTGACCAAATATCTCACAGGCAACAAGTTTGGTCTCTGGATTGACCTGCGGGCCATGGGCGACACAGCCCTGCACGGCAACGGCCAACGGCTAGTCAACACACAAGATGACGTGCAACTCGAGATCGAACGAAACGGCACAGGCTCGGGAAACGCACTCTGCCACATATTCACCCTCTCAGACTCACAGATGAACATCATGGACAGGCAGCTGGAATCGGTTCAGTACTAAGTAAACGCATAAAACCATGCATACAAACAACACACGCATATATATACCATGGCCACAAGAAACAAGATCAACTTCTATCCCAAACCGGCTCCTCTGCCATCCACCGGACCCCTGTCACACAATAAAATACAAAGACTTCTGGCAAAGGCCCCCTCCCCACCAGTTTGCAAACCAACTAATATAGGTGTTGGGTATGGACCCAAGAAAGCTGCCATTCAATGCACTAATCGTGGGCCCCACTAACTCTGGCAAGACACAGTATCTTCTCTCCCAATTGCGAGGCCCCCTTAGGGGTTGTTTTGATTACATCGTTTTATTCTGCCCCACATTTGTTAAGAACAAGACATACGAAGGCTTCGTGGACCGCGATCCACACATCTTCGTCATCGTATGCCAACAGCATGAAATCGAAGACTGGTTGAAGTTGGCGAGCTTCTTTTTCACATGCACCAACACTTTATTCATTCTCGATGACTGCGCCGCCTCCAAAGATGTCAAAGGCCGCACGAGCCAGCTGGTCAATCTGGGGTTCAGCGCAAGGCATGACGGCATATCCGTGTGGGTCTTGACCCAGCAGATCACCAGCATTGCCAAGCCATATCGTGATAACATTGCAGCGATCGTGCTCTTTTACACGCCCTCCAGCAAGACAACCAAAGCCATATTCGAAGATTATGCCGGCGAGCTCTCCCACGAGGAGTACAAAGAGTTTATCGCAAGGCTCAAATCCCGCAAGTTCTCCCACCTGGTTTTCTCTCTGAGATACCCGTATGGAATTGAGTACAAGGTTTAAACACATATATATACAAGCCATGAATGCGCCAACAAGTCTACACAAGCTCACTGTGCTTTCACAGCTTTTGGATGAATTGCACAAACACACACTTGAGGCGCAAAACAAAATTATCAAAGCCGCTGGTGAGGAAGATCTGCGCCTCATGCTTCTCAACAGATATCCATTGCGGTTGAATTCTATGCCAGACACCACGGCGGGGGTGGTACGAGAGCCTGAAACCATTTTGCCCGACATCAAGAGAATTATTGAAAAATAAAAAAACACATATGTATACCCCTGATGGCACAAGCAGCTGAAGACCAGGCCGTTTTCGAAGTAATGCAGATGCTGGAGGCTACCCCTGAAACCACACCTCCCACAGGGATAGTTGGTGACAATGACATTCCTGCCAAACGTGAGAAGCTGGCAATCCTTGTTTCAACTGGCAAGGCCAAAGAAGCCATCGGCGTGCAGCTCACACATGATCATGTCAAGCGGTTGTCAGACAAGGACGTTGACAAGTACTGCAAACGGTACGAGGCCTACGTTGGCAACAAGACAACCGAATCCCTAGTTGATTCTGTCATCATGCTCGCGTCCAAAGGCGTTGGCATGGTGGTCCCGGTTGAGGATGTGGCGGAGTTTCAGAAAGAACTCAAGAACGACTACATCATCAACCAGGAGCTGTCAAATCTTGCTGGGTTTATTGCCATGCGATGCGGGCGATTGCTGGCGCTTGCCAATGCTGCTCTCATCACAACAAAACACATCAAGCTTGAACGAGAGCCTGATCACAAGCCTGATTTGATAGAATTAGAACCCCAACCCACACATCCAACCAGAGACAGTGAAGGCTATCCACTTGAGGGTCTTGATGAAGTTGGGTTGGGACCTGGGGTGACCTCGCAGCAACCTTGAAGAAACCTTGAAGAAACCTTGAAGAAACCTGGCAGCAACCTTGCAGCAACCCTTGCACATCTTGTAAAAAATAAAACTAACATATATATCACAATGACCACACCACTCGAGACGATCCCTGAAGAAACTCAAACTCCAACTCCAACACCTGACCGTGTTACCTCTGAGGCCCCGAAAACAAAGCCTGAAACAGAAAAGAACCCTGGCCGCGTTGCTTCTGGCAAAAGGCTAGCAGAACGCAACCGCCTCGCCCGGGAAGCAAAGAAAAAGGCCGAAGCACAAAAGCCTGCACCCTCAACAAGTGAAAACAATTCTCCAACAAGTGGTGCAACAAGTGACACAACAAGTGACAGCAACAGCAACTCAATCGTTTATATTCTGGGAGTTGGTGGGTTGATTGTCTCTGCTGCTGGTGTTTATTACCAGCGCGAAGCCATAATGCAAAGGCTTGGACGCAAATCAAACACACCAGCAAACACACCACCAGCAACAACCGCTGCAACACCACCAGCAACACCCCCATCTCGAATTCCTGTAAGACAAGGAATAAAAAATATGGAATAAAAAAACGTATATATATATATACTGACCATGAATCCTTTCCAAGCTTTGATGAATTCTGCTGCAATCGGAGGTGTGGTGCTTCTTTGGTTTGGACTTTCTTCGGTCGCCTTTGATACAGAGTGCGGTTTAGCCTTGAATAGGCACAACAGACCCGAGCCCGAGCCCGAGTCTGAGGCCGAGTCAGAGGCCGAGGTCGAGGAATCCCGAGTCCGATTCGAGGAGCCCCGAGTTCGAGTCGAGGAGCCCCGAGTTCGAGTCGAGGAGCCCCGAGTTCGAGTCGAGGAGCCCCGAGTTCGAGTCGAGGAGCCCCGAGTTCGAGTCGAGGAGCCACGAGTCCGAACCCGAGGTCGAGTTCGAGTCGAAGAGCCCCGAGTCCGAACCCGAGGTCGAGGCAGAGGTCGAGGTCGAGGCCGAGGTCGAGTCTGAGTCAGAAAAATAAAAAAATCATATGTATACTGATCACAAACCATGTCCGACAATAAACTTGTGAAGTCTATCCTCGACGCCGCAACAATCACTGGCCTTGTCGCTGGTATTGGTTGGATTGGGAAAAAGACCATTAAAGAGAACTTCACTGCCGACCCCAGTGCAAGCTTAATGAATTACGTCAAGTTCACAGCCGTCATGGCTGGCACCATCGCATTGAAGAAATATCTCGAGGACCAGAAAATCCTCCCAGACAACTTGTAAACCATATGTATACACAATGGCTTCGATCGCAATAATGGCCCTTGGCGCTGTTCTCTATGCGGCCGCTTTCACGGGCGGCAATTATCTCGCGAAATATCTGTCTGGCGATAACGGAAAGGCAGCAATGGATGAGAAAATCCGTCACGACCACGCCCTTGAACAATACCAAGCGGCTTACGCAAAATACCAGAAGGACCGCACCAAGCTCCTCGACTGGATTGCAGCCAATGATCGGAAGGAACACCAAGCTAGCAAAAACTTCCAAACCACCGACCAAGCCCTGGTCTTGTATAACCAGATGCACCAAACGCAACCAGATAAACAAATCAAAGACAACAAAGAGCCTGTCTTCTCGGACTTCTACAAGCCCAGCCCACAACAGCAGAATGGTGAACTTGTGTTCATTGGAGGCACCCTGCTTGCGGATGGGTATGCGGCTTATCGCTTTCTTTAAACAAACATATATATACCCCTATGGAGGCGAAACTCTCAAAGATCTATTACATCCCGAAAGGGTATTGGAAAGGTCTTGCCGCTGTGAAAAAGCTAGCTGCAGCGGCCAAGGTCTCTGATGATGTCGCAAAGAAATGGCTGGTCAAACAAGCCCTTTGGCAAGTTTACCTCCCAGCGCCACGCGCTATCCCCCGCCCCAAGTTTGATGTCTCATCACCCAATACAGTGCATCAAGCAGATCTTCTCTTCCTGCCCCACGACAAACTTCCACACGGGAGAAAGGTTTACAAATACGCATTAACCCTTGTGGATGTGGCTAGCCGTTACAAAGCAGCAGAGCCTCTGACTTCAAAAGAGTCTGAAGAAGTCTCAAGGGCATTTCAGAAGATTTACAGGCGTGGGCCTTTGAAGTGGCCTCAACTCTTGCAAGTTGACCCTGGGAAAGAGTTTATGGGGGCTGTGACAAAGACCATGGAAAACAACAAAACGGCCATTCGTCGCGGGCGAGTTGATATCCACAGAGACCAAGCAATTGTGGAGAGATTCAATCGCACCCTGGCTGAAAGGCTGTTTGGTTATCAGTATGCCGTTGAAATGAATATGCTCTCTGGCCGTTCGACTGCATGGGTCAAAAGACTGTCAGATGTTGTCTCGGCCTTGAACAATGAAGTGACAAGACTCGCCGGCAAGAAGCCCGCTCAAGCAATCAAAGAGAAAGCCGTTTCTTCCAAGCCTGCGACTCCATATGTTAGGCCTGTGGGGGTGAATGAGAAGAAGCTCCCACCACGGGTGAGTGTGAGATATTTGTATCAGCCTGGCGAGCTTGAGGGTGGTGGGAGGCGCGCGACTGATCCGATCTGGTCTTTGAAGGTCCACAACATTGAGAAGGTTGTCACCAAACCAGATGCGCCTGTGGTTTATTATCTCTACGACGGCCCTAAGAGAGGCTTCGTTCGTGAGGAGCTGATGGTTGTGCCCCCGGGCACTCAGTTGCTTCCAGCGGGGTTGTGAAACTCGATTGGCTCTGTGTGGATGCCCTCTGGCAGCACCCAACGCTTGTCGTAATAAGCAGAGAGGCCCAGCTTGTGCTGCTCGTAAGTGAACATGGCACCGTTGTGCATTCGGAAGCCCCTGTTGGTGGCCATGTCCCTGCCCCCTTGCAGGGCTCTTTCGTACCTTTCCCAGCGAAGCTCGTTCTGCTTCTTGTTTACGCCCTTGGAGGACATCTTGGCCTCGCCGCTAGGCTCGTTTTCGACATAATAACACTTGCTGCACAGGGCGATGGCCCGTGTGCCTTCCTTCTCAAGCTTGAACAAGCCAGGCTCTCTGCCGCTCCACTTGTCCCACGCCAACCAATTCTTCTTCTCCGCCTCGAACTGGGCGCGAAGTTCCGGGCGAACGGCATCTTCCAGAGTGTCGTGCGCAAGAGCGAAGTACATGCTGTCCGTGTCCATCTGGATGAGCTCGAAGTCGCGCCTGTCGATGAAGTAATCTAGGAAGTCGTAATAGAACTCCAGCATGCGAAGCTTGGCAAGTTGATACACAACAATACCCACTTGAAAGGGGCGGTCGATTGTGACCTTTTGCTTGCGCAGCTCGATCTTGTAAGCATCTCCAATCTCTTCGTGGTCATCGAACAAAGGTGAGCGGAGATGCTTGTCGACCTCGTCCTCGTCAATTGTGTACAACGTTCTTGTCTGGCGCTCCACAGCTTCGATGAATTTGCCGTAAGCGCTGTTGCCAAGGAGCTTGAACACTTCAGCAAGCAGGGCCTTATCCTTGTCAGCGTCGCCTTTCCTTCGATTGTCGACGACCTTGCGAACGAACCAGTCGAAGAGCTTTTTGGGTATGTAATCGATCGTGCGGTAGACTGCCGTGATCTTGAGCCCGCTGTTGAGATACCATTTCAAGGTGTGGGCGTAGATCAGCATCTTTTTTGCTGACAGCACACCCAGAAGCCTTTTCTGGTCGGGAAAGCGGGTTCGGCCACTTTCTTGGAGATAATCGTGCATATGCTGTGGAACGCATTCGTTAGGCACTGCTTGGTTGATGAAGAGCGGGGGAAACTCTTCGAACTGCTCCCACAACTCTCGGGGGCCTTCGATGTCCACTTCCGCAAACCCGAACCATCTGCCTGTGTGCAGCTTCATTTCAAGAACTCTCGCTGCCTGCACCGGGGCATTGTAATGCACAACCTTCTCTTTACCACAGGGCATCTCCTGCAGCATCGTGCTTGGGTAAAGGGAGTTTGCATCGAACCCCACAATTCGTTTCGTGATGCGCGCTAAGTCGCCGTATTTGTGAGAACGGATGCGGGTTTCGCCGCGCACGTGTTTGCGGGTGAAGACCAGGCTTGGCCCGCCAACCACAGCCCCCTTCAGCATGGCGTAAGCTTCTGGGCCGGGGGCGTATAGTTCTGGAGCATTGCGTCCTCTCAATGAGCCTCGCAAGACGTATTGCATTGATACTCCTGGCAAAGAGACCGCGTCTTTGAAGATGTCAACCCCGAGACCCGTGTAAAAGCCCTTCATCGTTTGGAGAGCTTCGAGGAAGGGAGACACGTCTAGATTGTTGTAATACTCCAGCCAGTCTCCGAATGTCTTCATACCTTTCTCGTGGAAGATGCGATTGCATTCTTCATGCTCCTTGGGAGAAAGAACGAAGGCCTTTTTGAGTTGTGAGTACCAGCACTCGTATGGAGGAAGCCCCGGGTAATCCAGCTTGTCAGCGCTGTCAAACCACTCGTATGGAAGCCAGGACTTGGTCTGTGTCGCTCCATACGTCTTGACCCACTTGTCGTACGTGATGCCTGGGGCCAAATAATTCATGATGTCCAAGAACTTGTAGCTGGGAGTGTTGATGAACATGATGCGCCCCTCTTTCTTCGCGGCGAAGACCTCGTTCTCGCCAGCGAGATGAGTGACAAAGTACTTGCGGATAATGAATGGGGTTAGTTTCTAGAGAAACTGTGGTGCTGCGTCGGTGGGGGGATGAAACACGAGAATTTAGTTTTATCGACTGAGTCGATAAAGTAAATTGACCACCGTAAAAAGATTCAAATAGCTGACGTTTCGAGCGCTAGCCCTTCGTCGGAGCGAATCAAGGAATTGTGGGTAGTGTGTGGTTTTATATAGTAAGCGGTGGAGCTACGCTATTGGTGGAAATTTGGTGACGTGAAAAACAAATGTAGATTAGTTGAATGAAAAGCGTTCGTTGATTCCGTGGGGTTTGAGAGTGCCGATTTGAAAGATGATTTTTTGTTCTAGGTTTTTACGGCTTTCTGTGTTACCCTGGTGTAGGGAAAGGCCGCAGATTGTCATGTGTTGTTTAGACTGGTTAGTAAGATTAAAATGGCGCGCGACTGGTTTGGATGCGTCTTTGTCATTTTTTTCAACGTCTCGGAGGTGTTCACGAAAACGGTCGCCCAGTCTCCTCCCTGTTTCGCCAATGTATATCTTTTTGCAAAAAGTACATGTAATGCAGTAGATAACATTTACGGAGGTGCATGTAAAACGATCAGTGATTTTAATAGATCGTTTGGGTCCTGTTATTTTGTCCGCGTTGTGAATGAAAGGACAAGTGTTACATCGTGTGCGTGTGCATTTGAAAGTTCCCGGTACATCGTCAGATTTCAGTGCGCTCGTAACTAGAAAGTTGCCTATGTTTTTGTCACGTTTGAATGAAATTAGTGGGGGTTGTGAAAAAATTCTGCCAGTTTCGGGGTCGTTTTGGAGTAATTTGAATTTTTTTTAAATGATGCTTTTGACTGTGTTGTTGTGTGGGTGGAAAGTGAGGGTGAATGGAATTCTCTCGTTCTCTTCCTTCTGTGGCGTTTGTAGTGCTGACTGTCTGTCGATCTGTTGTGCACGTTGTTGGCCCGTATTAACAACAGAGTCAGGGTACCCACGTTTCTTGAAAAACTGGCACATTTCTTCTGATTTGTTGGAAAAATCAGTGTCATCACTACATAGACGTCGAAGTCTGAGAAATTGAGAATACGGAATGGCGTTTTTAACGTGCGATGGATGTGAGGATGAATGTAACAGATAACTGTGGGAATCTGTAGGTTTGTAGTGCACACTTGTGGATAAACTGTTACCGTTGATTGAAATATTAATGTCAAGAAAAGCGACTGAGGTTTCGGAAATTTCCCAGGTATATTTTGGAGCTGGATGAAAAGTATTGACAGAAGTTATGAATTGATTAAGTTCCTCTTTACTGGAAGAGGTAGCGCCAATGCAATCATCGATGTAGCGGCCGTAGAGTTCGGGTTTGGTTCCGTGGTACTGATTAAAAAATTTGTCTTCGATGTGGCCTACAAAAAGGTTAGCGTAGCTTGGTCCCATTTTGGTGCCCATCCTCACATCCATCGCACGTTAAAAACGCCATTCCGTATTCTCAATTTCTCAGACTTCGACGTCTATGTAGTGATGACACTGATTTTTCCAACAAATCAGAAGAAATGTGCCAGTTTTTCAAGAAACGTGGGTACCCTGACTCTGTTGTTAATACGGGCCAACAACGTGCACAACAGATCGACAGACAGTCAGCACTACAAACGCCACAGAAGGAAGAGAACGAGAGAATTCCATTCACCCTCACTTTCCACCCACACAACAACACAGTCAAAAGCATCATTTTAAAAAATTTCAAATTACTCCAAAACGACCCCGAAACTGGCAGAATTTTTTCACAACCCCCACTAATTTCATTCAAACGTGACAAAAACATAGGCAACTTTCTAGTTACGAGCGCACTGAAATCTGACGATGTACCGGGAACTTTCAAATGCACACGCACACGATGTAACACTTGTCCTTTCATTCACAACGCGGACAAAATAACAGGACCCAAACGATCTATTAAAATCACTGATCGTTTTACATGCACCTCCGTAAATGTTATCTACTGCATTACATGTACTTTTTGCAAAAAGATATACATTGACGAAACAGGGAGGAGACTGGGCGACCGTTTTCGTGAACATCTCCGAGACGTTGAAAAAAATGACAAAGACGCATCCAAACCAGTCGCGCGCCATTTTAATCTTACTAACCAGTCTAAACAACACATGACAATCTGCGGCCTTTCCCTACACCTGGGTAACACAGAAAGCCGTAAAAACCTAGAACAAAAAATCATCTTTCAAATCGGCACTCTCAAACCCCACGGAATCAACGAACGCTTTTCATTCAACTAATCTACATTTGTTTTTCACGTCACCAAATTTCCACCAATAGCGTAGCTCCACCGCTTACTATATAAAACCACACACTACCCACAATTCCTTGATTCGCTCCGACGAAGGGCTAGCGCTCGAAACGTCAGCTATTTGAATCTTTTTACGGTGGTCAATTTACCTTATCGACTCAGTCGATAAAACTAAATTCTCGTACTTGCGGATAAGTTTGAGATCGTAATGACCTGAGTTGAAGCCGACCACAGGCACTTAGTTGCACCATTTGTCGATGAGTTTGAGTTGCTTCGCAGGAAGATTCTCAAGGTCTGGGGGCATGTATTTTACAGCCACGTCTTCTCGGATGGCTGCGCTTCGCCGCTCCAGGGAGGCATAAAACAACCTGATAAGCTGGTCAGGCTCTTTGGAGCAAATGTACTCAGGCTCAGGGTTCAACGTGTCGGCAATGGAGACTGAGATGGGCACATGCTCGCTTTCATAAGAGAGATCGTGTGTCGGACGAGCTGCCTTGGTCTTGTCCTGGTATGCTTCGAAGTCATAGACGATCGCGTGGGGATATGTTTTGTTTCTTTTCTGTGGGCAACGATCATTCCACCAGGGGCGAGGCCTTTCGTGTTCCCACCTTTCCACCACGGTGTACCCAGCGTCTCGAAGCAACTGAGTTCGTTTCAGAGTCTTTTGGTAAGCAACCATCCTTGTGATTGTGTTGCCCCTTCGATCAACATGAACCGCTTCGTCCCTCGTTCCCTCGGGGTAACATTCCTCGCAACCGTGCCAGTGACAACCGTGGAACTGAAAAACTGTCTTGCTTTCTGGGTGATAGCCGTCGACTGGGGCCCCACAAATATAACTCTCACCACCTTCGCCGCATCTGTGATGGTGGATGTGAATACCACGTTGCTTCGCCTCCCACTCCAACCAGCACACTGCCTTGACACCGAAACCGCCTTCTGGGTAACAGGCTTTCTCAAAAGCTGACTCCGGAGGGAGGATACGTTTCCCGGGGCAGTCGATTTTGGTGTGGCCTCGATTACACGTCTTGGAGTGGCGAGTTAAATGACAAGCTTGTGTGAACCTCCCACCGCACTCGCCACAGGTGTAATTATTTGTGACATTATTGATGTTGGTGATCAAGAAGGAGTGGGCCCGATGAATACCGATAATCATGGTTGAAGCGCCGACCTTGTTGTAATTCGCAGGGCTGTGAGATAAAGTGAAGTCACCATTGGGGTGAACAAAATATGCGGCAATTCCTTGCTTGAAATGCTTTTCGATTTTAGAGAGGTGCCGCAAATTTAGCTGACCTCGAAGCCCGGGATAAACTGCGAAGAAGCTTTCCGCGAGTTCTCTGGATCTGCGAGTGTTGTCCCTTTTATGAGCTCCTCGATGGACAGCCAAGCAACGAAAGAGACAAAGATTGTCATTGAAAGTATCAAGAGCAATGACTTCTCTTTTGTTGCGAATCCAATCAGGAAGCCGCCCGAGCCCTATTTGCAAGGGTTGTCGGTCAAGAATGACTTTGACCTCAAGCAGGACGGTGCGTTCATAAACCCATTTGGTGTCAGGCCTTTTGAGTCTTGCGTTTTGAAGACGAAGCTCTTCCTGAGATTGCAACCACTGTCGTGTCTCGGAGAGAGTGGCTAGCCAAGGCCCGGTTTGATTGTTTTGATAAAAACTTCTCAACTCCTCGGTTTCAGTGTTTCGCAGCTTGACTGTGGAGATTAACTTGATTGCGTGCCGTGTGTGAACATTTTGCTTGATTTTGTTCAAAATTCTGGCGACAAGAGAGTTTTCGAGCCCGTTTACAAACTGTAACTCGATTATTCGTCTGCCATGTTCAATCCGTCGGTCAACCCGATCATAGATTTGAACAAATTGCTCGAAATCTAGCTCCGGTGGGTTGTTTTGAGGCTCGCCCTCATCGGCAGGCTCGATCCGCTCGATATTTCGTGCCTGTTCGTCCAGCCAGGCAATCAGCTCGCGTTGATCGTCATCACGCCGTCTTCGCCGGGGTTGTGGCATTGCGTATATATAAGGGTTTTTAATTTCTTCAATTGGTGATGTCCCGCTTGCCCGTTGAGGAGGTTGTGCCATATATGGAGGGTTTTGGATTTCTTCAATTGGTGATGCCTCGCTTGCCGTTGCGGGTGGGCTCGGGGAAAACGCATTTGACCCTCCGCTTAAAAAGGTGGTCGAAAAATTGGCAGCCAAAACAAAATCGTTCGCTCCACTGACTCCCCGCTCACAGAAAATGAGGGAGGGACATCTCGAGTAGTTATTAGGGGATGGTCCCAAATGCGTTTTTTTGAGCCCATAATCAATTTTTCCGAGCGAAGTGAGGAAAAATTGTTTATGGGCTCAAAAAACCGCATTTGAGCCATCCCCTAATAACTACTGTTTTGAAACTCGTATTTTCATACGCGCGTGGTTGACCATTCAAGTCCTTTCAATAGGAAAAATTGTTTAACAAGCACTGAACAGTGTTATTAATAAAACGGGTATTCAGAAGAGTCGGTCCACCACGAACAAGATGGTAAACAAATGGTTCAAATTACACAGTAACAGTTCCCTGAAGTCTAAACAAATTACGGTGTTCCGCAAAAATACTAGAAGTTATTAATCTACAGCAGAAACTTTCCCTTTTAGGAATGTCATTAGAGTACGAAAAATATTTGGCAATGCAGTTTTCAAAATGCTTTCCGTTTAGTGCGTCGTAAATTACGCCAGATATCTTACAAGTCCCAAAATAAAATTTTATATGTTCTTTATCTTGAAACCACTTACAACTAGAACTTTCTAGAACATTTACGTTACCTAAAATCTCCCCTTTTGAGTATAAACATGTTTCGTGATTCGCTTTAGCAAAGTGAAAAAGACACAAAATAGATTTTAATTTTCTTGGCTTCTTATGATAACTAAGGCTCCGTCCACATGTATCCGGATATTTTTGAATCCGCAACTTTTTTGTTACGGATTAGAACATATTAGCGTCCAC
Source organism: Dendrophyllia cribrosa (assembly GCA_024195265.1). Classification (NCBI taxonomy): domain Eukaryota; kingdom Metazoa; phylum Cnidaria; class Anthozoa; order Scleractinia; family Dendrophylliidae; genus Dendrophyllia; species Dendrophyllia cribrosa. Next base: position 9,927,640 of record JAJLRJ010000013.1, on the reverse strand, counting down.
ACGTAGCGTATTCGAATCGTATTTGCCCGAATTCGCCGGATACGTGTGGACGGAAGGCCAATTCGCAACAAAAAAGTTGCGGATTCAAAAATATCCGGATACGTGTGGACGGGGCCTAAGTGGCCTTATCATTGATTTACATCGCTATTAAATGATGACAGCTTTCCATGACAATAATTTTACAAAACATATGTCTGAACGCTTAAGTACACTTAACCTTACGTCGACTCGCGCTAAGTCTACTTAATTAAAACCGGACTTACTGTCTAGTGTAAACCCAATTCTGCTTATCGTCGAAACCTCGCCCTGGAGAAAACTCATTTTACATAAACGCGCTGGCACGTAGCCAGCCCGCTTTAACAATCGAAGCGCTTCGTTCGTATTTGGTAGACGTTTTGACAAGAAGAAGTAATGGCCTTTTAAGGATTAGTAATCCACAATGTAATAGTATATACATTAAAAATATACGACATCTGCATTGATTACATGTAAAAATAATATTAGCCTGCTAAGTTCAAATATAGACAAAATAGTAAGAGATAAGGAAAAAGGCTGTTATAATTTTAACCAAAGAAAATAGCGTCGTTTCCAGGGGACTATACAAATGGTGATGTGAAGAAAATGGCATACTTGCGACTTTCACGTTAAAAATGCAGTTAACTCTGTTCCCCTCGCCGTCAGCTGCTGAGTAATGAACATCGTACAGACCAATACTTAGGTTGGCTGGAGGCCGCACAGCTGGGTAGTTGGTGATCACGTGACCGGCGTTATCTGTCGCTATTGGTTCAATCCATGAGACTAAAGCACTGGATGAACATTTAGAAACATAAAAAATCATGTTCCTAGGACAAGTGTTGTTGAACGAAGGAGGCGTGTTGTCTGCAAAGAATCAGTTTGAAGACAATGCACATTAAAAATAATCGTATGTTTGTACACTCGTTATTTCTGAAAAACATCACAGTCACAGTAAAGCTGCTCATGCTTTGAATGCGTATCACGCTTGTTTCTTTAAAGCTATATACTACAATCAAAGAAAAGATACTGTAACGCATAGGAAAAGAGAATTCGTTGTTTTGTTCTGATTCCAGCGAAAATGACATGTTCAGGATGAGTGATTATATATAACATCAAATTTATAATAGGTAAAAAAGAATAAGGTACAAAAAAATGTAAGGCAGAATTGTTTATGTAAAATCGCGGAGGCTGAGTACGGTAACACTCAAAGGGACAATGTCTCGGCTGATATATTGTGCTTGCATGAACGCACAGTTGAAAGCCAAACCATAAAAGTAAAAAAAATATAAAGATGATAACGTTGCCAGTATAGACCAAGCAGGTCCATTGCTAGCAGACACTTCTCACAGCGTGGAACATAGTTGTCTTTCCATTAACGCATCTTCGGGTTCATCAAATTTGATTTCGTGACAGTCGGTCCAGAAATCAAAATTATGGTAAAATGTTGGTTTATTTTTTCCCTTTATTTTCTATCGCTACAATGTACATTCAAGTGCGCACTCTAGATCTTTATTCCAGTTTCAGGTACCAAAAAAAAAACATAACAATTGAGTGTGCTTTTGACCGAGATGCATGCATGGAAAAAGGGTAGCGCGCAAATGACACGTTCTGTCCAATTACATCGTCCAATTACAAGCATGACGCGTAAATGCCCTAATGCCCTAATCGGGCCTGCTGATAAACAATCAGAATCGAGAATTTTGTTATAGTTTTGATTAACCCTGTAAATTTGAATAAAATTCTGGCGTTATTGATAAATAAAGATGACTTTCCTTCGAAAGCCACCGGAATAGCTAGAGAATAAAGCGGAAAAAAAAACATTTCACCAGAATGGCGATTTTGATTTCTGAACTGCCTGCCACGAAATCAAATATGATGAACTGTAATCCACTCCCATCCTTGTAATCATGCGATTCACCCCTGAACTACTTGTTGTGTTTTGCTTTGTAGAATAATTTATTTAATTTAGTCGTATATTTGGTGACATTTGGCAATATAAATAACATGGAAATTAAGTAAGCGAAATTGCGATATATATTCGCGGAACAATGTCCCTTTGAGAACCCCATCTGACGGCCAGGTTAAATAGACTCATTACAATAAAGTAATAAATGTGATTAAACAATTCGTTAATAATTCATAAGGAAAATACAAAATAAATGTAAATTTCTAAATCCTGAAAGAGAACACTATGCTGTATCACTGATATATCGATATACAATACTATAGAAAAATTCATTGCCTGGCGAGTGAATTCCACGTTAAATTTCACGCGAAAAACCGTTATCGGTTTTTCAAGTTTTTTCAAGTGAAATTAAACGTGGAATTCGCGAGTATGGCAATGAATTTTTCTTCATTCGCATATGTCAAAGACAAACAACGTTTCCAGCGAGAAAGCCATTTCAAAGCCAACTGCCAAGAGTTAGCGAATAGAAATCAAGACTAATTCAAAATCACGCGCGGTGAATCACGCGCGGTCAGGAGAAAATCATATGGTTTTGTTTATCTGTAAATGACATTTTATGACTGAAATTGATGCGATTTTGTACACTAAAGTACATAATGTGGACTGTGGAGCCGAACTGCGAACGTTTGTGGTGGAAATTAGACTTTAACTGACTTCGGAAGTTTGTTATCGCCGATCGGCAAATAAGAATTTCATTAGCGACAAGTAAACACCACGCTAAATGGGGAAAAACCTTTGGACAACAAAGAAGGCAAATTTGTGAGTACTGATGGATTAGTTATTAAACATTCCGTAAAAAGAAATTATGTTTATCTTATCGCAGACGATCACTTCAATTCATAAGTTGACGACGAAAGGATCCGGATGCGCATCTCCGCTCGAACAGGACTATTTTTATTCTCACGTTATTATCGCGACTCATTTCTAAGATTACCATGCAGACTCCTTACTAAGTTGGAATACAAGTTATGGTTTTGAAATAAGAAAGTTCACTGAAATTTCTACTTCGGACAGCATCTTCTTTATTTTTAAAGCAACTAGACGGCCGTTTCGGTGTATAATAGAAATTACTTTTTATTAGCTCAGTACAGTATGCTTGTTTTCACCAACTTCTTTGTTTGATTTAGACATGATTTTTTTCTACTAAGCATGAAATATCGGTTTTTGCCAGTAGCTCGGTCTCTTCTTGTAGTAAGTTGTACGACTGCAGTGTGAATGGCTTTTTCACTCTCTACAGAATTCACATTTTGGTTAAAATTGGAAAGAACAGGAACACACTCTAGATAAATTTATCATTTGTGAAAGCAGATCTGTATTTTTCGCTTCAAATCAAAGCTCATTACTTAAAAAGAAAGTATACATACCATATAAAGAAAGTAAATTATCGTCATTCGCAGATGCCATGCAATATCACTTCTCAGGTATGCAATTCCACGCTAAATACCCTCGCTTCGTTAGCCAATAAGAATGCGAGTTTTCTTTGACGTATGCGATTCTAATAGGAACGCTAATCAGCTCCATCGCTATTGTTCTTTAATAAGTAAGGTGAAATATTCACAGCAGAACTGTATAAATATTTACAATGGCTCGCCTGCGGCTCACAATATTTGATCATATTTCATTTATTACTTATCCACTACCTCTACATAGCGTGTCATTGTTTCCAGTCCATTCTCCGTCATCACCGCACACCCTCTCTGAAGTTCCCTCGAGAACGTAACCTGCTGTTTGGCAGGAAAGGCTGCAGGTCTGACCATAAGTGCTTCTTGATAGACACGAGGATGGAAATACAGCGACATTGGCAGGAGGAGATAGTGCAGTGCAATTAATCACTGTAAAAAAAATTGGCAGTTAGATAATTGGCACTATTATGTTATTAACATGTCGCATTGTTATTCATCAAAGTGCCATTTCTTCTATGAAAGATATCGAACACTATTTGAGGGCTCTGCTTGGAAGAATGGTGAGCCAGAATTTCAAAGGGCCTTCAGCGGCCAACTAGGAAATAGAATTGTTATAGGATTAAACCCTAGGAGTATCAGTAATCTGTCGAAAGTCATCGTCCAGGTAAGCGTAGTTCTGAAAATATAGATTACTTTATGGTAATTGCGCGCGTACGGCATTTACGCACTAGTTGATGGTGTATAAAGCACTTCCCATGTTGTATTTCATTTTATACATACTGTGATTTTATACTTCGGTGCGTTTTGTTTGTTTTTGTATACGAACACGCGTACAGTTCAAGTCAATCCAAAATCGTTTATGAACACTTTTTTGTCAGCAAACAAGATATAACAAATAAAACAAATTAAGTTCATTTATTTTTATGTCACTGGAAGACTGTCATCGTCATCCGACGAATCAAAAACACGCTTAAACATAATTAATGTGTCCGTAGCTGTTTCGTGCTGTTAAGACTCCAGTCGGTAACTTGTCCATGGTAGTAATTGTAAGATTAAAATGTCATCCATGTAAAACTGCACCACTAAATGGACCTGCAGAAGGCAACATAGAACGTTTCGCTTAAAACTTTTCAGCTTCACTTTAAGTCGCCACTTTCGAGCAGCGGCTTCCGTACATGTTGAACTACCAACGACATTTTCTAATGTTGTTACTGCGAAACGTGGCTGTAATTATGGATGCTTTGGATATTTATCCGAATATTCCAGATATTAAGAGAGTGTCCACCAGAAAACCAGGCAGGACCAGGCAGGAGGTGATAATACTCAAATCACCGATTTCGCTCAAACTTGGCACAAAGGTTGAGGGTGATGAGTAGATACATGTACCAAAATATAAGGTCAAATTTTTTATTCTCTCTGAGTTGTAGGGTCCCCCCCGAAAAATGGCCATTTGGCACAAATTTATGCATATTAATTAGCTAAATTTATTCGAGTGGTTAGACAACAAAAATAGCAGCCTGGGAATAAAAACTACTAAATCGTATTCTATATTGATCAGTCTTGCAGCAAAATGTGTTATTGGAATCGGTTGCTTTGATTTGCTGCTTTCCTAATACCGAAAGTAAAGGGCATATTTGGTCATTTTCACGAGACGCCAAAATTAGGTCATTTTAGATCTTAATATCTCCAATGGGCAACAAGCTAACAACGTAGTTTTAATACCAGAAGTAAGAAGTATCTTTATGCTTTCGAAAAATATAATAAAATTTTTGGGCAACTAAATACCTTTTTAGTGTGAAGAAATTTTTGCACCTCACTCAACGATTTCTGACGATTTCATCAAAATTCGGTAATTAAAAATAGTGGTTTAATTTTAATGAAATTGCAAGAAAAAGACAGCAAATGTTCAGCTAAGCATCGTTCTGCTTAAAACAATGCTAAAACTAGCAAGAAAAGCGTTTTGAAGCACATTTCATGAAGTTTGTAAATGAGGGTTTCTGTCTTTAATACTTCATTTTCAATGCAAAAAAAAAATCAATGGGACACTTCTCTTCGATCTACAATAACTCTGAATTTTACTTTCAGGTACAGTAAGGGACACAAAAAGGCAAAGACTGATACATACATGTCATTTAAGTGCTTCAGACTCATTGCTAGGTTCCATTGCGATCCAGCCAAATCCAGTATTCTAATTCAGATCTTCGTCGATATTTATCGCGCAGTTCATCGCTGTTGACTTTGTTATGAGAATATACATTGCTACCTTGTTGTAATAGCTCCAGTTTATGCCAGTAAGAGTGAAACAAATAAGTTATAAAACCACGGGAGAAAACGCGATCGAAAACTGTCAACATATAATGTTTGGAAAACATTCTTCGCCATTTTGAAGTTGAGCCTGCGTTGTGGTCAGTATGGACAACGGACTACCGAATTACCGGATCGACGGACAACTCGTACGGACCACGGACTACGCATAATATAACGGATAACTTGGTGTAAAACGCATACAGGATTTAAGATTTGGACTGGTTAAATTTTACGGTCGATTTTCAAACATTGATTATTTAGAACTGCAGAAACAGTCCATAACTTAAGATTTGTGACCAGAAAATTCAATACTAAAGAGTCTGGAAAATCGAATAACTCCTTGACCGCCCTAAAAATAATTCGACATTTGTCTTGTGTTTCTCGTTGCTTTTTTTTTTTTTTTTTTGCTTTCATTTTGGTTTGTGGGTGAAACAAAGTATGAGCCTTTGGTGGATCTAGACTAGCTCATAAGGTCGGAGACAGAAGTAAACATTCTCTGCCATTTTGAATGCCAAAGTTAACGGAAGTCAGCGCCAACAAAATACTAGTTCAAAATCGGCTTGCGATTAGGTTTCTACAGTTTGTATAACTTAATATATATGCTTATCCTGATTGTGGCATTAGGCCATGAAAAGATACCTCGTTTAAGACAAAAAGTGATGGAATCGAGACCCCGTTAAGAGACAAGAACCCCATTTGTAGTGAAGTACTCTATCGGGCCGCACGTCTCCGTTAAGGCCAGGTAAGGGATCGGTAGAAAAGTTATACGGTCTTATACTACAACTATGTTACTACATAATAGTTAAAAACATCTAGTTAGTTATATTTAAATAGAATTCAAAACCTTTTTGGATCTTATTGTTACCTGTATATTATTTACTGCGCATGAGACATGATAGGCTCAAATCAAACCTTCAGGCATGGAAACAGATAACTTGTTAGGTCGATTGCCTTTTAAATGATTCGTCTAAAATCTTTTTCTTTTAACTCTATACTCGAAACTCGTCCAAGTGCAACCAAAAGGCAGAAGGGGGAGGGGGGGGGGGGGGGGGGGGGGGGGGGTTGATTGCAACTCCTCCCTTGGGTTTTTGCGCTTTTACAATATTTCGGAAATATTTTATCTATAATACATAGCCTGTGATGTGTTATACAAGATAAGGTAAATATTTTGGGTTATGGCGCTACTAAAAATTCAAATTTATCGGGAAAATGCGGAAATTGCAAATAGTTTTTGGTAGAGCTGTAAAATATGAAACATTACACGTTTTGCTACTTTTGGTAGCAAAAGACAAACAAAAGATAACTGTCATCAAGGAATCATCCGATTTCCCAGACTCTTTGGTATTGAATTTTACCGGTCACAAATCTTTATTTCTAAAGTTCGAAAAAATCAATGTTTGAAATCGACTGTAAAAAATTATCCAGTCCATTAAAGCACGATTAAGCTAACCCAGGATTAGCGTCAATTTTGAATCCAGTTAAAGGTACAGACGGAAAATCGAAAAATCGACGTGCCAGCCAATCATAACCGTTTCAAAACAAAAACACAAGCGCGCAAAGCAGATTGGGTGAACATGGGCCTTTAAATTACTCAACAATTTAAAAATTTTCAAAGTTTTCTGCCCTTCAGTTTTGACTATAAACAGAGAATTTTAAAAATTAACCAGTCCAAATTTTATATTCTGTATGCGTTTTACAAGAAATTATCCGATATATTATGCGTAGTCCGTAGTCGGTCGATCCGGTAATTCGGTAGTCCGTTGTCCATACTGACCACAACGCAGGCTCAAAAATTTAACTTCAAAATGGCGAAGAATGTTTTCCAAACATTATGTTGACAGTTTTCGATGGCGTTTATGGTTCTCCCGTGGTTTTATAACTTATTTGTCTCACTCTTACTGGCATCAACTGGAGCTATTACAACAAAGGAGCAATGAATATTCTCATAGCAAAGTCAACAGCGATGAACTGCACGATAAATATCGACGAAGATCTGAATTAGGCGATCGAATTTTAAAAAATATAAGCTTACTGGATTTGGCCGGATCGCAATGGAACCTAGCAATGAGTCTGAAGCACTTAAATGACATGTATGTATCAGTCTTTGCCTTTTTGTGTCCCTTACTGTACCTGAAAGTAAAATTCAGAGTTATTGTAGATCGAAGAGAAGTGTCCCATTGATTTTTTTTTTTGCATTGAAAATGAAGTATTAAAGACAGAAACCCTCATTTACAAACTTCATGACATGTGCTTCAAAACGCTTTTCTTGCTAGTTTTAGCATTGTTTTAAGCAGAACGATGCTTAGCTGAACATTTGCTGTCTTTTTCTTGCAACTTCATTAAAATTAAACCACTATTTTTAATTACCGAATTTTGATGAAATCGCCAGAAATCGTTGAGTGAGGTGCAAAAATTTCTTCATACTAAAAAGGTATTTAGTTGCCCAAAAATTTTATTACATTTTTCGAAAGCATAAAGATACTTCTTACTTCTGGTATTAAAACTACGTTGTTAGCTTGTTGCCCATTGGAGATATTAAGATCTAAAATGACCTAATTTTGGCGTCTCGTGAAAATGACCAAACATGCCCTTCACTTTCGGTATTGGGAAAGCAGCAAATCAAAGCAACCGATTCCAATAACACATTTTGCTACAAGACTGGTCAATATAGAATACGATTTAGTAGTTTTTATTCCCAGGCTGCTATTTTTGTTGTCTTACCACTCGACTAAATTTAGCTAATTGATATGCATAAATTTGTGCCAAACGGCCATTTTTCGGGGGGTACCCTACAACTCAGAGAGAATAAAAAAATTTGACCTTATATTTTGGTACATGTATCTACTCATGAGCCTCAACCTTTGTACCAAGTTTGAGCGAAATCGGTGATTTGAGTATTATCACCTCCTGCCTGGTCCTATCGTGGACACTCTCTTAAAGAATCAAACGTTTTAGTTTTTAAACCAAGCAAATGTTTTTGTAAATGAAAAGGCTAGCGCCAGTGGAAGTGCAAACGGATATGAAAATACTGGTCATGTTTTACACAGGTGCTTTGTGATTGGACGAAACGCTCTTCTAACGTGTGAAAAAGTCGTTTCACCATTCTGATTGGATGCGAAAATTCCGGTGCGGGGTTTTTGCGCGCAAGATTTTATTAGAAAATCTCAATATGTATGAAAAAAGGACTGTTGTTGTCGTCGCTTTTGTTAACTGGCGTTTCGAATGTTTTAAAGGCTGAGCGGAAGTCATCTTGAAAATGACGTGAATTGTAAAACGTCAGTTGATGTTATTTATGTCTGGATGTTGCTGTGACTGGACAGTTTTGTCAGGAAGTCTGTAACCTCCTTGGATAGTAACAACCACAGTCAGCCCTCGAAGGACGCATAGTTGCGGGGGGGGGAATATTTTCAACTTTGGATTTGTCAAAGACATGGGATTTTATCGGCTTAATGTTGGCCTCGTGGAAGTGTTTGGGGCATTCAAACATCTATCTGAGTACCCCCTTCCCCCATTCCTCTTGTGTGTGTCCCCGTTATGCACATTTTTTAGCAATCCCAGTGATTGAAGTGTGGGAATTATAAAATATCACTAATCCTTACTAGCATCTAATTGGTTTGTTTGTAACTTTCCAATCCACGATCAAATATTCCCACCCTGGGGCAGGCATGTACATGCAATGTTAAAATCCTCACTTGTGTGGGGAGCCCATGCCAATCAAAATACCACTCCTCCCCCTCCCCTGGAACGTTTATTATTTCTTACCTTGACAAGAAGATGCGATTCCACTCCAAGTCTTATTTTTCAGGCATTGCCTTCTAAACGAACCAGTCAAATTGTGGCCTACATTACAAGAGAAACTGCAAATCGTACCATAGCGTTCAGATAGCGGATCAAGGCAACCAATCTTAATTCCTTTTCGTGGAATAGGAAGTGATGGACATCTAATAGCTAAGAAAAAGTTAAAAATGAGCAAGGTTATAACAGAAGAAACGACTGTACGTTTTAAGGCTCATTAATGTTTTCAGCCCAGGGCTTACCCCTCTTGTCGAAGAACGATGTGACTAGGAGCAGAATGTAAACAATCGACGTCTGCTAAACCCGGATACCTTCGACAACCCTAGCTATTCGGTGCGGACGGTTCAATACCAAGTGTTATATACAGTATTGATGAATATCGATTTTATATTTTATATCAAAAGCTGTGAAAACAAAAAAAAAAACAAAAACAAAAAACAAAGCAAGCCTATAGTTACAGTTTTCTTTATTTATATGAAAAGGAGAAAAAGAAAACATTCCAAACAAATAATATTAAAATGATCAGACTATAGCTAATTTCATATGTAAGGATCGAATTTAGATATCGGTAGATATCGCCATTTGATTCGTTCATTCGTCGGTTTTCATATCGTCTTTGTAAGGAGGACAGAAGAGAGGAGCGACAATAAACAAGTTCATCTTTTTGTCCATCAAGAAGACTACCTTGACACTCAGGCAGAGGTTTGTCCCAGACTCCTGGAGGTACGTTACTAGGAGCAACGCACGTCACCGTTGGTGATCCATTCAGTTGATGACCAATAGCACAAGAGAAATTACACTTTGATCCGTAATGATTACCACAACTGCTGATGCGCAAAGGACCTTCAGGATCTACAACCAGGGATGTGCAGCTGATAACTAAAGTAAAATAAAGTTACAGGTTATTGCAAAGCGGTCATCAGGCTGAGGCACTTTTTCACTCATAATCTTTGTTGTGAAAATTTCTGTTCTCAATTTAACTGTCTATGTATATATTTCAGAAATCGCTGTGAATCGCCTCCTAACGAGAATAGGTTGGTGATCCAAAGATATATATATATATATATTAATTTGTAGATAAGTATAGTGAAGAGTATAGTTAATTTGTAGATAAGTATAGTGAAGAACGATGGCGCGTACTTCTTATTGGTCCTGAAACGTTTCGGCCTTCGGCCTTCTTCAGAAAATTACTAAGTACAATGATTGAGTTATATAGGTAGTGACTTATATACGTTAAGCTACAAAAACAAAGGAAAACGAGGTTACGTAACAAAACAAAAGAACTAAATTACAAGGAAAATTTAACGCTAGAAATAACAATCACGATATGATAAAAAAGAAACCTTAATTTAATAATAGTAATAATAATAACTTTATTCAAGTGTCAATTAAAATATAGCAGTTAAAACCACTAATTGGGGACGCTATCTAAAATTCTAAAATATCAATTACAATTTACTTAAAATATTCTACACTATAACAATAACATAAATTCCAAGATATGATTAAAACAAAGAAATAGTGACTAATATCCGATATACAAAGGAGAGCGAGGTTACGTGATACTGCCAAAGATCTAAACTATAAAGAAAATTAAACGCTTACAAAAACAATTGCGACATGAGAGCCTGAAAAATTAACAACTCATAAAAGTACGAAACGTGTAATGAATCCAACAATACAAACTCCCTATCGAGGGAACCCGAATAACCATATTGATCACTGTCGGAATGACAGGACCAGCACGTCTTACCAAGTGCCCTCGACAGAACGTTCGAACGCAAAACGACTACAAACAATACAAATAATAAAACTAGAAAAAGACAATCCTATTTTTGCAAGATACGTGCGTTAATTATTGTAGTTAATGCGGTGTTTTGATCCTTTATGTAATGTTTACTACATGAGCGGGAGTGTTGTATCGGCCTATACAATCACTAGGCGCAGCCGAGTGAATGTATAGTGCCGATACAACACGGACGCAAATGTTGTAAACAACTTGTAAAATTCACATTCCAGATACAACTCACTGGTGGTTGTATCTAATTTACATTCCAGATACAACTCACAAGTGAGTTGTATCTGATTTACAGGGTTAACCATGTGATTGGAATGGCTCATTTCTATTTGTTAGTACCATTATGAATTATTAAGTAATTTATATATATATAATTATGTTAGTCCTGCTCATCCTCAAATGTTACAGATATAGTTACGATACTATGTATGTTGAAAACACGTTTGACGTTGTATGCGTATTACAAGCAAATGGAAATTGCGGTGGAAACTTGCATAGTGGTCATTTGTTTTCCCTTTTCCGGATCGAATTAACAATTGGAAATGCTGGTTGTCGTGGAGGGTTAGAATACTGGAGCAAATAGAAAACGCCGTAGAGTAGGAATAATAAGTTACAAACAAACTTGACTCCGGCATATACCTGGACCACATTTGTAGGAGGCAAGGGCTCTCAATCCTTGGGTCATCGCTGCCCTCCATAAGTCTGGGAATCACCGGAGATTTTTCAAGGCTTTTCGGAACGCGCAAAAATTGTCAACAAGACGTGAAGGTCCAACATTTTTTAGTGATTTCCAATTCATTATTTAGCAAACGCCGGAGGACTGCAGACAGAATAGCAATATTCATCTCCATAAATGGTATTGAGTGGCGTATTAACCCTATTCGGCCTGGGGGGGGGGGGGGGGGGGGGGGGGGGGGGGCACAAAGTGCCCGCGCTAACTTTCAACATTCATAACTTCGTTAATATGTACTCAAACGTCATCAAAATTTGTGACTTTTCCTAAAATTTATCTGGCAACAATTTCATATGACAATTTTTTATCACGTGACTTGATGTTTCCATGGCAACAAGATTTTGACAGCCATGTTTTTGGAAATTTGCATATTTATACCTTTGAATTAAGAAAAACAATGTTTATTGGTATAACTTTTGTATTTTTACGTCATTTAGCGTTTATTTATTGGTTTTGATTAATTTTGCGTCAATTTGGACGGTTTTTAAGAGGTTTTTAAAAATTTCAGAAATCCAAGATGGCGGCCGTATAACTAATTACCTAATACCTACGTCACATGACGTCATCGTTCCATTGTGCGGACCGCAAAGGAGACAGTATCGGACGTACTATGTATCCTTTAGGTTTCATTGTCATAGCCTTAATGTTCTTGAAGTTACGAAGGGGGGAGGGGGCACAATGTGCCCCCCCCCCACCCAGGCTCAGGAACTCAAAAAAAACCCAGGCTGAATAGGGTTAATATGTCTCACTTTGCTTAAGCGACTGATATCGAGTGTATGTATTTCTTCCATTTTATACCACCATTCATACAATTACTTCAGAAACGGTCGCAGTCCCCAAGATAATAGTGAATTAACACAACATGAAAAATGCTGTGACCAGCGTGACAGGAAATTCCTGATGCATTTTGACGCAATCTCCAGTTTACATTACTGAGCCCTAGATATGACTACATGAATATGAGAACAAGGCAGTGTAGCAGGAAATTTTGTCAAACATAATTACTGTCACCCTGTTCACACAAGACTTTGTTCTCTCACTACCCGTCCTTTTGAGTAATTTTACTAGTAATTGTAGCCAAGAGATAAACCGGAAGCTAACTGATGAAAGGAAAACGTTTACCAAGCGAAAGAAGGTTAATATATTTTGTTACCTTTTATTTTAATTTCAAAGAAACAGGTTGCCTTATTTCCTAATTGGTCCATGGCTCTGTAAAGGACCACGTGAGATCCTTCACTGAACGTTTGAGGTGGATGGTAATTTGACGTCACTGTAGGTGCTATTCCTGAGTTGTCAATAGCAACCGGCTCGTTCCAGTTCACTGCTGCTGAAAACTTATCTTGTTCTGCATACGCTAGTAAAGGCCTCTGAGGACATGTTACGCCAAATGCTGGAGGCTGGGAATCTAAAAGATGAACGTAATATACGTTACTATCGAAAATATACAGAAATTGTTAGGAAATTCATTAAACGGGTCATATTACAGTGGAACCTCGATTTAACGAACCTCTATTTAACGAAGTCCTCGGTATAACGAACGATATTCTTCAGCCCGGCAAAATTGCAAGTAAAATGTATGGAACAGAACCTCGATATAAGGAAATCCTCGTTATCACCATCGGACGTACACACAACACAAACTTATACCCCCACCGTGGTACAAGGGGTGGGGGGTATGCGATGTTGCAATATTTCGGAAATATTTTACGTCTAATAGATAGCCTATGATGTGCTCTACAAGATACGGTAAATATTATGGGTTGTGGGGCTGCTGGGGGTCCGAAACGTCATCCAAAATTGCCGCGGGAAAATGCGGAAATTGCAAATATTATTTGCTAGGTTTGCAAAAGAACATACAATTAAACGTTTTGATGCTTTTGGAAGCATTTTGTATCTTTTTTCACCGAAAAAAAGGTGAAAACACACATTTTTATTCAAAAATTGCTTGACCTCATGCCACATATGACGTCATATCTCGTTGCCATAGCAACCGCTTGTCGCCAAAATTCACCAAAATACATGTGTCTTAAGGATAACCGAACAGCTACTGAAGGCAGCATTTGCTAATCATAAATGGTCTTGAAAAAATGCCAACCACCCCCCACCCCCACACCCCCCCCTCCTTCCCTGTACGTCCGAGGGATAGCCAACACAATCCGGCAGCCCAAACGTAAAACCTACCCCGATATAACGAATAAATGTTTAGTTAACACGATGCAAGCCAAAAACAAGAGGCAAAGTACAATGGAAGATTTCTTTGATTACGCATCTACAGAACTGTAGCAATGTGTAATTTTCTAGCATCTAATTAGTAGTACTCCGTTGTTTAAGTTTTGTTATGCAGAGACTCAAACTCGCGTCCTGTGAAACACTTGATCATCATTGATAAATATATACAAAGTGTGCTCTAGGGTAAAGGTATAACCAGTTTTGCAGTGCCGTAGTTATATGTACATTATACTGTAGCTTCATGCAGGCATTAAAGCACAAATGGTATATGTTCCAGGATCCGGAAAAGCTGGGTAGTGCGACGTTGCACCGTTGCAAAACATTTATTAACTATATCGCGATATAACGAACATTTTTGTTGTTTTTCCGCAAATTCGTTATAACGAGGTTTTCGATTTAACGAACCCTCGATATAACGAACCAATTTCTCCAGTCCTTTGGCACTTTGTTTAATCGAGGTTCCACTGTAATGCTAATTTCAACAAAATTTTAATGGTGGTTAAAGGCCCAAGTAGCTAATCTTTTAGGTTCCGAGTCGGATCAAAGGGCGTTGACAGGACAGCGCCAGCGACTCTATTTGATAGCTGCTTTCTTGGCCGTGTTCCAGGTGATGTTGGCTTCTTGAAGTTCCTCTTCTAGTGATCTCCTCCAGGTTTTCACTGGCCCTTCCACCTTTCTTTTCCCTGGGATTCCACTACAGGGCCTGTGCCTGCCTTCCACTTGCGCGTGGCGATCTCTGTGGGGATGCATACTTGGTCTATTCTTGTCACAGTTTTCTATTGCTGATCTTTTTTTCTAAAGCCTAATGAACTCTTAATCGTTCTTGGTCACTGTACGTTTCATTTTATTTAGTCGGAAGACTCTGTTGTTAGAATTTGGAACTTTATTCAGAAATCACGATAACATTGAGTACAGATTCAACTGTTGAAGGAGTTAAATTATCCACGTGAAAATTCGAAGTACTCTAAAAATTCCATGTTGTTTTGAAAAGCAAAAAATGTAGTTCACCTCATAGATATATTAGCTTTCAGTGTATGAAGGTCTTAATCAGCGCCAAATTATTGGACTCAAAATTGCCCTTTATTTAACAAATTGACGTCAGTTTTTTTATGCGTCTGTTCTCTTATTGATGATAAATTTCGTCATAACATTGTCAAAGTGCTGTGGATCCACGAACATAACAAAACGCCAATGAAACGAAGCCGAAGGAAATGCAAGATGCGATCGCCACAAAACCAGAATTTCATCGCCATAATTCGGAGAAACACGGGCTCGTAAATTAAAAGTTTGAGTAGAGTAAGTCAGAAACACATAGAAAAATTAGAATTTTGAAATTAACCTTTATTCCGATCCAGTTAAAATTGTTCTCAAATAATCTGTTGAAACACGGTTCAGTTCACCTCCGGTAAAGCGTATTTCAGCGACAGCACTTTTATCCTGCTCACCAGGTCTGGATTCTCAACAAACATCTTCATCTTTCCGCTTTAAGGTTGTGTTTTAGATACGTGAGGTTCATCTCATTTATTTTGGACGATTTTCTCATTGAATAATTCTGGATTTGTGAAAGAATTCTCGCCACGAAAAACGCAGCGCTGAAAAGTTTGGAAAAACTTTCGCTGCATGATGGCTTCAGTTTTATCGTTGTATCCGTTTGTACTCTTATTGATAATAATCTCTCCCGATTGAGTGATTGATTAATCGATCAATTGAATTGACTGTCTTGCTCCTAATTACAGCACCTTTTGAGAAATGAAGGGCACAACTATTTTTGTAAATATGACAATTACCTATACAGTTGATGTCATTTCCACTCCATTGTCCAGATTCCAAACATGTTCTTGTGACATTTCCAGTTGAGCTGGTATATCCGGTTTGGCATGAATATGAGCAACTTGATCCATACGTTCGGTAACAGGAAGGGTTCAACAGTATAGCTTTTAGCGGGGTAACCAATGGAGGGCAGGTGATAACTGATGAATGAAAAGAAAACTGATGCTTAAAACTATTTAGGTTGTATTTCATAGCTACAGTCAGACTTCTTTGTAACCCGTGTTTGCGCTGCATCGAGCAATTTGATTGGACCTCTGCTACTTTTATTTATTTCACAGGAGGGAGGAGCGAGGGGTGGGTATTTACACCAGAACACATTATTACAAAATGCTACTCGTTTAGTTTGTTAGTTGTTCAATCAAGTCTACATTTGTTACCAATTATTAAAGGAGAGAAGGTCAATAGTGGTGCAGAGCGGCGAGGTAAATATCTACCACTTTGCCCGAGATTGAGTCGCCAATCAGAGCGCAAGAAAACCACGATTAACTGATTAGGTAGATGAATGGGTAGATGGGTAGATGAATCATAAAAGAGGGTTTTCATTTCAATTGCAAATTGCACTTACCTTGGTTTTGCATTACTATACTTTGAGACCGATTAAAAAAATATACTCGGCAAATCAATAGTAAAAACAAAACCAATCGTGACTTGATCGCACGTCTATTACGGCGCTGGGCGTCGGCTGTTTTTTTTTTCGATTTCCTTTTAACTCAGTCTTTTTGATTGGCCGAGTTAAAATCTAGGTCTTGCTTTTAAGGCACTCATTTCAATGCACCACTAACATGTTTACCTTGGCAGACAAAATCTTGGCCACTCCAGCTTCCATTTTCGAGACATGTTCTCGATGAAGAGCCTATCCCGTTAAATCCGCGATTGCAATGAAATTGACACACCATATTGTAGGATCCCTTTACTGTCCCCGTGCATCCTTTTCGGATGCCATTGGATGGCGCCGGTAAGGCTGGACAAGTGACAGCTGCGGGAAATATAAGTCTGACATTATGATATATTCACCATACCTGAGCTCACACAAATTCTAGGTGATGATACCTTGATTCCTTGATGATTCCTTCCTTTCCTTGATACATTTTGGAAAAGGTTAGGCATGTCATTTCTGGCTTTGAATATTAAAATGGTTTTAAAATCAATCAAACTTACAACGTGCACATTTGGGACTGTAGTGAGGTCATCACGTTACCTAAGACTGCGAACTATCGGTTAATTTGCGTTTACCATGGAGTTTTACCTTTAATACTGCACATTTTTTGCGACGAGGAACAAGGTTGAACGTCCACACTCAAGCAGTATGTTATTAAATTTTAACTTGACAAGTTAAAATTTAATAACAGACGGCGAAATGCGAGACCATTTAAAAATAACAGACACGATCGTTTCGAAATCGTATCAACGGATTTGATCGGACCGTTGTGGCTGCTATAAATCCCGGCATAAGCTGATTTCAGTTATTCAACAGCACATTTGGATTGAAACACAACATCACGTTAGTCCATTTCGGTAACTTTTTTTTATGATCATTCTAAATAAACGCGTGGATTCCCTATGGGAATACTTCACTCAACAAAGGCGTTGTTAAATTGAAATGGGTGCGAGTTGTGAAGCCAACCAGGCTGTCATTTTTTAGGAAATATTAACTATATATGTAACATGACTGGTTTCAAAATTATCATTATGAAAATTAGCGACAGGTGATTACGTAATCATTACGTAATTGTTCAGAGTAAACCGCAAACGCCTTCTCGCACGAACGCCCCTAACGACCAGAAGCATGAGAGGTGGACGTGTTCGCAAGATACCACAAAGTAACCTGGGGGCCAAACGTTTACTGAATCTGTGATGAGGATTCTAGGGAGTTCTTTACGATCGACTCATCTGGAATTCAACAGAGAACGATGTAAAGTTTGTTTCAAGTGATTCCTTCGACTGGAGTTCTACTAGACATAACATCCTGATCAGAAGCCACAGCACGGAAAGTTTTGGAACGTCTTTCTGAGACTGGTCTGCAGCTTAACCCTCGGACGTACACGCAAACTATACCCCAACTGTAGTACAAAGGGGAAGGGCTTGCACCCCCTCCCCCAACCCCTTAGGTTTTGCGGTGTTGTAATATTTCGGAAATGTTTTACCTCGAATGGATAGCCTGCGATGAGGTCTACAACATAAACTAAGTAAATATTACGGCTTATGGCGCTGCTGGGGATCCCTGACATCATCCAAAGATATTAGATTTGAATAAAAATTCAAATCCATCTGGAATTCATCATGTTTTTCTTTTTTTCACCGAAAAAAAGGTGAAAAACACGCATAAATTGCTCAACCTCCTGAACCTCATGATACTTATAACGTCATATCTCGTTACCATAGCAACTGATTGTGTCCAAACTTGACCAAAATGTGTCTTGAGGATAATCTAACAGTTACAGTGTACTGAAAACCGCATGTGCAAACAATAAATGATTGGGGTGGCATTCACCACCCCTCCCCCTCCCCCTTGTACGTCCGAGGGTTAAAGTAGAAAATTACCCATTCATGAAACCAGAGCTGAACCAGCGCGTTGATGCAGTTAAAGTGTCTATAACCCCAAAAAGTTTTTTTCATCAGAATAAATCTTTGTATTGAACTGAGTAAAATGCCGCAAAAATTTTTGCTTTTGCTTAAAACCCCTATTTTTTATGGCCCGTCAAAGTCAGACTTGTTTTCCACACGGCCGAGTAAAGCGGGGACTGGGACTATTGACGTCATTCCAGGATATTGTCAACACAGCCGATCGGGTCCGATCTCAGTCATTCACATGTTGATTTCAGCCGTGTATTTGTTTTGTACCTGCGAAGAAAAATCCTTTATTGAACTTCATTTAGTTTAATAGTTACGTTTAGTGGATAATGGACTCGAGCAATGAAGGCTCGGAGACCGCAAATTACGAGTTGGTGTTCCATATAGAACATTCAAAGAGAACACGTCATCAATATATCTTGTATTCTACCATAGGTGTTGCGAGGGGTCTATAGTTTTCCATATCATCAAGTTGGATCTTACCCTCTGTGATTTTCTCTTCAGTGTTTGTTCATAATGACCGTAGTAGTGCCTTTGTCTGCCTTCTAATATTTATTTCCGAGTTATTTTTCAGCTCCTCGATCGCTTTGCGTTCGTTGTATAGAAGGTTGTTCTTAGGCTTGGTAATCTCCATTTCAGCGAGTTGCAATTTCACCTCTTCTAGGTAGCTTTCTGTTGCAACTGATGGTTGAACTGGCAGATTCTAGTTTGATCTAACATGAAAGGGGTGTTGTGTTTTATCTTTACTATGATAAATGTAGTATATGAAGACGCGTACGCATTCGTCTTGCGAATTGATTAAAATCTTGCATCAGTTGATGCTTTTGTGGTTTTCTCTTGTCACGGATGTACGAATAAACTTAAGCCCTTTTGAAAGTATTTGTTCAGTTGTGAGTTTTATAGCGGAAAGGTTCTTTATAATGTGTCGTTTGCTTGACTCGTTAGCTTTAATCTGTCGCTTCTGGCGCGCTATATTTTTGCGCGTATTGTGTTTCTTGTTTCGCTGTGGTTTCGTATTTTCCGTTTCTCTGTATTGTTTTTCCTCTGAATTTGATCTGTACACTCAGATAATAGACAAGGATAGGATGCACTTCATTTGTTCTTATTTGCTTTCTCTAAAGTTTCCAACATAAAATCTATTTGTGCTTGAATGTTGTGGGCTGACATTTGTACATTCCGTGATACATTATCAGTGCTAGCTGTCACATTCTTTTGTTTGTTCTTAGCTCGGTCTCGATTTACATCAGTATTTCTTGATGTACTAGGTTCACTAGATTCAAGACTTAAACATATTTTCGCTCAAGTTCTCTTAGTTTCACTTTGTTACGCTTTGGTAGTAGAATGTTTTTAATGCTCCGAGCAGTTTACGCTCTGCTTCTTTTCTAATCCTGTTAATGTCGGTCTTGAATTCTGGATCAGTCGGGCCTGATCTTTGCCCTCACATCGTATCGAAGTGTTTTTGGGCAAGAGTTATTCTCTATGTGTGTCTCTAGTTTGCCGATCGATATCTGCGATGCCTTTATCCAGCTGTCTATCGACATTTCCAGAGTGGTTTTCTCGTAAGAGCGTGGACGCTTTCTAGCTCTTTTGCTGTCGCCGTTGTTTCATTCACTGCTGTGATGTTATTTTCTATCCTGCGTTTCACGGTAGCGTTTACGGCTTTCTCTGTGCGGTGGTTGAGCATTGCTGATTGTTTCTTCCACAGAACTTGGATAATCTGGGAGCGGTGCATTCAATCCGTCGTCTTTCATCTCGGTTTCGTTTAATTTGTTTGGCTATTCTGTGGCGATTGGTTTGGCACGAGGTGGCCATAATGCTGTCAAGTATCTGACATCTCCACAGAAAATCTTTAGTAGAAAATCTCAAGCAAGACTGCAGTTTTGGTTCTACTTTCTACAGTTTCGGTTAAACTCTACTTTGTTAATTCAGAAAACCGGACAGTGAAGTCCTCATCTGTGAAGTGCTTCGAACACACCGACAAGTACTTGGTGGGCTCCCAATGTGTTCGCTTCAGTTTAACAAAATCGACCCACTTTCTTCTTCTTATTCGTTTCTTCGCCTCTTCTTTACCATAAAAAGGTATTGGATGGAGAGAAATGCCTTCTTTTTCGTATGAAGGGTTGCTACAGCCAAATACTACACAACTTTCAGGTATTTTTGTG
>JAJLRJ010000013.1:9051831-9149331 GCA_024195265.1 Dendrophyllia cribrosa | reverse complement strand
CGGCGATTTCAGTGCGAGTGGGCGCAATTTGTCGCGCGATGTCGCAGAGGTTTCGAACACGTTCGAAACCTGATTAAACTTGGCGGCGATTAGGAAGTTACAGGAAATCGAAGCAAATGTCGCAACCGAATCGTACAGGAAATCGCCACTAGTTTAAACTCGCGACGATTGGAGAGCGCGACAAAAATCGCATCAAAAATGGCATATGTAAACGGGCGTTTACGTTATAACGAGCATCTTTAAAAATTACGTGGCGTTTAAATAATTCAAACATCTGCGTGTACTTACAACTGAGGGCTGCTCCTTCCATTTTGTGTGCCTGTCCATCCCGGGCTCACGATGACTTTATTAAGTTTCCATTTCAAGATCCACGAATTGAATGTCTGTCGCACATGGATCTGTTGAAGCTTCCCGATGTTTGCAAAAGTGGGTAATAGGAACGTTTCAGAGCTGCCACGTTTGAGGTTGCGCCTGGAGTCAGAAAATAAACAAATCTCAACAACAACAATCTTAATTTTACCTCAGAGCCTACAATTTTTTATTTTTTTATTTTTTATTTTTTTTTTCTCAGAGCCTACAATAAGTATTTACAATTTCGAATTAGAAAAATATTAGTGGTAAATCATCGACGAAAAGATACAGTAACATGAGTGATTTTTTTGTTCGCATGAGCGACGAGAATTTTGATGTCGCTGTCTATGATCTATGGTAAAATAAAAGCATAAATACCTTTTAAGTTCAACAGGTTGTGTTTGTCCTGCATCACCATACAATTTGACAACAATATGCGCCTTTAGAAGCCCCACCAACAACGACCAACTAGTTTCGAAGGTTATGACTGTGTAATAGCGAACTACAGAAAACAAAGCAAAAATAATAAGACGATTAAAGTCGGTTATTAAGGTGGCTCCTAATAGTTTAAACATTCCCATCATGATCCATCTATGATATTCAATGACAGCTACACCAGTAAAGTTAAGAGAAAATGTTCAGTACAGGTTTGTAAACACTTAACCAATGAACAAATTTAGGTGGCTACGGCATCAAAATATGTTAGACCTCATTTTCAACCTTTTGAGGCTAATAACTTCAAAACTACTCGGTGAATTTTTTTTTATTTTTATATATTTTCGTCTGATAAACATAAAAAACATTTGTTCCAATTTTGAAAAAAATCTGTACACAGGATTCAGAGATATGTCATTTTTAAATTTAAGGTAGCTCTGAACTCTATGTACAGAATTTTCAAAAAAAAATTGTTAAAATGTTTCTCTTGCCAATTAAACAAAAATCAGTATCGAAAACAAAAACTTTCACCGTATAGTTTATAAGTTATTAGCCTCAAATGGTCCAAAATAGCGTATTTTTGACCTCGTTTAGCGTTGCCATGGCAACGAATGATGACCTCATTTGGATACCACTTTGTTGACTAATAAAAGATTTACTGGTTTCAAGTAAAAGATTTTTAGCCACACCATCGGGCTAGCTGTAATGGAATGCAAAAGACGAGAGAGCTGAACAATATGGAGCCACCTTAAAACTATTAAAGCTTTGGCAGAAATATGTTCCTACAGTAGCTTCTATATGCTGAAATCGGATCGTAGACTGCATCTAAAGTACAATGCAAAGCGCGTTCGTGTCATCATCATCATCATCATCATCATCATTATCAATATCATCATCATCATCATTATCATTATCATCATAATCATCATCATCTACAAAATAATGTAGTCATCTCTTAGAATTTTCTGCTAACTTTTTGTTTGAAATACTTTCTCCGATTTTTGTCCCGAAAATCTGGTGAATCCTTATCTTTACCTCGTTTTGGATCTCAATCACCACTTTGAACATCCAGTCATTCATGCAAGTTTACTCGTTCCGTACAAAGTTTGGTTTTGTATCATAGTCAATTCAGATAAGATTTTAGTGCATGTATTTCGAAAATTATTTGATGAAGCCGCGGGAAAACGATAAACGAGTGGGGTGGTGGGGACTCCCTATAATGGGCTATACGGGAATGCTCCGCCCGAAAGGGGTACCTTTATTAGGCTGGTGGTATATGAAAGGGTCGGGATTTCACGAGTTGAAATATGAGAAAGTGTAGGGATTTCATGAAGAATAGGAAATGGTAGCGAAAACACGAGTTTAAGCATAAAAAGGTAGGGAAAACTGCAATTTAAGTATTATTAAAAGGGCCTTTCAAAATATATCAAACAGACGCACGCAAAGGCTACAAAATGTATATGAAAGGGGTACCATTTTCAACGAAAGGTATATGAAAGGGGTACCATTTTCAATGAAAGGTATATGAAAGGGGTACCTTTTCTGTCAAAAACGGTATATGAAAGGATAAGAGTTTGGACCTCGGGGCGGAGCATCCCCGTACAAAACTTTGTTGAGTAGCCCCCCGGGTCTGACTTACCACAAAATGGCGAGCTTCCTGCAGTGTATAAGTAGTGCCGTCCATGTATCTGGTTATCGTCATTCTCCACAGCGTCATATCCCATAGAAGGGCATGTGCCATTGCAATTAAGGCAGCGAGCGTGATCAAAACCATCAGCATCACTGCAAGGAAATCCTTTCATTACATGCGCACACTTTGGTTCCAGTGAAGCGATGAAGTAGTCCCGGGCTCGAGAGTGATCGCACACAATAGGGTTCAGTGGCCCCATTCCTAAAGAATAACAGTCAATACTGGATGTTTTATATAAATTAACAAAGCTACTACAAAGCTGCTGGTCTTTATTCAAAAAGCTCTTATGGAGGAGTAAAGTCTATATAAAGGTGAAATGAAAAGTGCGAGAGCAAATTTTCATTTGTTTCGTTTTCTAAGTCTATTTACCGTTATCATAGACCTCAATAACGTTAATCCCTTCAAACTCCTTTGTTACATCAGTTTCTGCTCATTGCGTAGGTCGTGCATGAAGCACAATAGAAACGTTTCTTTTAAGGATTCAAGGCAGCCCAGATGACGTGTCAATGAAAAACAAGTGATCATGAACTCTTTTCGGTATATTACAGTGGAAACCTCTTCTTTGGAACACTTCCATTAAGGGGACACTTCTCTTGGCCACGTCCGGCAAAATGCTCATATAATGTTTGGTAATTATCACCTCTGTTAAAGGAATACCTCTATTAAGAGGACTGGTCCCGATGATGACCCCTTAATGGCGGTACTGCGCACAGTTTAAACTTAAACTAAGGCTCCTATGAGACAACTCGTGAATACCAAACGCTCTAAGTAAAAGATTCTTTACCCAAAAATTCATGGTATACAGAGGTATACACTTGAGGAACCGATACATACTAAGCTTGACTTTTAGCGGCGTCACAGCGTCACACACCAGGGTGGCATTTTAGAAATAAAGTACTTAAATTAAGTTTTCGATGAAGGTTGCCAACTTCATCAAATTTTCGTTTTTAAAATTCGAACACGGGCCAGCGCTCCCGGTAACACCACAGGCAGCCCAAGCTTAGTATGTGATGTTCTTTGTTATTACGCAACGAACGATTTATAGACTTTGTATGGAAAATTCATTTTAGTCTTATATATGCTAAAATAAAGCTTTAATGTAGAAATAAACTTCACTTACCTCAACATTGTGTTTTCGTTGTGTCTTTTATACAATTTGGGCGCAAATGATGTGCATTTTAGACGGTTTTGTGGCTTACGAGTTTTCGCGATGTCGTTGGTTGTCGTTTCCACTCAAAGCGAAGCAAGGCCGGTGACTCCCGGCGACCTCGTCCCACAAATCGCTCTCGCATCACAAAGGGACGGACCAACAAATCGCCATAAAAACACCACACGATTTCGATTCACGGGGCCAGTGTGTGTATTGACTGGCGACAAAATTTGTCTTTTGCCTCCCTTGACAGTCTACTTATTGCGCGTGGTTGTTGTTTTGAATTTTGGCCAATGAGAGTGTAGAATGTCATATTCTCTATTTTCGAACTGCCCATAATACACTTTGTTTGCCCCCAAATTTTGCATAAACTACTGTTTTTAAATGCTCTTGGGAATATGCAGTCCTCCCAAGAGCATTTACAAACAATAGTTTATGCAAAATTTGGGGCAAACAAAGTGTATTATGGGCAATTCGAAAATAGAGAATGATCGTGGTCACGCTCCAGCGGCCGTGGCCGCACGAACAGCCCAGCGCACGGGAAGATTGCAGAAAACCGAATATTATTTAAAAATTTCTCCCCCTATTAAAAAACATCACAGTGCGATCGCCGAGACGAGTCGATGTGATAGGAAATGTATGTGGCCTGGTTATATGGCTGTGGTGTTTTTATGGTGATTCGGTCCGTCCCTTTGTGATGCGAGAGCGATTTGTGGGACGAGATCGCCGGGAGTCACCGGCCTTGCTTCGCTTTATGAGTGGAAACGACAACCAACGACATCGCGAAAACTCGTAAGCCACAAAACCGTCTAAAATGAACATCATTTGCGCCCAAATTGCATAAAAGACACAACGAAAACACAATGTTAAGGTAAGTGAAGTTTATTTCTACATTAAAGCTTTATTTTATCATATATAAGACAAAAATGAATTTCCCATACAAAGTCTATAAATCGTTCGTTGCGTAATAACAAAGAACATCACAAGCTTACTAAGCTTGGGCTGCCTGTGGTAACACCATAGCATACCCGCGCGCTTTATAGCTATAAAATACAGATAAAATAGTATTATTATTATTATTATTATTATTATTATTATTATTATTATTTAATAAAAAAAACAAAACGATTTATCTTGTGTTTGTGTCTTTCTTTAGTCGTTTTGAAAGGGAATTGCATCAGAGCGAAGACGGTTTATCCGTGCAGTTTAAAAATGTAATCGTCTCATGAGCTTCGAACGGAAAGCAAGAGTCTAGCCAGTCAAAGACTTCAGTTTCGTTAAACATCTTAGCATGACATAAATATGCATCGCGTGAAACGAGACAACTGGATGACGTAATACACTAGGAAACTACAAAAAAGTTTACATCCCATGATCACTCGACCATTTGATTAAGTGCTAATTTACATATCTGTCCCTGTTTACAATATCTCGTTGAACGCTTCGCGTATTCACAGTAACAAAAATAACATTCTTAGAAACATTATCTACTACCAAGGCATCCAATCGTGACTCACCCCATACAAACTACTGTATACATCAAGTTGCAAGTCAAAAAAATAACTAGCTGTCAATTACGAGTACCTGTTGTGATATCAAGGCAGCCTACTTGGTTTATCCCTCCATTGGGATAGAAATCGATGTGCCCGCAGGACTGTTCTATTCCCCAGCGCCTGGCATCGGTGTGAATGACATCAACAAAGCGAGCATCACTAGGATCCAGTCTCACGGCAGGGTGTGTGGAGGCAAACAAAGGTCCTGCAGGGTCCAGCCCTTTTCAAGAAGTGGAAATAAAAGAAGTTACAGTGAAACCTCTTCTTTGGGACACCTCCATTAAGGCGACACTTCGCCTGTTTCTGACCGGTAAAACGCCCATATAATCTTTGTATCTTTGTATCTTTGTATCTGTTTTTCACCTCTGTTAAAGGGACACCTCCATTAAGGCGACACTTCGCCTGGTCCCGGCCGGTAAAACGCTCATATATATATCTTTGTAAATATGACCCCTATTAAAGGGACACCTCCATTAAGGCGACACTTCGCCTGGTCCCGGCCGACAAATCTCTCATATAATGTTTGTTATTATAACCTCTATTAAGGGTTCCACTATCTGCTAAATATGATAATATAAAATCAAAGAAATAATGCTTCTCACACCGAGTCAGGGGACACCATCGGGACCAGAATAAGTGTCCCCTTAGTAGAGGTGTCCCTTAAGTAGATATGGTAATTACAAAGATTAAAATGTATATGAGCGTTTTGCCGGCCTGGAACAGGAGAAGTATCCCCTTTATGAAGCTGTTCCAAAGTATAGGCACCAATGCAGTCAGACACAGTGTAGTGTGTCTAACATTTATTTATTAAGCCTGTGGATTAACCTTGAGTTAATCCTATTCAGCCTTAAGGGGGAAGGGGAGAACGTGCCCGCGCTGACTTCAAACATTCATGATTTCATGACTTTTCATAAAATTTATCTGGCAAAAATACTGGTATGACTCTTTGTTCATTTACCTGAATGTTTCCATGGCAACAACATTTTGTTAGGCACGTCTTTCGAATTTCTCTTTATCATTAAATGAAAAACTCAAGTTGATTGTGGTAAATTGTATATTTTTTTGTAAAATTCACGAATAATTCATAAGGGTACTAACAAATAGTAATTTTTCTGTCAGTACAATTTTGTTTTGGCTTAAAACCCTAAATTCTATCTGAATAACTCTGACACGACGATCACCCCTGTCACTTTTATATGAGTTATATGAGTGCAACCCCCACCCCCCCCCCCCCCCCCCCCCCCCCCCCCCCGGGCGTGTTACCTGTTATCCGACCCAAGGTTAACCCTGCCTCCCTCAAGCGACTGCCAGCATAACCAGCGGTTTGAGCTCCAAGACTGAATCCCACCACGTGGAAAAGGTCCGCAGATCCTTGGGTCTGAGAGATAAGGAACTTAATCAGCTCTGCTATCATAGCCCCTACCAGACGAGTATTCCCTGAGGCCTGTATGTACAGAGGTAGGCTACCTTTGTACCAGTGCACCAGAATAACATTACAGTCAACTCTGATCAGTAAGGCATCTTTTATTTGTGTCATCCATGAAGGTCTGAACTCTACAAACGTAAAGAAACAACGCAAAATGTCATCGCTCATTAATCAGTGTATGGAAAGGTAAGCTACAGTCTCCACATTTTGCGAATGATTTATTTTGTAAATTAAAGGTCAGTGGGTAGCACGCTAACGTAACTCATGCAGCTTGTTTTGTCGGAAATTTTGATATGTTTTCTTTATAATATGTTACAAAATAAATGGTAAACGTCGCAGCTGTGCGTACATCGACTTATTGATGCACTTGGGAGGTTTGCTAAGCACTCAAGAAGCTAGAGTCGTTATGCTTTTATTCGTGCTTAGCAACCTCCCGCGTGCATCCATAACTCGATGTACCCACGCTGCACGTTCAGTATTATTTCTTAAATTTCCACATTCGCGCCTTTAGTATCATCAGTTCTTTGTAAAGGCTTCATCCTGGAAGCCGAAAGCTCGACGGTTTTTAAAACTTTAACTAGAGGACGGTTTTTAGATTTTAGTATGTTTTCAAACCCTGCCAGTTACTCGTCTAGTCCTTTTTTTTTAATACCGTCTATCATCTTTATGGTGAACTTCACATTATCATAAACCCTGTAAGCTCTGACACCACCAGAGACACTCAATTGAAAACCGCTTTATTTACCAATATATCCATGAACGACAAACACAGTTCTTTTAGTTCCACTGTAGTGACTCTGGTGAAGCTTGGTTATATCATAATCGTTGATTGCTTGGGGCTCTTTCGTGTTGGATCTGGTGAAGAGTTCAAACTTAGGCGAGACCACTAGCGGTGGTAATGGCAGTAAAACGATACGGTGGTCGAAAGGCGCAGCGTTACTGAAACATCCGTACTTCCCATAGCAGATCTGCAGTTTGCCTACAATGTAAGTGAACAAAGAAGTCATCAAGTAAATTTCAAAAAGCAATTCTTTTTGTCAGGGCCGGGAACGCATAAATCTGTAAATCTGCTATATAAACATGTTCCAAGATACATGTCAGAAAAAGTTACGATACGAAGTTTGGTGGGTATTGATTACAATATTGCCGAAAACGATGCAGGGAGAAATGAATCAGGACTGAAAACAACTTTTTGTACTTGTCGACACAGGTAAGGTACAGTAAGTCTTCACATGCCTAATGGCTGACAACTGCTGGAGCTTAACTCATTTTCTGTAGCATGAAGCAACTAGGAGTATTACTACTCCCCCTGGATAGGATGCTGGTCCATCGTAAGGTTACCCCCCCCCCCCAGCATGTCGCCGGTATCCATTTATACACCTGGGTGGAGAGAGACAACGTGGAGCAAAGTTTCTTGCATTTGTCGACTTAACATGACGATAAATTGTTGTCATTTAATTTTGACCGGGAAATAGATTGACATATATTTATATCATAGCTGTGCCATTTTGATCAATCCCTTTTATAATAATTAATAAGTAATTTAATACAGTTGGCTTTCCTGAGTGGTAAGCGCTCAAGGCCTTCGATTACCTTTCTTTCTAATTTCAATATTTTAACAACAAGAAGACATTTTTCCAGATAAATATTCATGGCTTCCTTTTAAAATTTCAACTTTGGAACCACCTTGTGCAGCATAATAAACAAGACCACAGGAAAGTACTGTTCAGTAGCAACAACAACAACAACAACAACAACAACAACATTTAGCTTTATTTGCATGACTGTAGATTTTACAATATTGCAAAAGCTTACAACTAACTAACAAAAGGAAAGAAAACAAAAATGATACAGTAGCGTTCATTTGAATGGTCCTGCACACTTGAGGATTTCACCCACAGACTCAAAATTAAGAACCACCTTGTATAACATAATAAACGGTACCACAAGATTAGAAAGTACAGCTTGCATGAAGAGCTTCCATTTGAATGGTGACACTTTAGGATTATACCAACAGACTCAAAAATTAGAACCACCTTTAATAGCATGGCAAACAGCACCACAGGAAAGTACTACTTATTCATTTGAATGATCGCACCGCAGAATTAATATTTTCATCCACGGACTCAAAACCACTTTACATGACTGAAAGTTTGAGTTCGGGTCCACCGCGGTCAAACGTCCGAGGCGTTTTTCGTTTTATTTAGTGGTATTTTATTTAATATTAAATGGAAATATGGGCAAGGATGTACATAAAAAAAATTAGTTGACGTTACTATCTTTTAACTTTTCTCAAAATGATGAGCTTTTTTCCGTTGAAAACTGATAAAAACTCTTTGCGCCTGATCGAAATTATGTTGGCAATTGCAAATGGCGCCGACAATTCTGCAGTTCACAGTTTTTAAACGCTTAGAACGTTATCGGTAAACTTTCAAAACGTTTGGTAAATTGACAGTGTTATTGGCAATATATTAAACTTTAAACAGTGAAAATGACAACCTTAACTTTTAAGTACTTTAATTTGCTTAACTTTTGCAAATTTCTCTCGTTTGACCGAGGTTGAGTTCGCGTGTGTTAGGGTTATTTACTAGATTATTTCCTCTATACCAACTACTCAGTGGTGTTTCAGAAACGAAAGTAGCAAAAAATCCCACCATTTTGTTTTAAAAATATTGCAAAATAAACAGCACTAGAAAAAAGGTTGTGATGGAAAGCTTTCATTGAGAAGTTGCACTTTAGAATTTCACACCCGACTGAATTGTGATACATGTACTTATCACTTGTCAGATTTATTGACAGTTGATATTCTAGTCACGTGACAGACCGCATGCTTGCTAGCTAGTGTCGAATTTCAAATTTGTATGTTTTGTGTAGTTTGGTGTTGGAATCGAGACGATTAAATGATTGAATTTGTTGGATAAAGCTCGAAATATCTGATATGGCGCCCAACGTGGGGCAGTGAACTGGCGAACGACGAAATGAGCGAAGAATTAGCGCGTGTTCGCGCTAAACGTGGTGGGAACCGAACTGTGTTGACAAAACTGGCGAATGAAGCGCACGATCTGCTGAAGGACGAGATCATAAATCGACAACGTTTGAGAACGCTGGCCGAATCTTTAGAAGAGAAGGTCAAGGTTGTGAAATCCCTCGACGAAGCGATTATCGAAACGTGTAAGGTAGAAGACATCGAACGCGAAATAGAAGAATCGTACGAAATTAACGAAAGAGCAATGGAAACGCGACGAAGGATCATGGATGCGATAGCTGTCGAGACGAGCCCCGACAACAAAGGAATTTCGACAGAAACGAATGCTGGTGGTGGAATTAATGTGCCCTTGGTGCCTCTCGAATCGCCTCCTATTTCTGGAGATCAACCCACAAATGTCTCGTCAAATTTGGATTCTGGAATTCTCCCAATTCATGTATCGGGGAGCTCGAACGCAGTACACGCTGGAAACACGCAAGCACCGGGGAGCACAGGTATGGTTCAACAACTAACTTTAGCTCAAATGCTAATCCTAAAGCAAAGTTACCTAAGCTCGTTTTACCGAAGTTCAGAGGGGAAGTTACTCAATGGCAAACTTTCTGGGATAGCTTTAACAGTTCAATTCACGTAAATTCTCAGTTAAGCCCGATCGATAAATTCAACCATTTGCACTCGTTGTTGGAAGGCCAAGCGGCGCGCGCTATACAAGGGTTGACTCGAACAGACGCGAATTATCAATCAGCCATTGAGATTTTGCAGAATCGTTTTGGAAGGCCCCAGAACATAATTTCAACGCACATGGATGAGTTGTTGCAAATTCCTGGGTGTACTAACGACCAGGCTTCACAGCTCCGATTCGTGTATGACAAGATTAGCGTAAACGTACGCGGTCTAGAGTCCCTGGGTGTCAGTTCTAGCCAGTATGGAAGCTTGTTAATTCCTGTAATCATGTCAAAATTACCGCAAGAAGTACGAATTCAAGTCGCAAGAAACACGGTTCAAGAGGTCTGGCAAATGTCTGACATATTGGATGTAATTCGACAGGAAGTTGAGGTTCGAGAGATTAGCGAAGGTGTTAAGGTCGATGCTGACAAACCCAAACAAGCCTACTATCAGATGAGAACACCGTCTGCCGCAGCTCTTCTAGCTAAGATTAACGAAAACACTCGCTTCTCGCCAGCTGGAAATCAAATTAAATGTGCGTATTGTGGTGGTGCTCATTATTCAGCTTCGTGTGATCGTGTGACCGACCTACAAGCTCGTTTGGAAATCCTCAGAAGAGATCGAAGATGTTTTGTCTGCTTGCGATTCGGTCATCAAAGCAGTTCGTGTAATTTGGACTGTCGATGTTGCCATGGAAAACACCATCAGTCCCTTTGCCGCCAAACGAATTCACCGAGAGAGTCATCTGCCCCAAACGAGAATTCGCAGGACACGCCGAACACAACCCTTGTGAGTCACGCTATTGACAGTCATGCAATGGACAGTCACGCAACGGACACACAAGCTCCGAGAATTACAACTACCGCAAGTTCTGAAACGAGAGGACACGTCCTATTGCAAACCGCAACTGCAATCGCTACAAACGAAGATGGGTCGAAGTCCACGAGGGTGAAAATATTATTCGATTGCGGAAGCCAGCGTTCGTATGTTACGGATAGTCTCAAGTCCAGGCTTAGCTTGAAGTCCACGAGGTCGGAAACGTTTCACCTCAACACATTTGGACAAAAGAACTTTCGAAAACAAAAATGCGATGTTGTAACTTTGCAGCTTGCGAACCGCAACAGTGAGACTGTGAATGTTTCCGTTCTTAGTTTTCCTGCTATTTGTTCACCGCTCCCGACTCGAGTAGACGCAAACAGTTACCCGCATTTGCAAGGATTACAATTAGCGGACTGCTCCGATTCCCACGATTCGATTGATGTCCTTATTGGATCCGACCATTACTGGGATTTAGTAACAAATGAAATCTTGCGCGGAGACTTTGGTCCTACTGCGGTCAAAAGCAAGTTCGGATGGCTGTTATCAGGTCCAACGGAATTTGCTACTAGTTCTGAAACGACTGTAACAAATCTGATCATATCGGGAACCAGCAACGGTTTGTTCGACTCCACCCAAGATCCCCTCGTGGACACTTTGAAGCAGTTCTGGGAAACTGAATCGATTGGAATAAAAGGAGAATCGGAATGCGAACAGTCAAGTGATTGTTTCAACGAGAACGCAAGGTTTAATGGCGAACGTTACGAAGTGGAACTCCCGTGGAAGGAGAATCGACCTCTCATATCGAGTGATTACGAACTGTGTGTTAACCGTCTCAAATCTCTTCAACGAAGATTGTTGAAGGAACCAGAGTTAATTCAGGAATACGATCGAATCATTGAAGATCAAATCAGCCAGGGAATTGTAGAAAAGGTCCCCGCAGAAGAAAGCGAAATGAAAGAAATCGAAACTGTGCATTATTTACCACACCACGGTGTGATTCGAAGAGATCGAGAGACGACCAAGTTGAGAATCGTGTATGACGGATCAGCTAACCCACCTGGACGCAATCACTCTTTGAACGATTGTCTTCAAACTGGTCCTAACTATACCCCGCAGTTATTCGACACGCTTGTTAAATTTCGCTGGCACGAAATTGGTCTGACAGCTGATATAGAGAAGGCGTTCCTTATGGTTGGAATCAACGAGGCAGACAAGGATATGCTGAGATTCTTGTGGCTTAAGGATCCAGGTGAACTTAACTCCGAAATTGTACATTTGAGGTTCACTAGACTCGTGTTTGGACTCAGACCATCACCAGCTATTTTGGGATCGACTATTCGACATCATTTGGATGCGCAGATATCGGAGGAATTCAAGGCTGAATTGGTTGAGCGCTTAAAGAATTCCCTCTACGTAGATGATCTTGTTACTGGCGAAGCGACTGACGATGAGGTGTTGGATTTGTATTCGAAGTCCAAATCAATTATGCAGCGTGGTGGATTCAATTTGCGAAAATGGAACACAAACTCAAGGGTTGTACGAGAGGCGATTAATCGATCGACTGAGGGCATGATGCCCCCATCTGTAACCGAGGGCGTGAAGTCCGTCATGGAGGAAGATGAATCCTACGCAAAGGCCACGACAGGACCGCCAGTCAATGCCAACGAAACCGCTGACAACAATATTGTCAAGGTGTTGGGCTCAATTTGGAATACTGCAACCGATGAGTTCACTTTCGACTTGTCAGATCTTTCAGAACAAGCTAAGCTGCTTCCAACTACAAAGCGATCGTTGCTGAAGATCTCGGCTAAAATATTTGATCCTCTTGGACTGTTGAGCCCATTTACTATCCAGTGGAAGGTTCTATTTCAAGTACTTTGCAACGAGCGCGCCGACTGGGATGAACAATTGGCTGATGAACACTTGAAGAAATGGAATTCACTCATCGCCGAGCTTCAAACACTGAACAGTGTTCGCATACCGAGATGTTACTTCGACAGCAATTCAGCAAGTCCGCTGAAATCAGCGCAACTTCACTGCTTCAGCGATGCGTCCGAAAGGGCATACGCGGCAGTCATCTATCTTCGCTCGATTTACGAGGATGGACATGTGGAGGTCAATTTAATCGCATCGAAGACCAAGGTTGCACCGTTAAGGAAACAGAGTATCCCCAGGCTTGAGTTACTCGGTGCTACGATTCTAGTGCGACTGGCAAAAACCGTGCAGAACGCCTTGCCTCAGAAATTAGAAGCTGTGTACTGGGTCGATTCTATGACAGTCTTATGCTGGATCAGGAATACAAAACCGTGGAAACAGTGCGTCATGAGCCGTGTGCAAGAAATCCGATCTGCCGAAGAACTGTGGATTAAGTCCATACAGAGCCAGTCATTTCCAGAGGAAGTGTGCCATTTGATCTCGACAAGAAAAACGCTCGCTCCAATTCTTGTGCGACAGTTTAACCTCTACATAGACGAGAGAGGTATCGTGCGATGTAAGGGTAGGATTCAGAACAGTTCACTCAATCAAGAAACCAAAACGCCAATGCTGTTACCTTCGAAGCATCACGTAGTGGATTTGATTGTCAGAGACACTCACGAGCGCCTGTTACACAGTGGAGTGAATACAACGTTGACTGCAGTAAGAGAGCGCTTCTGGATAGTACGAGGAAGACAAACCGTCAAGAAATGCGTACGAAGATGTGTGAAATGCAGAAGGGTAGAGGGCCAGCCATTCTCACTACCGCAGCCACCCGAGTTACCCGAAGAACGAGTTTCTGATTGTCCACCTTTCACACATACAGGTGTGGACTTCGCTGGGCCTTTATATACGACAGATAAAGGTGGAACTAACGCAGACGAAGCTAAGGCATACGTATGCCTGTTTACGTGTGCCTCTACTAGAGCCGTACACTTGGAGCTTACAAGACGACTGAGTGCTGAAGCCTTCGTAATGGCTTTTCGCCGATTCACTAGCAGAAGAGGTTTGCCAGCCACACTACTATCAGACAATGCCAAGACATTTAAGTCTGCTTCGAAAGAAATTGTGAAGATAGCAAGAGCTCAAGAGGTTCTACATTACATGGCAAACAACGGCGTAACGTGGAAATTTATTGTTGACAAGGCCCCGTGGTGGGGCGGCTTTTGGGAACGTTTAGTTCAAACCGTAAAACGCCCCCTCAAGAAGGTGATTGGACGGAGTTGTCTGAGTTTTGAAGAGCTCAGCACCCTGCTGACAGAGGTTGAAAGTATCGTTAACGCTAGGCCTCTGGCATATGTTTATGACGACTTGGACGGTGTGAATTTTGCGCTAACTCCTTCACACTTGATTAATGGTCGACGCTTGCAGAATACTCCCAATTCAAGCCACTTTGAAGTTGTCAGCACCCATGACTCGCTGACGCGACGATCTCAGCACCAGAAACGCCTGCTGAATCAGTTTACAGCAGCCTGGAGAAAGGATTATTTACTCAACCTACGCGAAACGCACGCTACGAATTCGAGGAAAAGGGGAGAGAATCCTGAAATTGCCGTTGGTGACGTAGTACTGCTTCAGAATGATTCAACCAAGAGAGCATTGTGGAAATTAGCGATCGTAAAGGAATTGCTAGCAGGAGGTGACGGCAAGGTCAGAGCGGCAGTTGTGCGTGTAGCAGATACCGGGAACCTACTCAAGAGGAGTGTCAAGCATTTAATTCCCATTGAAGTTAAGGCCAACGTTGACACATTGCCGCAGCTCGAGAGTTCAGTACAGTCTGAACTAGGAACCAATTCAGTAACTGTTGATAGCAGACATCGCCGGAGGGCGGCGATCAATGGTGAAATTCTACGTAGACTGAGGTCATAAGACCTTTAACCGTTTCAAATTTGCTGAACATTTTTCTGTTTCAAGTTTCTCGAACTTTGCAGTTTGTTGCAATGGAACTGAGACCATAAGTGGTTTATATCTTTTAGGACTCAAACATTTTCGAGTTACATTTGTTTTGTTGTACATCTGTATCACTAAGTGTGAACAGATGCGGGGAGTGTCAGATTTATTGACAGTTGATATTCTAGTCACGTGACAGACCGCATGCTTGCTAGCTAGTGTCGAATTTCAAATTTGTATGTTTTGTGTAGTTTGGTGTTGGAATCGAGACGATTAAATGATTGAATTTGTTGGATAAAGCTCGAAATATCTGATATCACTTTACAAAGCTCGATGTTTCACTCCGGGAGATGCTAGGTACTCATATCGGAAATGTAAACTGACGTTTTTGGACCAATAAAAACAACTAAACGTAAACTGACGTTTTTGAGAGGATCGGAAAAAATGTTGTGTTTCGTTCTCAGAAAGTTCAGAACTAAAAATTTCTGGAAGCAAATATAGCTTCCTTAAAAAAATTCATAGAAATCATACTTGATCTAACACAAAGGAAACTGAACTAGTAATGTTTCAATATAAGATCCTACATAATATAGTTTTTTATAAAAAGTAAGTTGTTCAAAATAAAGCTAGCAAACAATAGCTTATGTACTTATGCAAATCAGAAAATCAAGACCTTAAACGCATGTTATTTCTCTGCCTTATTGCTCAGTTCTGGGACTCCTTTAGTGAGTTAAACAAAGATTATATGCCCTCAGCAATGAGCTTTCAATCGTCAAAATCATGTTTGGAATTCTTAAAAGATACAAGTTTGATAGACTTATCAATCATTTAATTCTAATCGCGAAATATTATATTTATTGCTGTAGTGTTAAAGAGAAGCCATTATCTATATCTGATCAACGTTCCAAGCTATAGTTGTAAGTAAAGCTGAGATTGAAAAACGAATGGCAACCAGGTCTAACTCTCTGACAACTTTTACAATAAATGTAAACCCAAATATCATCCAAATTAGTAAAGATTTCTTTATAAGCGAACATTTCTCCCTAAATCCCGTTCTTGTTCTTTGTCCTCCTTTAAAAATACTCAGTTGAGCTAACGTTTTCAGAAAAAGGGATTTTGTTTTTAATGTTACTTTCGGCTTGTTGAATTTTCAGGTAAGGTATCCGAACAGACCGAAACTTGGTAGTTGATACAAGTATCCCTGCAAACGGCATTAAATCATCAAACGAAACATAAACATCACTTTCTAAGGTTAGTTCGTTGGGTGTCCCTGGTTATTCACTACGTTAAAGGGACAATGTCCTGCGGCTGAAAAGTCATGTTTGCATGATTATGGTCAGGCCGGGGAAGTTGCTTTAAGTTTGCTTTATTATCTTGTAATAGGAAGAGCAAATCGTTAAACGTGATTCATAAAACGGAATTAAACAAAATAACGACTAAAAAAAACATAAAATCCCACCAGAATAGCAAGTTTGATTTCTTGCGGACCGCCTGTCGCCAAATCAAATTTGATGAACTGTAATCCACTTCCATCCTTGCAATCCTGCACTTTTTATCCAAACTACTGCTTCTATTTTGCCGTAAAGAATATTTTTATTCAATTTAGTTGTATATTTGGTGGCATTTGGTGATATAGCATGAAAATTAAGTAAACACAATTTCGTTATTTCGGCGGACAGTGTCCTTTCAACTCCCGCTAGACTAAAGACAACCGGCCAGACAGCAGAAAAAGACCCATTGTAAATTGAAAACTTTACTTACCGCTTGATAAGCCGGCGAGACAAGAAATGATGAAAACTAGGGGAAGCATGTTTGTATTCTACGACGAAATGCGCTTCGATTTAGCGGCAAAGGTTCTTTGAGGCTTTTTGTTACTGCGACTCGAAAATAAAGTTTACTCAAGTTCTATTTTATAATATTATCACCTTCTTTTCCAAGGAAATACGACAGCTGAGTAATCGACATAAATGCATTGTTTTTCTAATAAAAAGCTAATGTTTAATTACGAAATTGATTCCGGGCCAGTTTATTTTGTTTTTCTATCTTTTTTTTAATACTTTCTCCCTTTCAGATAATAAACATCATTAGTAAATTTTTACCTCTCGATAATGATTTTCTAGATTTCTGATTGGTCCCACCGCTACCGATCTGAGTCGTTATTGGTTAATTTGCCCAAATATGGAAAAATGATGACGAATTACGCTCAAAAAAAAATTTTCCTCGTCGCGGAAAAAATGACGAGATTCGGGGAGCTTTCGCCCCTAGAAATTCAACAAATGGTTGAAAATGCGACGCCGGCCAACACCTTTCCGGTTATTTGAGTGTTTGAAAATTTACTAAAACAGTTATTCATCTCGGCCTCGCCGAATATGAGCTGATATATAACCAACTCGGCGCGGCGCCTCGTTGGTTATATATCAGCTCATATTTGGCTCGTCCTCGATGAATAACTGCTAAATATCAGTGTATAGATTTAAACGAGGATGTGATAACAGTCGATGATAAGTAGACGTAAAGCAGTTAGCTGAATCATTTGATCTACTTTTTAAAAAAAAATATCTTTAACGCTTTTTGTTTCCGAATTCAGTTTAAAATATTAATATTAAACCTAGTGACAGCTATTCCTATTTCTGTCTAACGTTTAGTAGTTTTCTACCTAATTGATATTTAATATTAAAAGAGGATATTCAGCGTAAAGTTGTGTGATGCGGCTTGGTATTTTGACGAGTCAAAGCTTGAGGTGAGGAAAACTATAAAAACTGACGAGTTAAATAATTCCTGGTTGTATGACACAACTTTTTTTGCTGAATAAATATTTTTTAATTTATATTACAGTTATCTAGCTTCTCCCAAATCTAAGAACTTGATTTTCCGAGCGTGCGATCGAAAGAGTGTTAGTAACAACGTGTCATAAAAAAGAGTAAAAAGTTGACACTGGGAGTAGTTTCAAAACTATGGACGTTTTATTATTTCTTCATTGCTATTTTCACATTTGTCTTTGTTTCTCAAAACGCTTCTCATAAGAATTTCTATTGTTTACTTCATTCATCACCTCACAACATCCAGGATCGGATGCCATTTACATGTTTCTTTTCGCTGAAGAAAAGAAACTAGTACGCTACCAAAACGTCCATATTTTTTCAAACGCTACAGCCAGTGTCATCTTTTTACACTTTTATATTTCATCATGTGTCATATTTGCACTGTTCTGGCGCTTACTTTGCACTCTAAAATGCTATGTCGTATAATATATCGCAATATGAATGGGACAATTTTCTACGCCCCCGAGGCCTTTATGGGGCGCTTGTTTCAAATTTTGACTAAGGGGAGGGAGCGCTTATTCGAGGATGGTGTTGATTCGACTGGGAGGGTGCGACTTCCAGGATTTACGCATTACTTCAAACTACTTCAAATAACGAGATGATTTTCGTCAGTTTAATCTTTCACTGGTCGTTTGCAAAAGGGCAATAGAAAGAAGACTGTTTGTCGAGCTTAAGAGACAAAGAAAAACTAATAGCTATAGAATTACGAAAACAATAATATTTGTACAGATGTATAGTTAGACCGATGCATCTACCAGTGTCACATTTGTCAATATTGTGTTATGATATGACTCCCATTTGATTGTTTTTGAAGTAATAGAAAGTATGTTAAGCGTATAGGAGCACAAATGTAGGCAACTGGGGATCTCGAAATTAACGTGGAAATTACAGCCCAGTTGATAAAATGCAGGAGTCTTAGAACCTTTGAGTCTGTGTAAGGCATCCTTTAGGGTGACATTCAAATTAAAAGCTGTTGCCATTTTTAGCAGTACTTTCCTGTGGTACTGTTTATTATGCTGTACAAGGTGATTCTAACTTTTGAGTCTGTGGATGAAATCCTAAAGTGTGACCATTCAAATAAAAGCTACTGAGCAGTACTTTCCTGTGGTACTGTTTATTATGCTGTACAAGGTGGTTCTAACTTTTGAGTCTGTGGATGAAATCCTAAAGTGTGACCATTCAAATGAAAGCTATTAAGCAGTACTTTCCTGTGGTACTGTTTATTATGCTGTACAAGGTGGTTCTAACTTTTGAGTCTGTGGATGAAATCCTAAAGTGTGACCATTCAAGTGAAAGCTACTGAGCAGTACTTTCCAGCAGTTTATTATGCTGTACAATAAGGTGATTGTACATTTTGGAGTCTGCAGTGGTCAATTTAAATGAAGTTACTAAGCATTTCTTTCCTGCGGTGCTGTTTATTATATTGTACTTCTTCTCAAAGTCATCAATAATTCATCAAGTATTATAATTTAAATAGTTATTTACTGCCACTGTTGTTGGAGTTTGGAAAC
Organism: Dendrophyllia cribrosa; assembly: GCA_024195265.1. Lineage (NCBI taxonomy): Eukaryota > Metazoa > Cnidaria > Anthozoa > Scleractinia > Dendrophylliidae > Dendrophyllia > Dendrophyllia cribrosa. The sequence continues at coordinate 9,130,061 of JAJLRJ010000013.1, read as the reverse complement.
CCATGCAGAAACTCTCTTCCCCGTGTTTAATATATTACCGAAGATTGTTCTAACTTTTGAGTCTGACCCTTCAAATGAAAGACTGAGATGGTTTCGCTTTATGGCTATAGATGAAATTCTCAAATGCGATGATGCAAATAAATATTTACTGAGTGTATCCTTTTCGTGGTGCTGTTAGTTGTTACAATAATTACGTGAAATAGCATTTGGAACTGTCCACCACTGAGAGGTCCAAGCGTTGTTGACGCAAATAAACAAATATAGTCAGTCATTTCCCAAAGGACGAAGGTAGCTGAGTAATCAGAACTAATTAAAGTGTAAGCTAAGTGCACTTAGATCGGCAAATACAGAACCAGCACAACACGAACTGTGATTGGCTGAAAGAGCCTCGTGACGTCATTGCTGGAAGTCGTGACGTTTTAGTGCTCCAAACTGAAACAAAAGTGAAGTGTTTATTTAAAAGAGAACAAGACAGTGTTTCTTTTATAAAATAAAATGGAAATGAATATTTTTATGTGCCTTGTAATTATATTTGTAAGTACACAGAGAGGACTCTAAGAATAAAATATTGCCTTGGTTTTTGTGAGAAAATCAGTTTAAAAAGCAACGCAGTTTTGACATTTTATGTCCGTCATTTTTTTCTCCGTGGACGAAACGAGATGATCTTAGTGAGTTTAGGTAGACAAATGTAACAAAATCTAAAACGTCTTCGTTCTCGTTTTACGTCTTCTCGTTGTTAAATGGACAAGGTCACCGATTTTGAGCGTGACGTTTAAGAGCTAGAAGACACTCGTCTGATATTTTTCTCAATGGAAACCTAGACATAATTATTGTTCTGTTATTACTATATATCACGGCTAGTACAGAGAAACAATATAATATATTCATTGTCTTATATTTAGATCGCGGATGGCCAGGATGAAAATGCATTGCAGTTTGAAAAAAAATGGCTAATATTTTCAAGTTTTCTTCACAGCCGTCTCGAAAAATCGCTTGAAACTGATTATTGTTTATTCTTCCCTCGACAAAATTACTTGATATGTTCTTCTCGATGCAATTTACACAGGGTGCCAAAGGGATGTCTCGCACTCTGGCATCTCTCTCATATTACACGCCTCTTATTTCATATTTTCACTGCGAGAAAATCCTCTGGGCAAGACCGCGATTCCTTTCAAATAATAGCGCCAAGCCAATAACAATCTCGCTTATTCTCTATCCAGCATGGAAATCATGGCGCTCTTAATGGACAGAGGTTCAGCCCCTTGGGTGTTTCCATAAATAGTCGATCATTAGCATATTTAGTGTGCTTACGCTAAAATGCTCTATTGTCAGCGGTCTCACCGGAGCGAATATACTGAGAATCCACTCTATACTCGCTCACTCTCTCTTCTCGCACACTCGTGTCCTGGTGAAAGCTACTGTTCCTGTCTGGCCATAACTGTTGAAGCTCGTTTTACCCATGGCCGAAGCTTTGCCGGACCGTCAAGTTCACAGACCCCGTGCAGACCAGGGCGCCATTAACGCTGCCCTTGCTGTTAATGCAGTACCAAATGCTGCCCTAGCGGTTAATGCTGTGCCGAGTGCTGCCCAAGTCGCAGTTTAACATGATGCCGCTCCGCAACCCTCCACCGGCTGAGCAAGTACTTGTGGTACTTATAACGTTTTAGTTCGCCATTTTCGTCATTTATTTTTGCGTACTCTTCCCCTCCCGTTTACGGGTTTACGCGGTTTTTTCTATCCCGTCGGCTTGCTTTCGACTCGTGCTCGTCTGGCATGCTATTTTTCTATTCACGTGTGCAGTTCACATTCCCTATTTGTAGTTTGTAGTTTTTGCGTGCTCCGTGGTCCTCGGTGTATTCCATTTTTCATTTTCATCTGTTCGCATACTAATTTTATTTGTTTTCCCCCGCCGATTTTTTGTTTTCTATTTTCGCGCCCGTGGTTTTAGTCCTAACATGGCCAGTAAGCTTATATATGTTTTCACAGCTTTACAGATCCTGTTTCGTTTTCTAGGGTTAACAGCTTTTAAGGTCCCGCTTGCATGTTCTAGGTTAACTGGTTCGACCCCACAAACTTTTGTTGTTTACTGTACGGATCAACAGAAGATCCCGTTTATAATGTTGTTGGCGCGGGTTAACAGTCGTTCCCGCTTGCATAATTATAGTCCCACATGTTTGTATTATACTTTGCGGGTTAACTCACGGTCCCGCTTGCATGTTGTGGGTTAACGGTTTTAGTCCCACTCATTTTTATTCTACAGGTTAACAGAAGATCCCATTTATTTATTCTGGAATAATACCATTTATTTTATAGTCTCGTACGTTTATTTGTGGGGCGGTTAACAGTTTTTGGCCACCACATATGTTTTATTTTACCCGCCTGGTCCCGGTTGTTCAAAAGGTGGATAGCGCTATCGACCGGATAATCACTATCCAGTGGATAAGTATTAACAAAATCATTCGTGTTATCCACTGGATAGTGATTTATCCGGTGGATAGCGCTATCCACCTTTTGAACAACCGGGGCCAGGTGGATAATGGGGATGGGTCGTCTTAACACCTTTTATCCTTTTTAATGGCGGTTCCTGGAAAGGGTTTCTCATGACTCGAGTCCCACTCCAAGATGGCATGACCGCACCATCTGACCTATTCTCCTCCCAGAGGGACGGGTACCCTTCTTCTGGTCCACACTAAGTTACACTCTAACATAAGGTCCGTCCCTATAGACGCAGCTACTCCGGGGTCCTCCGTATAGAGACACCGCTAGTGGGGACTCTCTGCCTTTCCTGCCACCCTAGTTTTGCCACAGAGCTGATATCTTCTATTGCCATTGCTAAATTAGCCCCGCCCTTTTTTTTCTCCCCTATCTCAACTTAGTCGCACATGGCATGTTCATCAACACAGGAATTGATTGTTTGGTATTCGTTGTAGGTTAAATGGGAGACTGAGGGTAATCAATTATGGTCCTTAATTCACAGTCAAGTTGTATTTGTTAGTAATGACAGCATTATTTGAAACGTTACATTGAATACAAATATCTTATTGGTTTTGAGTGGTAACTGACATTTTTAAGGGGCCGCTAATGTTTAATAGGACGGTAAAAAAATTAACGTTACTTGATTTTTGCGGTGTTAAGGCTGGTTTTCACTAGCGCATAAGCACAAGCATAAGCATAAGCATAATCGGCCGAAAAGCAAGCGAAAACGCCAGAACATAAGCATAAAGACATACGCAAGCGCAGTATGAACGAAATTCTCGATACCAGCTTTCCTCGGCTGGTAGTTCTAGATTTCTTGAAAATGTGCCGACAGCTATCAGTGAAATGAGTTTAACATTTCTTCACTTCTTTCTTAGCTTTTCGCCCTTTTTGCGTGTAAATTAACATTGTACCAGTTATTCAGTTTACATAGAACATAAAATTGCCCACTTCAGAAACTATTAAAAATACCATAATACTCTTTAAAGTGCAGGTTTGCGTGGTGCTTGATGTAAGCCTGGTTTTTCCAATTTCTTTCGTTTTCAGCACGAACTGCACGTGCTATGCTTCAACTTCGTGGCAATTTGCATACGGTGCACATTTGTATGCGAACACACAATGCTACGTCGTAGCGATCCTACAAGTACATGTACTCTGAATTCCAATGTGCCATTCTAACAAAAGAAGACTTGAATAATTACACCCCGGTGAGGCTGAGCCTGAACATAAAAGAGTATTATGGTATTTTTCGGAGTGGCCAATAGAAAAGCTTTGTGCTTAAGTAATGATCCCCATAAGAAGGATAGTGCTGAACGGCAATGCACGATGGAATGTTACAACTAGTGATCTCATTGGCCTAGACTCAAAAACCGCTAAAAAGTTAAGGTTCAAGGTGCATTAAGTCTAATTTTTTTTATGGTTTCAAGTATTTTGAGACCCAATCGCACAACATGCAATTTTTCAAAGATATCTGATTTGGGGAACTTCATCAAAGAAGCAAAAGTAGTAGCTATTGTCTTCTGCTATTCTGATTGGTTAAGCACGAACATTTCCTAAAATATATTTGACGCAAATGGATTTTCTGTATTTTTATAATGAAATATAATTATAAACCATCAGCCCCTCCTCTATTCTTGAAATCAAAGATATTCTATGTAGGGAAGAGCCAATGCCGCAGAACAATGAAGTTCACTATAGTTCTTATGTGAAGCATTACTTAAAAATGGACTGAGTTCTCAATTCAGCAGAGGGGTACGAAATATTTAAATATAAAATATCAGCAAGACCACAGCGACAAACCGTTGGGAGGTGCCAATTACAGTGATCCCAGAGCATTTTTCCAGAGCTTTTATTACTTTGCAATTGTTCCAATTTGTTTAATTTGTCTAATATGACTGGATTGTCCAGGAGCTAAATTTGTAGGGTCAGCCTTTAAGTTCAAATAGAGAAAGGAAAATTAACCGTCGTGTGTTTACGTTTTCCCCGAAACCTATAATTTGATGATTTGACGTCATTGTTTTGCAGGGAAGGCAAAGAAATGTACCAACATGTAAAACGCACGTGCAGCACGTGCAGAAGCATTGTTTTCGCTCATTAAACCTATTTTTTGTGCCGTTCTCTTTGCCGTCGCCGTCGTTGTTGCGTTAGCTCCCTAATGGCAGACGGCAAACGTGAAAAATAGCGGGAAATCATGAAAACGTAGTATTCTCTTTACCAGCCCTTGTAACATTACCCAGGGTAACCCGCTGACTAGTATGTGCGCATAAGAAAAAACAATTCTAGCAATTGACGATATTCGTATTCTCGGTATTGAACTTGAACTAGCTTGCAGTCGACGCTCATGCGGGGGAATCTTTTCACATGCAAATATTTTTAATGATATTTCCCCGCATTAGCCTCGACTCCAAGCTAGTTCCAGTTCAATACCGAGAATACGAATATCGTCTATTGCGTCGTGTCCAAAAATACAGACAACCAGTACAAGCTAGGAAAAGAAGTCAGACGTGAGTATATTTCGGTACTAGCAACTGACCATCATCCATTCTCGTCCCCAGAGCTCCACGTTTTTTTTTAAATTGCGTCTCGTGTAGCTCTGGTAACGGACAAAAATTTGAATTTTTTGATTGGCCGTTTAAAAATGAATGCGCAACAAGGTAAAAAATTTTACGCCTCTACGCATAAGGTTTTACTTCCGGTTGAATTTCAAATGTTGAAGTCGTATGACTACATCAACAAAACCAACGTTTTAATTTCAACGCATTCAACAACCAATGTCACCCAGTTTTGTTTGGTTTAGTAGGTAAAGATACGGCTGCTAAATTTCAAAGTATAACGGGATCTGATTCTCGCTAAATATGAGCGATTCGTTTCCGAAAATAATCAGTATGTGTCTTGGAAGACGAAGCTATAAGCGGCCACGAATATTAAAGAAGTATGTTGCTTGCAACAGGGACGAGTATTAATTAAAGGAGAGGCAGAAATCCTGAAGAAAGCCCAAGGGTGAAAAGAAATATTACCACTAGGTTAAATAACAACAACAACGCTATCAGCACTCTCGTAAGCAAGTTATATTTTCTTTATTAGGTAGTACTCTTTGCTACAACTTGAAATACAAATCTAGCTAGGGAAACGAAGGTCACTCGAAGCCCAATTATCATCATTTCATCATCATTTTTTCATCATCATTTTATTTCAATAATTTAAATTTAAATAATTAAATTATTAAAATAACATGAAACGAATGCAAAACAAAAATTTCTCGATATTTCTTACCACACTGTTCGATGAAATAAGCCTAATCAATGACCACAGCGTGTCCATCAACAAACTTAGCTGTCTCAGCAACTGATTTGGTAGGATATGATAGCGTTCAGCGGCGAAACGATAAATACACAGCTCCCAAACGAAAGAAATCGGTTGACTTATCGAGGATTTTCTAAAACCAGCAGGCAAAATACAAAGACAATCTTTCTTCTAAATAACAGCAGCACGTAAAGCTTTTCTTCTTTCTTTTTCAGCGCGATGTTTTCCTGTAATTGTTAAGTCTTGTACAGTCCTTTCGAACGCCATTCCACACATACAACATTCTCGTCTCCAGAGCTCAACCAAACGAAACGAGAGCTCTGGGGACGAGAATGCACACAGGAAAGGTTTTATTATTTCCGGTTTCTGGTATTGAGCAAGCGCAATAGTACATTAATGAATTAGGCATGCGCTAACGGATGTCGTGGATTTTACGACATCCGGAAGGCACTGTTACTAGAGTCCTTCGTTTTTCCGCTGACCAAACGAAACGAAGGCTCTGGGAACGAGAATGACCATCATCACACTTAAAGGGAGGGTTTCACGGTTCGGCGCATGTGCAAGCTATGACGTAACCAATTTAATTTCATTGTTTAGACCAATCGGAAGCAAGTAGATAACTCTGGCGGGAAATTTGCCCGTGAAAATTTCGCTGATTGAATGGATGATTATACATACCCATATGCGCCATAAAAGCCACCAGAGCGTAGAATAAATCCTTCGGGTCAAAGGTTTTTATTCAGTGTTGACTTTGTCGGTGTAATCCGTTGAAATTTTCTGTGAATTTTGGTCATCCTTTGCTTTGTTTGGACTTTTTATTATTATTATTTGCAATAATGACATTAAAATACAAAAAAAAAATACAGAAACACACTAAAGGGAAAGAAAACAATTTACATTATTAACTTAATTATTAGTTAATTACAAGTAAGAAGCTACGAGAGATAATAATTACATCAAGTTAATCTTTCTATTTTCCATTGTGTGTTTAAATTATTTATAAATTGCGTACAGTTAGGGGGCACCACATTAATTTTACAACTATACACATACTTTTTAATAAACAGGATGAGTAGATCTAGTCGGCGTCTGAGGTTCGCATTTACAGGACCAGGGATATATTTCTGCATCAGAATTTGCTCAGGGGAAAGATTAATAAGAGTATTGTGGGGCACATTAAACCATGATAAGATTTCATGATAAAATTTGACATTTGCAGGGCATTGAAAAAAGCATGTTCCAGTGAATCAGGAGTCTTACACTGATCACAAAGATCATCATTTCTGATTTTGAATTTCTTGAGTTCTTTGTTGGTTACTAAAATTCTATGGAGTATTTTGTAACCAAATTCTCTTAATTTATTGTCTTTAGTCGATTTATAAATTGTATTGAAAGACTGTTCCCAACTTGTGGCAACGTAAGGAAATAAGCTAGACCAGCGTTTAACAGCAGTAGGCTCTGTAGTTTTACCTTCCTGAAATAAATTGTAGTAGTCATTTTAATTTAGTCAAGGAGAATGGTCTATTGTCAGAAAAGTAAAAAACCTCTCATTCCTTCAGTAGGTCTCATTTCGTTACGGCAATATCTTGAGCTGCTTTTTTCAAGCAACTTGGAATCGCAGCAATAAGTTGAAAATATTGAAGAAAATTCAGATGAACATTATATTTAATCTGTACATCATCAAGAGACAAGAATTTTCCGTTTTCGTCTAACTGGACTTATTGCAGTATGTGATTATTGAAGTAAATGTGAGTGGTTTTTTAACCGATGGTAAGTAAGCGAATAAAGCAATTTAATCTGTGCACATGCGCCGAACCGTGAAACCATCCCTTTAAGATTACATACAAGAGAGCTCAGATAAAACAAATTATATTATATTGTCATTTTTTTTATTTTAATTAGGAATCATCGGCTTAGACATTTTAGCATCATAGTTATAACTCCATTACATTGTATACATCCTTTCTGTTTAAAGAAGAACCAAGTTAATTAAGTATTGTTCCACATAAGAACGATAGCAAACTTCATTGTTCTTGTTCTTGGCATTGTTCTTGGCATTGGCTCTTTCCCACATAGAATATCTTTGATTTCAAGAATAGAGGAGGACCTGATGGTTAATAATTATATTTCATTATAAAAATAAAGAAAATCCATTTGCGTCAAATAAATTTTGGGAAATGTTCGTGCTTAACCAATCAGAATAGCAGAAGACAATAGCTAATAATTTTGCTTCTTTGATGAAGTTTCCCAAATACAATTTCTTTTAAAAATTGTATGTTGTGCGATTGGATCTCAAATTACTTGAAACCTTAAAAAAATTAGACAAAATGCACCTTGAACCTTAACTTTTTAGCGGTTTTTGAGTCTAGGCCAATGAGATCACTAGTTGTAACAATGAAAACTCTTGACATTCCATCGTGTTTGACATTCCATTGCCGTTGGCGCTATCCTTCTTATGCGGATCATTACTTAAATGTGCAAAGACTTGGGAAGATTATGTCATCGATTATGTGTTTGTCAAGGGGCATTACATTTATGCAAGAGAAAATGATCTAAGAGAACAGAACCCCCGTGCCCCATGATAATTATTTTCAATCTAATAATAGATTGCGCCCATGCTGTGAAGATTATTTCGTTTTAGCTCCCATGACCTCCCGGTCTCTATTCCACAGAGATCAGACATCACATATTATAATTCAACACATTGATACACTGCCCAAATATGGTAAAAAAGTTATCGATATACGCTATGTCTACATGACGTATATCCAACGATGGCGGTAAATTTCGCAATTTGACAAGAGAATGCAAAAATGACGGACCGGCCTCGATATTTTTTCTTCAAACTGTGCTTTATTATCAATGTGTTGAATTATAAAACTATTATTGCGCTCAAGCTTGCGTGATATCGCCTAATTTTAGCCGACTTGGCCTACGGCCTCGTCAGCTAAGAATTAGTATCACGCGCGCTTTCGCGCTATAATAGTTAATTATATAGCTTTTATTGTCAGTATTGTCGTTGGAGGTATTATGCTTGTACAGCGAAGGGAAATCGCGTGTTGTGTAAGAGGCTGTGGAAATCAATACGCACGCCAACCCTAAAATTTGCACTTGAGGAGCAGGGGTGGTGTAGTGGTGAGAGCACTCGCCTCCCACCAATGTGGCCCGGGTTCGATCCTCAGACCCCTGCGTCATATGTGGGTTGAGTTTGTTGTTGGTTCTCTCCTTGCTGCGAGAGGTTTTTCTCCGGGTACTCCGGTTTTCCCCTCTCCTCAAAAACCAACATTCTAAATTCCAATTCGATCTGGATAGAGGACCTGCATGAAAACCAGCTGCGGCTGATGTGGCTTTCCTCTATAAACATAGCCACTGAGTTAGAGGTTTAATTTATAGAAACAATGTTGTGAATAGTTAAGGTATTGTACATTATAAAATGCTCAAGGAAATGTGCGCGCTATGATTGGTTAAACCGAGTTCATTATAACTCAATAAAGCACGCGCGTGATGTAAGGTTCAGTACTGTAACCGTTTTAATTTTATAAAAGAAATAAAAAACCGTGTTCCTCGTGCATTGTTGAGTTATTTAAGCACTTGGGAATTTTTGAGAACACTAGGGAAGTGCGAGAAGCACTCGCCTTCGACTCGTGCTTTTCTGCACTTCTCTCGTGTTCTTAAAAATTCCCGCGTTCTTATATAAGTCAACAATGCACTCGGCGCTTTTTTTATTTCTATAGTAATTTAGTCAGTTTTATATAGCAGTTTTATTTTGTATTGCAATACTTAGCTTTATCTTTCTTAGTTAAGTAGTTTTATAGGTAATGTACTCTAGTGTAAATTCACACGACTCCTAGGAAGACCATGTAAATATGATACGATTTCGTGTATAAATAAAGATTGATGATGGTGATGATGATGTCGGCCTTAAAATAACCATGCTACCCCACGCAGTATGACACTGAACTAATAATGGATTAAAAATAATTTTCATTGGAAGAGGCCCATGTATGAAGGATCTGTTCTCTTAGATTATTTTCTCTTGGGGGGGGGGGGGGGGGGGGGGGGGGGGGGAGTCTCCCTATAGTGGACTATATGATGTCAAGTGATTTTCATTGGAAGAGGCCCATGTATGGGGGATCTGTTCTCTTTGATCATTTTCTATTGATATATGACATGATATAACCGTTCAAAGTATTTGCACTGCTTATTAACTTCTTTTGATCCAGTCGCTGTATACGACATTTATGCTGCAAAAAAAAAGGACATTAGTTGTTTAAAATCAAATTGCAATTTAGTCAGCATTACAAATTAACCTGTGATTTAAAGGGAACCTCCGTTGTTATAACAAATTGTCTGAAATAAAGTCTAAATTTCAATTATTTTTACAAAAAGTGGAAATATAATTTTTGTGTGCACAAAAATTTGATATATGAATATCGCCTATTTTCGCTTTTAAATTTCCCGCGCGTGGCCATTTTGAATATTCATGACGTCATATATTGTTATTTCAAAAGAATTAACATTTGGACTGGTTTTTCGATTGGTTTTAAAACCGAGCGTGAGACTTCATTGGCGATAACAAAGGAGCTACAAATTATGTTAAAAGTGCTACAACCTTGCATATCCCACAGTCACCCTATGACTGAATAACTGAAGAGAAACAAGTCCAGTGTCTTCGTAAATGTTAAATGTTTTTATCATTAAGGGTCACAAAATTAGCAGATCTGACGGCTAGAGACTATAGCAAAATTGAAAAAAAGAAACTTACCGCAGAATGGAGCTTTGCTGCTTGTTTTTAAGTAGAACGTTCCAGTTTGGTTTGTGTGATCAGCCTTGTATCCCATATAAGGACATTCTCCATCACACTCCTGGCACTTTCCGTATTTGAAGTCCCGGTAGCTTTTGCATGGAAATCCCTTCCATGAGCAGTGATTTTGTACCGATGATATGTAATATTCGGGAGCTCTCAAATGTTGGCAGGCAATACTCTTTATAATGTCTATACAATAAAAAGCAAACTGAACCTTACAAACTAACAAATTTCATTTAATTCGCATGTTAATTCTTCATTTATTCTATTCCCGCAGTTTATGTTTTAATTAACAAATAGATTCCATTTTGACGTGCGTATGTTATAGATCATACATGTCGTCAAAATGTGGCGGCTACAATCGGCGTCAAAATTACTTGAGACACTTTGTCTGAAAACGAATTTTCCTCCCTTTTTTTAGACTCATACTATAACTTTCTCTCCAAAACGTATCTCCACCCCCCCCCCCCCTCCCCCCCCCCCCCCCTTTCCAATGTTGTACCGCTGGTCAGGAAGTCTGTGGGCAACCACAAGCGCAACTTTGATTAGGGGAGGGGAGGGGAGGGGGGGGGGGGGGAGAGGAATGGGGTGCGAAAATTTCCAAAAGTACACTGTTGTAAACCAAGGTGTCTCAACAATTTTGTCGCCGATTGCAGAGTTGTTTACTGACTTTCTTACCACAGTTTGACGTTTTCTGTGCTCTATAACTAAACAGACACACGGCAAAATGCAATCTTATAATCTTGATTTGTTTTATACAATAACAGGGAAGAAAAATCAGCCTCTTAGCACTCGACTTTTAACCCTCAATGGTTATTAAGGGCAGCCTGTACTCTCTCTATATTTAACAGTAGTTTTTATATAATCTAAATCAATGTGGAGTACAAATAAAGTTGTTGTTGTTGACTGTGATCATGACTGTTTGAGGATTTTCGGCATTTTCCACATCAAAACTACTTTCGCTTCGGTTTCGTCTGTTTCTTTAAAATTGTTAATAGTTTCTGCTAAACATTTTATCGATGCCTTCACTTGTCCTTTCCGGAAAGCACATTTTAAAAAAAACTATCCGCCATGTTAGACGAAACAGAGAAAACAAATTATCCATGACGTCAGCTGTCCGTCTGTATTTTAATTGATCATAGGTAATGACCAATCAAACTGCGCGCACAATTCGGTATATTGTACAATTATTCTATCTTGGTCCCAATGAATTTTGTATGATTATGCATGTTTCACGTGCGTATACCGTAAAATGTCGGTTACAAGCCCTGGGTATACAACTTCGTATGGGTTCTTTGGTGGGCTTATATTAAGCGAGGCAGCTTATATCGGGGGGGGGGGTCTTATAAGCGGCATACAAAGAACCGTTTCCGGATGAGCCGATAAAAAATCAGTTGAGACTAACATACAGCATTATGTATATACATTTTCCATTTACTGAATCTTTATATTAAATGACAAATACATTTAGTCCGGGAGCTAGGGTCTTAAAACGGAGGCTTCGCACAACCCAGAGTACTAAGAAGTTTTGACGACGGATTTCAATAGTTTGAAACCTCCTCCTTTTCGCTAAGTTGTGTGTGGTTTCGAATTGTGGTATACGTTTTGAGTTATAGCTATGTTTTTGTGAGTCGGCAAGAGTCAAACTGAGTTCAACATGAGAACGAGGCTGAATGATTGCGACTCAATATCTTCACAGAATTTTCTTCAATAAGAAAACAAATTAGCCCAGATATCTCGTGAGACTCTACGAAACTTAAATTTTAACAAAAGCAACACCACTTTTTAGGAAGTCACGTGATATATACCCTCCTACGTGACGTGTCACAACGTTTCTGCAAAGCGTTTTTATGTTTAGACTTCTCTTTCCAGAAAAAAAAAAATGGTGAATTTTTCAAATTGATCACTTTTCGAAGTTGGAAGCTTTGGGAAAAGCTGTCAATCATGCATTTTTATGAAGCCTCGCTTTCATGCTTAACAAAACAGTCGCTGATGGACCGCTCCTAAAGGTGGATTTCCACTGTCGCGTTTTTGCCTACGCACGTTAACGTACGTAAAAATTTTTAACGTACGTAAAAATGAAATTTTACGCGCGTAACTACGTGCGTTGACTTTACGTTGTCCAATTTCCAGTGCCGCGTTTTTTTCTAGGTTTTTACGTACGTTATACGCACGCAAAGGCACGTAGCCCTCGCGAGCGTTTTCGGAAAAGTTGAACTGGGTTCAACTTTTTCGCGGATGTCTGCGTTTACGCGGCGATTTAACCAATGGCAATTTCGGATTTTGTCACATGACACCAACTCCATGTAGACGCCATTTTGTTTTATCTGCTTTACATATTCCTGTAGTGCAATCCACAATGCATCGCACACCTCAGGAATTATTCTACTCACGGTTGTATGGCCAAGGCGGTAGCTAAATGATATCGTCTGTAAGGAATCACCAGTAGCTAGAAATCGAAGAGTAACAGCGAGACGTTCACCGGGACTGATTGGCTCACGATACAAGGATTTCTTAGACAGCATCGGTCCCACAAGAGAAAGAAGGTGGTCAAATCTTTCAGGTGTCATCCGGAAGTATTTATAAAATGACTCGTGGTCATTTTCGCGCATTTCTTGCACTAGAGTGTGGTATTCCCCCACTTGAAACCGATTTTGAAATAGCTCTCTGATCCGAAATCTTTTCCGATATTTTTGTCGTCTTTTTCGTCTCTGTCTAAGGTACAACAGGAGAAAGAACCGCTTGTTTATAACGGCGGCCATTACTTAAGCGGCAAATAACCTTTTCGCGCCAAAATTTCAGGATGGCAGGTATTTACGTACGTTTAACGTACGTAAAACGGAAACGTTTTTTATTATTTTTACGCAACAGTGGAAATTGGTAACGTAAGTTTTTTTAACGCACGTTTTACGTACGTAAATTTTTACGCGACAGTGGAAATCCACCTTAAGACAAAAGGACCCAATAATGATAGCAAACCTGCAAACGATAAGAGACTAGAACAACACTGTTGTGGCAACTGTAATTAATGTCTTATTGTTGTTTCTTTTATAATTTCGCCTAACAATAGTTTCAATAGCTAATTTTCACACATTAAAAGAGAAGGTGGTAACCCGTTGTCTTGCACGAGCAATTATATATTTATTGGCACAAGATTGAACCAACCATGCACAGATTTGTAGACAATTTTGACATAATATTATTAACATTTTAAAACAGTATTATGTGTATAGAAAAAGTACTGAGAGCGAACACGAACGTGTTTGCAAACATTGATAAATTATTACAAAATTTACTGACTAAGGTTGCTGTTTTCATTGGTTGGCTTTAATTCTTTGGAACAAAGCTAAGGTGGTCGCGTGCGTAGTTTTCTTTCCATAGAGGGTTTCCTCGTTTCAGTGTTGGGCTTTTACATGAATGCGCACGATCCTTACTGCAAGAGCTGAGCCTGAAGAAGCTGTTATAAATAGCACTATATTCCATAAAGTTGGAATGGTTTCAATGCGTTACTATATCCTGAAGCCCCATGCTCCTCTGTTATATATGGGTTACTGCGTGATGTTAAATTGCCAACCTGGCTCATCAACAGAACTCAACACCATTTACACCGTGCCGCAAAAAGTTCAGAAAATGTCTAAAATCATTCGCAGAAAGGCGCAGACATCACGTTTAATTTGGCCATGTATGTCAAAAGCAAAGCAAATTCAATTGTCTTTATACCATGAGATAAAGGATATTTTGATTCGATTGTGGGATTCCATATTGCTTTGAATTTGTTTTAGCCCTTTTCGGAAAGATGTAATGTTAGGTGGGAACTTTCCAATTTTTCCTTTTTTAATTTACGCCTTTTCGGTCCTTGCAGAATATGATTAAAAGCAAATTGTTCATTTTTACCTTTATTTTCAAATACAGTAGACAACAACGTAGTTTTAAGACATTTTCTGTATATCAACCTGAATCAAACATGGATTCAGTTTTTTTTTGGCGTATTTTACTATGACAGTTCCTCTTTCATTTAACATCAAATCGAGGCTCCACTGAAAGGCGCTTGTTTAACAGCTTTGGCAGAACTTTTTACCTCAGCAAACAATGAATTTAAAAAATTGGTCCCTTTTCAGTTTGGAGAGGGTACAATAAACATGCGAACGTTTTGCAGATTTTCGTCAGCAAAAAGTTTTACTTCCTATTCGGCGATGAACGAAGATGCTGTGTCACGTCACATAAGACGAGGGTATAGGTCACGTGACTTACGAGTCTTACGAGATATCCGGGCTAATTTGTTTTCTTATTGATAAAAGTTCTCTGAAGATATTGAGTTGTAATTTTCAGCCTCGTTCTCATGTTGAACTCAGTTTGACTCTCGCCGTCGCAATTTTCCCTTTCGTAAACAAGTGATTCGCCAATTTTAGAATTTTTTTTTTCTATCAGAAAAGGAAAAATGCAATAAATTACCTAGAATCGAACCCGAAACCTCTACATGCTAGCATCTCTCCTTTACCACTAGACCACTGGGTTGATCCGGCAAACCCAAGAAAATTTTAATTATAAAAAGTGCTTTTCTTAATATATATCAATAACGGGTCACCCTAACCCTAAATCTTACCTAACCGTGAATCTAGCTTAGATCTAATAATCGCTTTACCTAAACCCAGTTTTATCTAATAATGATAGCCTACTTTCATCCCAATCCAGGCATAAACAAGAGAGAAATGGCATCGACCATTACAAAAGGCCTGGTTACCAATGAATGCTAATGATGGCATCGACCGTTAAAAATGGCATCGCTTGTTTACGAAAGGGAAATCGGCCTCGCCGACTCACAAAAACATAGCTATAACTAAGAAAGTATACCACAATTCGAAACCACAAACTACCTAGCTAAAAAGAGGAGGCTTTTATCTGTTGAAATCTCTCGTCAAACCTTTTCAGTACTCTGGGTTGTGCGAAGCGTCAGTTTTGAGACCCTAGCTCCCGGACTAACAAACAAAGCCCCTTGAATCTTTGATGTACGTGTTGCGCACATTTTGAGCATATTGAAGAGATGCTCTGCATACCGGCTTCTAATGACTGCTGTACTCTTATTAATAATAACGAAAACATTTAATATTTGATGATATAACACTCTACATGCGAGATATGTCCAGAAATGCAGGCAGAGGGGAGCTAAGCTACTTCATCACTGGCATCACAAAGTGTCCTCACCTATAAAAGTTCACCAAAACACACGAAATTCTGTCACATATGAAGTAATATGAAAACGACAAACGACTCTGTCAAATATGAAGTACTCGTTAAACAAAACTTGCCTGCATTTCTCGACATAAGTGGTACATGCCTTATATTTGAGGTGAAAGCGTTTATTAACGAGGGAAAGTAGAGGGGGCGCTATTACCGGGGAGGGAGGGGGCTTATAAGCGGGTGGGAGGGGAGGGGGGTGCTTGTAACCGGCATTTTACGGTATGTGAAAAAAAAACCTACCAATAAAGCTGAAATAACAACCAGGTTGCCTTGATCCACCATTTGGGTAAAAGTCAATATGGCCGACGTTTTGAGCAGTCCCGAGCATTCCTGCGTCTGTGTGAATGACGTCAACAAAGTGAGCGTCGCCTGGATCGAGTCGAACTGCTGGATCCGTGTAACTGAAGTATGGTCCGGCGGGATCCAAACCTGCACGTATTTACAAATCATTTACCATAACAGGAATGATTTCTGTTAGAGTGGCGGGATACATGGGGTCAAGAACTTAAATCGGTCTGATTCATTGAATAATAATACATGAAAAAATTATTCAGTTTCGATTGGCTAAGAGCAGTACAATTCAATTATAACACCATTGCAAAAAGTGCAAATTACAAGTCTTGAAATTCTTCAGTATA
Organism: Dendrophyllia cribrosa; assembly: GCA_024195265.1. Classification (NCBI taxonomy): domain Eukaryota; kingdom Metazoa; phylum Cnidaria; class Anthozoa; order Scleractinia; family Dendrophylliidae; genus Dendrophyllia; species Dendrophyllia cribrosa. Next base: position 9,113,600 of record JAJLRJ010000013.1, on the reverse strand, counting down.
AAAGTTCTTATAAATCTTATTTAAAAAGTCTTTTCAGGATTTCATGTGCAAACGAACCTTTAAGTTTCTAGTATTATGGGCTGATCTTCATCAGCCAATCAGTAAATAAAATGTGAAATACGCGTCAAATGCTAACTTCCTGTCTGCAATAAGATCGTTACTTTCTCTTTGTATTTTTTTCATTTGTAATTATTTTAATAATTTAATAATTTAAAATAAGTTAATAATAAGTTAATAATAAGTTAATAATAAGTTAATAAGTTAATAATAATTTAATAATTTAAAATAAGTAACGATGAGGCTTTCTCCTGTTTCTCATTCTATTTGTGATTTATTTATAGACAGCCGATTGGTGCAAAATTCAAGAAACAAATTCAGCTTCAAGGCCAACAAAGTTTCTTTCAAGGCCAACAAAGTTTCTTTCAAGGCCAACAAAGTTTCTTTAAAGGCCAACAAAGTTTCTTTCAAGGCCAAGGGGAAAAAGATTCAAACTCAATAAAATCAATTCCCGTTCAACAAAGTTTTTTTTAAGATCAAGACTGATATCCATCCAAGCTCAACAAAAAGAAATTCACAAGCAAGCACCTTTTGGTAGATTTTAAGATAAATTCAGAAACATTCGTTAATATCAAGCCCACATTAGTAGTCAAACTAAACGGTATGTCCTTTCAAGATTAAGCTACAAATTGCTATCACGATCAAGACAGTCAAAATGAATTGATCAACAATCGAAATGCATTGTCAACAATCCCTCCAAATGCTGTCAACAAGAAATATCCCATAAAGCAATGCGCTAGTAGTTTTCCCGGCAAAAATCCAAGATGGCTACCGACTTGGCAACAACATCGACTGTTGAAGATTGGGTGCATTTCTTTGAAGAACTAGTTAGTGACAGGCCAAACACGACTCCCACTAGTCGCAAAATATATAAAGAAGCCTTTAGAATAGTTTTCCCAAGAAAGTCTTCGAGATATTTGTTCCCATAGATTCATAGATCACCAAAATAGGATTGTGACAAGTCACTATTATCTATCTGTTTTGTATGCTCGATACGTATTGTGTAACTCTTTGGTTCTTTGATCTTTGGGATATAAATCTTTGTAATGACAGGAGGCTTTCATGCTGTGTTCAGCCATTGATAGAATTATTCTTTCTCTATGCTTTCGTTATGCTAGCTCTCTTGGCATATGTTAGGGCTTCTTTGGCTAACTTTTGTTGCAAGATAAGTAGTGATCGACTGCAATTATTGTAATTGCTATGAAAATGCTCGGATCAGTCAATCTCTCTGCCCGTGATTTGGTGCGCTAGACTTGTGAGAAAGTAGATCTTTATCACGGATGTAAGCGTCTAAGATCCAAGTCTGAAGCTGCCGTGTCTCTATTGGAATCAAGACTTCTTGCAGTTTATATGTTTTAGCTTATTGCTTTATTCTGTTTTAGAATTGTGTTTCCGCTGTGTTTCATGGAGCTAGAAGGACCTCCGTTGTTTTATAATGGCGTTATCGCATCCAACATGCCATGTTGTTTCACACGCGGGCGACAATAGCGCATTGCATTATCGGATAATTCCTGTTGACAGCATTTGGAGGGATTGTTGACAATGCATTTCGATTGTTGATCAATTCATTTTGACTGTCTTGATCGTGATAGCAATTTGTAGCTTAAGGTGGCTTACTGCAGTTTATAGGGGTCACCAGATGCTTCCGATAATATCGATCACAGGTGACCATTTGTGGGAACAAGCAACAATTACAAAGTCAAAACCATCGTACAAGACAGTGGGTGTTTGTAATTTCACCATCCTCTGGTTAGAAGTGGCTTAAAACAAGCGACCGAGTGGTTGTCAGAAGACTGGGTTCTAATTCTATGAGGACGTTTTACTCAAAAATCACCCGTACGACCCTACCTCAAAATCTTACCATTTAAACTTTGGATAAAAATATACGTTCTTACAAGTTAAAACAAAAATCTGTAAGAGAGTTTTTCGCATATCAACGAAAATATTAAAAATAGGAATTTCGAAAAATATTTTAAAATCTGTCTTACAGATTTTGAAAAAAAATTGTCTGCAGATCGATGTTGATGTATATTTAAAAAAATCAAAAATTGAGCATAGATCGTACGGATAGATTTCGAGAAATTCACGACCAAAAAAACGTTGAGTACGATCTCCGAGCATGCGCAGTACTGCGTACACCACGGCCATTCACTTATCTGCGCGCGCGGCTGCTCGCGCATTACTAACTGCGTGCACGAGATCAGAGCTTCGTTGTTGTTTGCTCGCGCGGTATTGCTTGCGTGACACGCGCGCGTAAGGAAATTTATTGTCCCTCAAAACTGTATTCGGCCACCTTAATCCTGAAAGGACATACCGTTTAGTTTGACAACTACTGTGGGCTTGATATTAACGAATGTTTCTGAATTTATCTTAAAATCTACCAAAAGGTGCTTGCTTGTGAATTTCTTTTGAGGGTCTGGATGGGGTTAACTGACAACTGACAAATGGCCAAAATTCTAACTGACAACTGACAAATAGCCTAAAATTTAACTGACAACTGACATTTGAAGCGGGTTTTACTGACAACTGACAAAAGATCTTATTGTCCTAAATATCCTTCAAACCCCGTTGTAAATAACAATGTTTTACTCTTTTCGTCAGACAAATGCACGTTTTATATTAAATCTTAGCAGCAGGACGCTCGAGTGTCATATTTCGTTAATAATTTACTGTATCACCCATGCACATCAGGGTCATTTCACCTAGAGTCCACCTATGACGTCACCTATGATCTCGAATTTACAAACTCACGCTAACCAGTCCCGAGCACGCGCCAGCTTACATGCTGGCTGCTAATGCTGGCGTTATTAAATCGATTGTAAGCTTTTACCGCGTAAATTCGGATACGGCATTCGAAAGACATAGAAGCCGTATTCCGATAAATGACTTAAATACGGTACATGCTCTCAAAAAGCACCTTATTCAATTCCTTGTCCTGAAGGAACTAACAACTAGTAATAACCACAGGTTAGGAAGTGCGGGCGAGGGCTATGCATGATTTGTTTCACTCAGGTTAACGATTTCATTGTAAAACAGTGGCGTTGTGTTCTTTTTCCATTTTAGGCATTTATATTTGCAGCGCAATAAAGGGTTGCATAGTGTGGTTGATTGTTTGCCCACAAACGAGACAAAGGCACCTTAGAGTGGTTTTACTGACCTTGTAAAACAGTAACACCAGTTTGATTATACACTAGTTCTATTTTGTGTTGGGTTTGACCAAATGGTTGTTGTTTGACGTTGTAAATAAAAATACTCTTGATTATAAAATGGACATATTGATTGAGTCAAGGTCATTTGATGTAATGGAACAATGATTTATTTGAAATTGTAATGGAAAGAGAAATGTATCAATATTGTTTTGAATTGTATCTGTTAAAAACACAAACTGTTTGTTAATAAAACTGAAACGAAATGACTGTATTGTATATAACTATTTTTGCATAGATGAGTGAAAGGACATTCATTAAATGATCATTTAAAAACTGGCCCTAGATCAATGAAAACACATGCACTAAATTGTCATGTTGAAACTGTAACTACAACATAATTAATATTTTTTCCCTAGATCAATGAATACAAATGCACTAAATTGTCATGTTGAAACTGTAACTACAACATAATTAAGGAATGCTAATTGTTATTGTAATTTTTTAGCAGTGTCACTTGTATGATTAACTTCACGTCCATGTTAAAACTGAAGCTATAACTGATTAAGAAATGTGTATTTGTATGAAGACTGTCTTTTAGCAGTCACATTTGTATCATAATTGTTAGTTTTTGTTATGTTCATTGAAGTGATTCAGGCTTCAGAATGTTTTTCACATAATTGGATGATCCATCCACTAACATGGTGACATTTTCTACTGAAAGCAGAGCTTCTGATATTTGATCGGACGTTAGATTCGATTCTTGCTTGTTGTCGATGAGGCTTTTTAAGACATCTGTGAATGCAGTGAACCAGGTTTCTTTTCCTTCCACATCGGCACATAGTCTTGCAGACATGACTTTCTTTGATGCTTTTGTCTTTTGGGTTGCACCACATGATGGGCATTTAATGATGTTTGCATTTATGTCGTATGGCATTTTTTTATTGCAAGACTTTATTTGACATTGGAAATAAATGTTTAGTTTGTCGACAAATTTAAATTCTTGAACTGTAACTTTTTTCTCCTTGTTTTCTAAAAGATCTGGTCCTTTGACTTGTTTGAGTTCTGTTTGGACTTCATCAAAGGTTGTCGATGCTGTGGTTCCCAGCATAGTATTTCCTGAATAGTTTTTCACGCTCAGGTTCTTGAAAGTGTAACTTTTCGAGTTCTGGACCTTGTCTATGAGGTCATCCCATATGTGGAGGATTGCGTTACCGGTTGCATCTTCGATAACGCAATCCTCCTTGACCTTTCCATTCTCACTATTTCTTTTTTGCACTTCTTTGGCCGGCTTTTGGCCAAGAGTTAGGATTCCGGTGACATTAACTTTCTGATTTCTTGTAAGTGTCGGCAGCTGATTTAACGTGATGTTTGAAGCTACTGCGGGGCTACTTTGTGTGGCATTATCTGACAAAGGCGACGAGGGGGGTACTTGTGAAAGTTACATCGCTGTTGGTCATTTGTAGCAAAGTTGTGGTTTGATTTACAAGAAATTGCCCATTGTCCTCCTTGACATTCAGTAGTTTCACGGGATTGCCAGTTTTCTCGTAATGTTGACATTGAGTATGCGTTGCCTGATCGAATCCTACTACTCTCCAAGTTTTAGTGGGTGAGGACTGAAGGGTGCAATGATAATATTGCGTTCTTTTCTTTGCTTTCTTCATTGGAGAGACGTTTGAAATAAATCCAGGGTCGCTTTCTGAAAAAAAATGAAGGTAGAAATAAATTGTTTGGATTTTATGAAGAAATCGATTACTGTAGTCGTTTTTAGCTGTTTATAGATATCGTAAGAATTCAAGAACAGGAGGTCACCATGATAATATATTTGATCCGTACTGCTTTCATGACAAAATATTTCAGGAATTGGTTAGATTAAGGCAGCCATGGTATGACATGAATTCTCAGTAAGTGAAATGCTATAGATATACATACCTTTGCGTTTTAAAAGGCTTGACGGTGAAGACATTTTGTTTGTACTTTGAATTACAGTATTTTCTGATAGAGAAAAGGATGTGTTAGTTAACTAAAAGTTTTACCCAATGAATTCTAGAATGATAAATATTGTTTTGATAATTTAGGAATTTAACTTACAACAGAATTATTCCAATCATGTGTCGTTGTTATAATAAAAATAAATAAATAAAAACACTTCAAAATTTAATACAGTTGAAGGTCCTAACGGACATTTTCTGAAGTGGAAAGTTTACTTATGGCCACCATGCGAAATCCTTGTTGTAACTTTCATACAAATTCTTTATTTCCACATTGTAATAAGGTTATGTTGTTGGTTTAAAAGAACACAAGAAATATAAATTACGTCTTTGTAAAAAGAGTTTTTGTATCTTCTGCTAATTTATCCAAGCGATTTTCTTCCATTAGCCTAAATTGAAATTGAGAAGATTTTTTAATACTTGTTAAGCGCTCAAATGTCATTGGCTCGATTATGCAAGATTTGAGTGATCGAACTCTGCTTATGGCAACATATGTAATTCCTGCTGCTTTTTCACTTGGTCCAATATCGATGCAAGCTTCAATGGTAATTGCTGTCTTTCATGAAATGTTTCGAGGGACTTAGAAGTAATAGTAACAGGAGGAATTGGAACACATTTTGGTAAAGTGTCAATAAATGATGGTCCTGTGTAATGGTCAAACTGAACTATTACTGCTACAGGTAGGTTTGGTGGCGAGTGGTTGTCTGCATAAATGATATCTATTACTTTTCCTGTTGCTCCATTACAAAGTCCAACCTCTGACCACAAATTCATAGTTAGCATGACAGAAGCTTTTGTAGCTAAGAATAAGGTTGGAACTAATCCGCGCATTTCTTCAGGAGATACAGCCTTTGCAATGGAAGAGGAATGACGAGCGTCAATTTGAGCTATTGGTTGACGAAGTTTTAATAGTTGATCATAATTATAAGTAGCAACTTGATCATTGCCATAAAACAGTCTCATTTCATTTTCAAATTCACTTAGATTTGGAACAGCTGATGGCTGGCGAGAAAGAAGAAGTTGCCAGTCTTCTTGAGTTGAATCTCCATTTCTGAGACGCTCTAACAATTGTTTAAAAGAAACCTGTTCTGGGTTTGAACCTTGCACACGTTGATTTTCAGAGAGCTTTACCACTTTGTCAAACATCAAATATGCAAGATGGCCTTGTTCACCTATTACCCCTGATGGTTTCGCATGATACAAAGGTTTGTCTGCAACAGGTGGTAATTGAGCAGGGTCGCCTATTAAAATAATTGATACATTTCCAAATACTTCATCCTGTTGCCCAGTTGCCTGTCTACAACGTTTATCAATCCAGCCAAGCAACGTTTGTCCAAGCATAGAGTATTCATCAATAAGTATATATTTAATGTTTTGTAGTTTATCTTGCAATCTTACAAGTGCTTGCCCTTTCAAATCTGTGTTTCCTCTGGCACCAACAGGTAAGTTAAGAAGTGAATGGACAGTTATGCCATTAATATTGAATGAAGCTTTGCCAGTAGTTGCTGTTACAGTACAATTTTGCTGCATGAGATTTCTTAATGCGCTGATGAGGTAACTTTTACCTGTTCCAGCAAAGCCATTTATTATCAAATGCAAGGGTGACTGAGGGTTTGGGTTTTCAAAATGGTCTTTTACAATATTGTAAGCAAGTGACTGCATGCTACTAAAAGTATTTATGTCTACATTGCAGTTTTGAACTTGACTTTCATAATACTGCTTTGTTGAATTTATCCAAGAAGCCATTTCTAATGGTTGTTGTGGAGTGTATGGATAACTGTAGCTGTGCCAGTCATTTTCTGATAAGGTGTCAAATTCGTTTGAATTAGCTGTGTGAATGAAGTCTGCTAGAACCATCCATTCTTCTCGTTGTTGTTCTGGTTCTATGTAATTTTGATTTTGTTCATTATCGCAGATAGATTGTATGTCTTCCAGTTTTCCATGCCAATCAGGCACATGTTGTTTTGCATAGTCTGTTTGCAAAAAACTTTTCCACTGTGAAATAAACACGTCATTATTATGTTCTTGGTTTCCCCATGCATCTTCCTGTTTGTTTTTCCAAGGCTTATATCTTAGCAATTGGTATTTACAGTATAAACCAAAATTTGTACTTTTGGGATTTGATGAGTATGTGGGATAAACTCTTGGTACTACATTATCTGGTTGATCTACTAATTTTCCATTGACAAGGCGATATTTCATTGCAAATTGAAGATAATTTAAATTACGTAAGTCACATGCTACAGTGCCTTGATATTTGTCACGTTCAGCGTAGGCATCAAGCAAACTGTCTGTTGTTGCTCTATCATCAGGCTGTGTTGTGATATTAAGTCTGCGTGAACCATTTAAGCTTATAGGAACTACATTAAAGGATGAGCTTAGAAGGTTTAAGGACAGTAAATGGTGCATTGTCTCTTGTGCAGAAAAATCTCTTTGGCCAAGTGTTTTCATAACAGTTTTCTTAATTATGGATGAAGCATTGGTATTCACTTGAGAGTTATGCACAATGGTACTAAATGCTTGCTTAAGGAGATGTGATTTGGTTTCACTTTTTGCTGCATATTTTGCTAAGTACTCCACACATGCATGGTAGTCTATAACAATTTGAATATCACAATTTGCCCTCCAGCCTTGGAGTTGAAAGCGCTGGTGGTTGTTTACTCTGGAATCATTCCTTTTTGTAGTTACTTGAACTTTGTATTTTGATGTGTTGTCTTTTGAATGAATAAGCTCAAAATGCAATGACGTTTTTGTACAAGTTTCAAATGGAAAGTGAAATCTACATTTTGGTTCTGTTTCATTGTGCTTTTTCCTTAAACAATAACTTGTACTACAACGAGTGTGTCTTTGAACCATATTCAACAGATCAATATAGTCACTGTCAGAATCTTTGATATTTTTGTGGTATTCCTGACATGGATGAATAGAAGGCTTTATCCACAGACCATTATCTGGAGGATTTGGGTTACATGTAGACAAGAGCCAATCAACATATTGACAGATCTTTTTGGTAGCCATTTTACCCTCATTTACTATTGTACTGGTAGCATTATCTTTACTATTCTCTGCCAAATAACCATTAAGTGCAGTTTCACTCAACTTGCACAGGCCTGGATCATTGTTCAGTTTAGCAACACCATGGCAATGAATGCTTCCTCTAGATTGATACTCAAATCTATACCAGTGCCATTTTGCATCAAGTGAATCATATAGCCAGTGTTTAATAAACTTTTTCAAGCGTTCAGTAAAAAAACAATCAACAATATGGGAATTGTTAATAACATTGTTGCGTCTTATTTCAGATAAGCTACCTGTAATCCCTTCATCTCTTTCATTTCCAAAAAGAAAATGCAATTCTGGCCAATGCATATCTGCTGCTGAAAATGTGAAAAAGAATGTTGGCGGTCCAGCATGCTGAATGATTGCTTTTAAATCCTCTTTTGCTTTGTACCAATAAGCATCTGATCCAGTTATGTTAGTGACGTAACGGGACAGCTTGTTCAGAAAAAGGTTTGTATTATTATTGTTAACCATTTCTCTCAGTTCTTCCATAGTTAAATGTTGTTCTCCAGGATTTGTTTTAAAAAAATTCCAGTTTGTTGTAAAATTTGTTTACGCTGAATCATGTTTAAAGCCCAGTATGAAAATCTAGGATGATTTGCAAAACGATAAATCCATTTACTGTCTTTTTTCTCTGCAAATTTTATTAGATGTTTAACCTTTTCTTTCAGAGTTACATTTTTTAAAATTGCAGGATTTGTTGGATCTCCTTTACCATCAGAAAACAATGTTGGAAATGCCATTGTGGCTAAATATGGAGTGACATACTCATTTAATGGGCTATTACCTAAAGTCGGCCAGTTTATTTGTCCCTGGGAAAGATTGTTACGAATGAAATCAATTTCTTGTTGGTGGGTGTCATTTACAGGTAGAAAACTTGAAGAATCTGTATTACTGTCATAAACAATATCTTCTTCACTAGCAACAGGACCAAAATCTGGGAGGGGAGTTGTATTATCATCTGTTGTAGTGTCATCTGTTTCTATTGAAAGAAGTTCACTGGGAACATCATTTTCCGGTAAAGAATTTAATGCGTTATAATTTAATTCAATGTCTGAATAATGTGGATTATTTTTAATGAGCCAGTGAATTGCATCTGATACCACTTGCCTTCTTACTGAAAAGTTTTTAACAAAATTTCCCTTTCCTTTAGCTCTAACAATAATTATTGATAAATCTTTAGGGTATCTTGGAAGTGATTGAGCCAATTCACTGACATTTTGAGGTAGATTTATTGTATGTCCAGAATATCCTCTTTGTCCTCCTGGTTTGATATAAATATGCATTATAGGAAGAGCTTTAGCAATTAACATTTCTTCTACCTGCGTTAAACCAGAAAGTTGTGTGGGTACTGCTGAGGGTATCATAAAGTTTTCCTTGGAGAATTTTTTTGGTGACTCTTTTTCTCTTGAGCACCTCGAACATGTATAATTTTGTGGACATTTTGGTGCCACTCTTAATGGCCAGGCTTCAAAACAAACTTTGCATTGGTAAATGTTATAATTATTGGAATTATGGAATTTAGTTATGTTTTGTTTTGCCCAGTCTTGTTTGTGAATATCTCCATGTTTTTCTGCATCAAAAGTTAATAAGTACTGTTTCTTATCACAGGTCTTTTTCACTTTTTTTGCAATATTCCTTGTAGTTTGCTCTTGTTTCCTTTTTCTCTGCCAAGCATCTCGCCTGGCTAGGTTTCTCTTCTTAATTTTCTCATCACATTGTAATAATTTGGATTTTAGATACTTTAAGGCATTCTTATTAGTAGTATGACTATGAGGTATTGTAGAAACATAATGCAAGTCTTCTATGTAACCAACAAACAATACTTTTGCATTTTGATCTGTAGTGGATGGAGTAATTGTAGAGCCTTGTGTGCACGAAAGCCTGGACTCAATGATATGAATGACACAATTAAGTTGATTTGCTAGTGCTTGTATGATAATGTTGTCACACCATGTGCCTGGTGTGGCCATTCTTTGCAAATAACTTTTCCATGAATTCTCAGACACACTCTCGATAAACAAATCAGGGTGTTGTTTTAAATAGCTTACACCAGCCTGCCTTACAGCAATATGATGGTCTGGAGTACCATAATACTGATGTGAAATTGCTTTGAAAAAGCAGTCACCAGAACCACCAACATCCAATGCCTGCAAACCTTTGTCGCATAATCTATTAACCAATCGGTCATAAGAACTGCTTTCAGTACTTGCCCTTGTACCCATTTGAGAGGAATGTGCATTGTCTGTATTCATGCCACCAGAAAGCGATGGTAAAAGCTTAAGCCGTACAATTTTTTTCAATAATGGCTTTGAATTATCACACCTAGAGGTTTGAAAAGTTCGTTTACCAGCTGTCACCTTTTTCGAAATATTTAGCTTTGAGCGAAAGTAGTAACAAGAAAAACAGCTTTCAAAGCAGTGTCTTGAAGACCAAGTTTTAAATGTTTTGTAGAAGTAATAAATTGCTGACGACCTAGGAATTTTGGTTTTGAGAACAAGTTTTATTTGTTTTCTCTTCTGCCTGTGTTTTAGAAGGTGAAACAATTTTTGTTTAGGTATCCTTGATGGTTCCCTGTCTCTTTTATAACATCGAACCGATTTGGCAGAACGACCACGCATCTTTCCTAACGTGTCTGAACAGCTAAATGAAGACATAAGGTAACGGAACCACGTATACTGGTTTCAATAAAAGATCTGGACTTAGATTGTTATGGATTGGCTGCTTAAAGAAACTGAACGCTCGCACGTGACAGATCGTGATAGGTCACATTGTATTTGCCGTGATTTCACCGTGATAGCTTGACTTGTTACAATACAATTGACTTGTCTCGTGGTGAACAAAGTGGTTCAATGGTATAATTGTGGCAAAACTGTGCCGATATTTTATAAACAAACCGAAGTGGGTGACAGCTGGTGTGAAAATGCAAACACGCTCGACGAAAAATCAAAGGCTTTCCTTTATGTACGTAAAAGCAGCCATAAAATGTTATTGTATACCTCACAATAAACTTAATAGGTAAAGTACCTTACTAACCTGCAGATATAGGACAAGGCTCTCGCTCTTAGGTCAATGGACGCACAGCTCTCGATCGCTCTACAGTTCAAGTCTTCAATGGATCAACGCCAAGGTCAATGGACGCACAGCTCTCGCTCTACAGTTCAAGTCTTCAATGGATCAACGCCAAGGTCAATGGACGCACAGCTCTCGCTCTACAGTTCGACAACGCCAAGGAGGAACACAGATCTCTCGCAATGGCCGGAAGATTTCGATCCGACAACAACAGACACGAACAGGAAACGTTCCGATCACAAGTTCACACGCTCGATTTTGATTGGACGGCGCGCCAGCTATGCATGAGCTGCACGTGATTCTTCGACGAAATAGACGTCGTCCACGTGATAAAATTGTGTTGTGTGCATTCCAATTTATGGACCGCCACTTCTGCATGAGCTGCACGTGATTCTTGACATTTTTCAAGAAGGCGAAATTTATGCTTTGGTGAGAATTGTCTTCTGCTTGGTGTTGGTTTCTAGCGGTCAGAGCGCCTGTGCTCAAGAATTGACTGCTGCTTCGTGTTTGTCTCGCGTGGTCAAAGCGCCTGTGCTCAAATTACGTCCTTTCATTTCATTGGTTCTTAGTGTCCCTAGGGACAAATATTTGGAAGGACGACTTTTTTTGCTAAATTCGAGTCACTGCAAGGCTATATAACTGCCGCGCATGCGTTTGTAACCAATGTTGAGATTAGGATTGCGGGCTCCGCTGGTCGCCCGCAATTAAATTAACGGCCTTGGAGATTTCGATATAAAGCTTATCGGATGGCACCGAAACCGGGCAGGAAAAAGTGATAACTTCGCCATCACAACGGACGACCAGTGGAAGCTGGAGCTTCCAAGTATGCTGTATGACTTAGGAAGCGAAACGAACAGTATGTATTCTTAGTGATTGTGTATTTGTTACATGTATTGGTATAAATAAAAGCATGCCAGTTAGTCCGGAAAACCTTCTGGGTATTGCTACGCTTTCAGAATATTTTCGTTGTTGTTTTCACGTAATGCACTATGTAATATTTATTTTTCTTGAAATTATTTATGTTATAATTACAGTAGCCTAGTATATAACTACATTTTGTAGCTTTGCGGCAGCGGTGCGAACCACCGCGTGTGCATGCTTCTCAACACCTTTCCTGGAGCGATCGTTACACGTCAGATTTTAGTGGTGTCGTTTGATAATATGTAAATTCATGCATTAAAACACGCAGTAAATCAGCTAAAAAACAAAATATTATAGAAACGAAACACTTCACCCCTTCAAATAAAATACTAATTCATGCCGAGCAGACCGAGCAAGTCACTGGGCTTATTTCCTGCTAGTCTGTCCACAGACCCTCTATTTGGTCTAGAGTTCGTCGAGATCGCAAACAAAATAGAAACCGCGGGGGGATTTGAAAGCGCGCGAACGGAAAGGAGTGGCCCTGGGGAAAGATAAATATATTATTTTTTGCGCCCGCTTCGCGGCCACTGTCGCAGTCCGCGCTCGCTCTCGCGCGCTCGAAGAAAAATAACTCTTTGCAAAAAATAAACATCTGTGGACAGACTAATTTCCTGCGATTTTGCTCACACAAGGTATTTTAAAAATCGTATTAAAAGTTTACTATACTCAAACAAATTACCGGTTCAATTTTCAATCTCTTTTTTTTTTAATTCTGAGCATTTTTCTGGCAGTTCACGTTGTACAGAAGAAAATCAGTTTTAGCTAAACCTGTGGTCCCCAAATAGTTATGTCACGCACGAAATATGTCGCGCCTTGTACACCCTCGCCTGTTTCCTAAACGCAAATCCACTCTAGTAGGTGCGGTTTTATGTAATGTAAAATTTATTTTAGTCTCTTATGTAGGTATATTATACAGGCCACTTATGTTGTATTGTAAAACTCCCTGACGAAGTGTGCGTTAGGTCACACGAAACGCGTAGGAGAAAGTAAATCATTTTACAACTCTAAGAGTTCGCAGACGTGTTGCTCACTAGTTCATTCTTATAAAATTGGAGATGCACCACAAGTCACATTTGTGGACGACTGTCTAGTTGCAGTGGCAGTTGCTGAAGCGCGACCTACGCCAGATGACTTTTCTGATAGGGAGGACGAAGATATTGCGCCTGTCCCCGTTTCAAGATCTGGGCGGCAATACGTGCCCATTTCCGCCTTGATTCGTAAACGGTACGCTTATAGTAGATATGTTTCATGTTTTACAGGAGAAAACATTTTTGTTTGTTACTCTCTTCCCAACGCGCCTATTTGCGCGAGTGCAATATTCCCTGATCACTTCATCCCAGCCAATCACAATGAGCCATTGACAAACAAAACCTAATCAAATCAAACGAACAAAGAACAGAAAGAACTCTTCCGATATTTGTTTGTCTTTCTCACGATATACTTCAAATATTTTGAAGGTGAATTTTGATGAGCTAAGGGTCTAAGGGTTAGAGAGGAATGTTATGCTCGGGCAAGCAGGAGAGTAACGATAGAAAGCCACTTGTAATGATTTCAACTCCAAATTTGAAAAAAAAGTTATTAGTGTAGCAATGTTCGAATTAGTGACACAATTTACATTTTATTAGCTAAATTTTGGATAAAAAAAGAAATAATTAAATTACTTATTAATTATTAACAGTCAATTAACTGACAACTGACAAATGGCCTTAAATTTAACTGACAACTGACAAATGGCCAAAATTTTAACTGACAACTGACATTTGTACCCCCCCATCCAGACCCTCTCTTTTTGTTGAGCTTGGATAGATATCAGTCTTGATCTTAAAAAAAAAACTTTGTTGAACGAGAATTGATTTTATTGAGTTTGAATCTTTTTCCCCTTGGCCTTGAAAGAAACTTTGTTGGCCTTAAAAGAAACTTTGTTGGCCTTGAAAGAAACTTTGTTGGCCTTGAGAGAAACTTTGTTGGCCTTGAGAGAAACTTTGTTGGCCTTGAGAGAAACTTTGTTGGCCTTGAAAGAAACTTTGTTGGCCTTGAAAGAAACTTTGTTGACCTTGAAAGAAACTTTGTTGGCCTTGAAGCTGAATTTGTTTCTTGAATTTTGCACCAATCGGCTGTCCATATTTATTTGCATGCACAAGTGAGTCTTTCAAAAAGCTCGAAACCATTTGAGTACCATTACTAATTTCACGCCTCATTTTGTCAATCACAAATGAAATAAGGGGTAGCTGCTTTAAAGGGGCAGTATCACGAGGTCGAAACTTGAAAACGTCGGCCCAGTTTTCAAGTTTGATTCCGCAAATTCAAAAAGGCCGTCGAGAAGTGGAGGTATTTGTTGAATCAAAAAATCCGTTTTGATAGCCGGAAGAAAGAAAAAATCACTTTTAACAGTGATATGTCCAAAATTCCGGTGCAAGAATAGTGAACAGTGCCGCGCGTGGAACCTCGTGATACTGCCCCTTTAATAATGCGACCTTCGTTGACAGTTTGTTTCTATAGATACAAACATTATGATTGCCGGTGTTTTTGAGTCTGAAAGGTTACATGAAATTAATAACCGTACAAATAGGAGATTTAGAGGAAGCTGTATTTTGTGTCTGAGTCAAACCTAACCTCGTGACCATACAAACAAAACCGAGCTCTTCAGTAGTTTTTCTTTTATGTTGTTCTTTTTATTATACTGTACCACGCGTATAGTTCCAACTTTGGATGGATGAAATCCTACGGTGTTACAATTCAAATGATAGCTTTTTCACGTGGTGCTGTTTATTACCCTATACAGGGTGGTTCGAACGTTATGTCTAAAATGATATGGAATACTGCATGGCCCGATACCACTTATTTATCAAATCAAAACGACACGCGATAACGCTTATATACTTATTTCCGCGATACGACAGCATGCGCGCAATGTGTCAGATCACCGCCCAATCCAATTGCCACAGTGTGACTTTTTGTTTTAGTATCACGCCGTAAATGCTTGAAAGTAAAAGTCAAAGACAGATCGGAGAACAGATATTAAAACACTCAACTTGTTGTTGTTCGTCCATTTTTCTAACTCACCACGGAGCTTTTGTAGTTTCTCACCTTGAGCGCAGGTTCTTACCAAATGGTTACATGTGCGGCTTCGAATAGTAATTAAAAGCAATTAACTAGCGATATTCCTTGCGAGTATCGATTACTTTTCAAAGATACCGATTTTGCTCTTTAGAGTGAAATAAATGATTCGCTACCTGTTATGCGACCAAGCATCATTCCTCTTGCCTTAAGATAACTCCCAGCGTACCCCGCGATTACAGCTCCAAGGCTAAAGCCCACAATGTAGAAGTTTTCAGCCAAATCAGGGGTACCATATGTACTGGAAATCAGGAACATTATAAGCTCAGCTGTCTGAGCCCCAACAAGCCGAGTGTTCCCAGCAGCCTGTGCGAACGGGAATTTAGCTCCTTTGGACCAGTCAACCAATATAACATTGCAGTCTTCACGTTCAAGGAGAGCCTTCTTCATTCGTGTAGCCCAGCCGTTTTTACTTTCTAGGCCACAAAAACGAAATAAAATTTTTAACATTTTAGAGCTATTAAAGTACAGTGGAACCGCCCTTTGCCAGCAATCAACTTTGTTAAGTGACATTTGGACATTCATCTTTACCTCGACTCGTTAAGGCTTCCTTACACAATCGACGCCAGAAATCTCTACACTACTTTAAAAACTCATGAAACTAAAATGGAGATATCAGTTAACTAGAAATACGTGTCTGGCAGAACCTCGCGAAGCTTGGGGGAAGGTGCACGCAAGATTTTAGCGACGGAGGAGGGAGAGATGGAATTTCTGCATGGTTTAACCCTTGGCGGTACAAGGGGGGGGGGGGGGGGGATGCCACGTGTTTAGATATCCTGATGAAACACTTCCTTGTGTTTGACAAATTACATAAAAAATCACCATGGTAATAGCCCCTTTAAAAGATATTCTGTTTTACCTAAAAAGCCATGGATGATGAGGATGGTTCTTTTCGATACATCAAAACTTGAGCTTCTAAATCTTTCCTCGTCGTCATCATTGATGAGTTTAGCCTCTACTCTGTTGTAACTTGTGTACAGATTAAAAGTCGTTCTCACAGCGGATGGTCCCTCTGGGAGCCACACCAGTCTATTATTAAACGGTGGCCGTCGGCTGAAACAGCCGTACTTTCCGAAACAGACTGCGTCAGCTATGAGGTGAAAAAGAGAAATAATTTTAAACTGCCCTATATCTGTCGTTTGGTGACAGAAAAAGGGTAGTTGATCTGCCCGACACATTGCGTTTTGGGGAGCAGGGATGGAGGAGTGGTGAGAGCACTTGCTTTCCACCAATGTGGCCAGGGTTCGATTCCCGGGAGCTACGGGTTGAGTTTGTTGTTGGTTTTCGTCCTTGCTCCGAGGGTTTTTTCTCCGAGTACACCAGTTTTCCTCCCTCCACAAAAACCAACATTTTCAAATTCCAATTCGATCCGGAAACAGTGGAAAAGAAGAGCTACCTCGTGGATTCCACTGAAATTCCTTTTTATTTATTTATTTTATATATGTTTTTATTTAAAGCTACATTATACTGCGAAGAATCCTTTGTGAAGAAGCAAACAATTTTTTTCAACTTGCAATATGAGAAGTGAAGACTCTATTAATTCATTTAATTCGGTGACGTAAAATAAAACAAAACAGAAGCAATTATCGACTAAATAACATTATATATAGATAGGAAAATATCTAAATATTAGACTGCAAGACAGTTTGCATTAATTTTTACGTTAGTTGATTGGGCTCGCGGCCTTAAAAAGGTGAATCGGAACCTGACTAACTATAAAGGTCAAGTTTATATACTAAATCTAAAATCTCAAACTCACCGTTTGAAACGCCAATAAGAAGCAAAGAGAGTGGAAAAAGCAGCATTCTGGTCAAATCTAAAGCTTCCGTAGTTAGCTTGGTTACTGACTCAGGAAACAAACTGAATCGCCTTCTGGTTAAATAACATATATCACTGAACACATTTTCAAAGGGATAAGTGCTCAGCTGAACAATCGAACTAAAACAATAATTTTCATAATGATAAGCTAACGCTTATAGTGTTAACCAATATATAATACTGACACATTTTATTATTTAATTACTTTTGAATTTTATACTGACTTAAAAAAACGTAGCGCACAATGTACCGTGAAACACCTTTTAACACTCTGAGTACAGTGGAACCCTACTTTACGGACACCCGCTTATTACGGACAGTTTTGTATGTCCCAACGAAACGCTCACATATTTTTTCTTAAATTGGCCCGCTTTATACGGACACCGGTTAATACGGACAACGGACAATTTTCTGTGACCCGAGTGACACGCTCTCATACAAAGTTAACCTCGCATTACGGACACAGGTTATCTGTGCACTGTATATAACTGTAATAATTTCATTTGTCACGATTATGTGTTAATTGTACCCTGTTAGAAGATAAAAGCTTTCTACAATGGAAGTACAGACCAAAGTCACTGACTATTATACATGTAAATGATAATGTTAATTGTTATGTTTGGAACAAGAGAAATTTCATTTTGACAACTGTGTATTTGAATGAGGGTAGGATTTCTTCAGTTTGGACTCAGTTACAGTTATTTGGACATTAAAAATCGTTTTGTTGCTTTAAATTGTATGATTTAGTCTTTGTGGTGTCAGGAGCATGTGTCCCTGACGTTTTTTCTGGGAGCCCGCTTAATACGGACACCCGGATAATACGGACACTTTGGCGTGTCCTTTCAGTGTCCGCTTTAACCGGGTTCCACTGTATCTGTCAAAGCTTCCTATTCAGGACATAATTCGTGAATGTCTATATGCGATTTCTCGAAATTTCTCAGTTTAGTCTTGCATTAAATCACAGAAATTGGCCATTCAGGAGAACTGCTGTATATTACAGTGAGACGCGTCTTTAACCGTGAGCACCTAACAAACGTTTTTACATGTTTTGTTTACAAGTTTTGTAACTAACTTTGCACTAATAAACATGAAGCGACAACATTCAAATGTAATCTTGTCGCTTCGTATTTATTACAGGAGTGTAAAGTTTGAGTTACAAAACTTGTAAACACAACTTGTACTGAAAAAGGTTTGTTTGGTAAGTCACGTCGCACTGTAAGCAGTGTTTTCCTGTGGTACTGTTTATTGGGCTGTATAAGGTTTCCTAAAGTGTACACTACATGTATTTAAATGACAGCTAAAATTTTAACAGTACTTATCGGTGGTGCTGTTTGTTCCTCGACGTTCCACCAAAAGAGAGCTCTTTTTTAGATTTGAATGCAGGCTACTCTTGGCAGTTAAAGTTTTAAAGAAATCGATAAATTGAAATTGGCAGCTGCTTATGTCGTAAGTTGTCAATCATCTCAAATGTCAATCAGAGCTATTCAGGTGTTTGTTCATGAAGGTTCTTTTTAGTTCAATTCTCTCGCAAGTGTTTTTAGTAGTGAAGGGTACATCTCATCTATAAAATGGCATTTGTTTGTCCAGCTTTAATAATAAAATAAATAAAATAGATAGGCCATTACACGTTAAATGGTTTGTCTTACGTACATTTACAGCCAAACCAAAATATTATTTGCCATCTAAGAACTGTCTTAGTGTATTATTGTGCCATACGTTACGTTTCTTTCCATCGTCTTCAATATTACCGCACACAACACTGCCGGTGTTCCTTTTTCGAAATGAGCCATCCAAACCACCGAAACCCATTTTTAGTTATTATAATTTAAAAGCAAAATTGACTTGCACATGCACTAGCCTTTCTTCAAAGCGAATCGAATCGCTCTGACGAGGAGCTTGCGCTCGAAACGTCAACTTTTGAATCTTTGCGATGGCCAAATTACCTTATCAACTGCTGCAAATGTTTCAATCGCTGCCTAGTATAACTCCAAGATCTTGTGTCACGACCGATTTTAACGAAACCCGTTGCATCTCTATGCTGCAGGCTCCTGCAAAGAGTTGAAAGTAATACTAAAGTATCCTTGTTTTGTGTTAACTATTCAAGCAAATTGTCTCTGCAACGCCGCGACATGCAATTTCAACCATTGCGAGACAAGTTACATGTAATATTACATTCTGATATACCTATAACCCGGAGAAACACCAACTTGGTCAAAGAGTTAAAGTCAGAGCTACTGAGGCAGAATATATCTCTGTAAGGTATCGAAGCAGAAAGATTACTTGGCCTCACTGCACATGATGAAGAAAAGTGCAGGATTGCAAGGATGAAAGTGGATTACAGTTCATTCATAAATTTGATCTTGTGGCAGACGGTCAAGAAATTGAAATTAACATTCTAGTGGCAATCAGTGTAGTTTTTAGCTGTTATTCTGTCTCTCTAGTTCATATTCCTTCGCATTCATCACTTTTGGCGATTTCAGTTCTTCCTATTTCTAGATAATAAAGCGATCTTAAGGCAAGCTCCTGTCTATAATCATGAAAACACGATATACCAGCCGGGACACTGTCCCTTTGATGAATCATATCCAACCTTTGTCTTTTTGTGTTGTAACAGCTTTGCATTACCAGTTGTTAATTTACATTCTGAGTGATGTCTAATAGGAAAAACGCTAAAAAGTGTATTCTGCTGCATTGAGTGCAGTGAGTGGTACTTTGCATTAAATAGTTTGTAATCGGTGTGGGTGTTACGCGAGGTGGGTGGGGGGAGCACACTCTCCATATGTAAGCCTATGTGATATCTGAAACTGGCACACACTTTATTACCATACTTTACAAAACAAATTACAATATAGAATATCTGTCGCGGGATAGGGTATGGTTTTTGAAGTGCTCAGTCCTTAAATAGAGTATCCTTTTTGGTTTTGGGATCCTTGGTTACGGTTCCTTTCAATTTTATATTGTATGAGCTATAATTTACAGTACATAAACGCCCAGCTAAACGAAAATACATGGTTATGATAGCGTATCAATGAAACTAGGTTCAGTCTAGTATTTTATGCCTGATGCTAAACTTCCCATATACAGAAACTAAATAAAATCAACCTGTTCACACAATTCTGAGATGTTTTTTCCTCAATTAGTGTGCCAATTTTCGTTTCTGTTCCCTTAAATAGGGTCAGAGTTTTTAAAAGAACCTTCGCGACACACGCCTATCCTTGACGAGAGTACTAGTGTACTCCCCCCGGGGGGTGTTACTATTGAGTGGCTTGTGGCCGAGTGGTGAGGACAGTTGATCTCAACTCTTGAGAAAGTGTTACCCTTTCACTCCCAGAGTTATAGAGACATGTAGTGTAGTTCTAACTTTTGAATCTGTCAACTAAATCCTATGGTGTGACTTTTCAAATGAAACCTCTTCAGCAGTACTTTTGCATGGTACCATTTGTTTTTAAATTTTTTTTTCAAAAGAGGAATTGATAATTTTTCTTATTTTTTTATGTTTGGCACTCTTGGCAGTTAAGGGTTTTTAGGGACAATGTTTTGGGTCAAAACTACAGACACAGTAGGAAGTACTCGTAAAAAATACACAATGTTCAGTCCAATGTTTTCAAATTGCAAATGATTTCCATTCTGGCCATATGCAGTTAAAAACACTTCTTCGTATAGTTTTAGATTAAGTAACAATGCGTGTAAGAAGTAGGCAATGTTCTATTGTTCCGCGGCATTTCGCTTTCCCCACATAAGATTGTTTAGGTCTTTTTTACTGAGAATGCATCAACCTATGGAGAACTTGTTTTTTAAATAAAATGTACTGGAACTTTATTTTAAAGTGATGTTTCTTTTGTGCTACAAGATTTCATCCAATCGTGAAAGTTCAAAACAATGGCCAAGAAAGACTTCTTACTTCACATGTTTCCCACATAAATTTTTGGTTGCATTAAAACTCAGAATAGTTTTCACTAAAAGGGAATCAATAAGTAAACTAGAGAGAACTAAAATGCACTACCTGGTTAATTAAGTTATGGTAGATTTTCACGTTTTAGCCAATGAGGTGGACGGTTTCAACAATACCACAATTAACACCTTTCTGCATTCCCTGCCGTTAAGTTGCCTACTTCTTACAAGGACCATTACTTAATAGTATAGTAATTGTTAACAAATTATATTTTTGGTTTCCGTTGGTACAAATATGCTTTTGGTTTCTCTTAGCGATTTGAAAATGCGCGACATTGCCCCAGCCTTTAAAGGGGCAATGTCGCCATTTTTGGTGCTATTTTCAAAAGCTAAAAGACATATTTATATCAGTGGAAACGCAAAAATAATGGTCCAGTTTTGTTTAAAATTGCTTTACAATTGTCTCTGACTACATATGGCCAGGATGGAAGTGGATTGCAACTTTAAAAAAAAATTGGCCAATTTTTTAAAGTTTGTCCAATGTGTTTTGGAAAATTTGCTAAAAACTGCTGATTATGATTTATTTTTTTTTACAAGAATTTTCTTGATATCTCGTTCTTGGTGTTCTTAGAGCATTTCGTGTTTGAAATAAGATCAGTGCTCAATTTTAATTCTAGCACAGTCTGAGACAAAAACATAAAAACCACCATGACATAATCCCTTTAACCCATTGATTCCCACCATCATTTAACCATTCAAACTTAAAATGGCTTCAGTAGTTCTTTCCGTTGTTGCTGTTTGTATGTTTGTATGTTCGTATGATTGTTTGTATTTTGTTTAGCTTTTTACCCATCGAAATTTGACATTTTTCTTGTATATCGATTTTGGTTTCTCTTGGCTGTGAAAGGGTTGAGGGAGCTATGTCATGGAGATTTTAACGTTTTCGAGTCAAACCTGCCCAAAATAATTAAAACTAATTACCTTCGTTAAACACAAAATATTTATAAAACACCAAGAGGAAATTTAAGTGAATTTTTGAAGAGAGAAGAAACCATAATCAGGGTTTTAGCAAGATTTTTCAGACATGAGATCCGTCACATCTCCAGTGAGAAAAAGAACGATCATTATTCATTTTTATAATAATGCATTTTATTTTCAATTGTAGTTAAAATCGTACAACCATTACATTTTATTATCGTAATTTATCCATCAAGTTAAGTCGTCAGTAAGCGATCTTTTCCTTCTGATTTTAACCTGCAATTAAAAAATAAAATGAAATGATACACTGAACGACTAATATAAATTTGGCTAAGCTGAAAAGGGTCTCTAAATTTAACAATCTAGGGGTTACGAAAGTAAAACAGGTACATTGAATAGAAATATTAAAAAGTTGACACTGGCTAAAAATGTTGTTTTGGACGTTTCGGCAACTACTGTTGCCTTCTTCAGCAACAGATAAAATGCTGAAGAAGGCAACAGTAGTTGCCGAAACGCCCAACACAACATTTTTAGCCAGTGTCAACTTTTTAATATTTCTTTTTAACATGCCTGGCTACACACCAAACATTTTTAGGTACATTGAATATTCACCGGCATCAACTGGAAAGACAAAAAGGGCAGAAAAACTGCATACCCCAAATGGTAACAAAAATATCGGATACAACAAATGGGTATCGCATACCATTTGAATTCTTATCGGAGTTTCTGTTTTTCCAAAACGGTAAGCGCGCGGTAAGCACCCCAACTTTCACATTCATCTAAAAACTGTTGCTTTTATTAGTAATCTTCTACTACCTAAAGTGTTTCTATTTTTGTACCCCGCTCTCGTGACATAATGAACATTACATATTTCTCATTTCATTACCGAGCTTAACATTTACCATCTGTCTTCATCACCTCACATGACGCTTTCGACATTGCTGATCCTAGCAGTACACAGGACGCATGTCATACATTTAACCTTGTATATGGGCAAACCCCGGGGGGTACTCTGTAAATTTTTGGGCGGGGGTGTGCCGCTAGGACTCTGAGACCCTTAACCGATACTAGACCATTTTAGCTGCATTTTGCAACCCTAGACTAAACACCGAAAAACCCTACCCTATCCTAGACCTATTCCAGACTCGCTATTTTCCAGAAACTCGTTTACTATCACAGTTATTACATAACAGTGGTCGGTAAAAATGCCGTTCTGCAGTACCCGCCGTACCGATTTTTAAATGCCATTTGCCAGTAAACCGTGTCTGGACTAAATTCTTCAGGCAGCTGAATGATCAGTTTCGCGGAAAATGATGCCCTATTCTAGACCAAAAATCTCTGATTACTATACCCTATCCCAGACTAAACTACTTGGAAACCATACCCTTCAAAGCGGCACATACATATATAGCCCATATATAGTAGTACCCCCTAGCTCGCCACGAGTCTCTCATAGCTCATTGGATAGGACATCCGACCGGTGTGCAGAAGTTGCATAGTATGTTCGATTCATGTCTGGGTTTCAGATTTTTTTTTTCTTTGTCCCACGCTAAAGCTTGTGGCATAATAAACATGCATTACATCTTTTCAAAAGACTGTCAGCTGCCCCTTTTCAATCAGTCGAGTGGGCGAGCGCGAGACTGGAGCGAGCGAACGAGCCGAGGGGAAGCTTCCCCAGTTAACCGCGGTCAAACGAGAGAAATTTGCAAAAGATAAGCAAAGTACTTAAAAGTTAAGGTCGCCATTTTTACTGTTTAAAGTTTAATAAATAGCCAATACATTGTCATTTTACCAAACGTTTTGAAAGTTTACCAAAAAAGTTGTATAGCGTTTAAAAACTGTAAACCACAGAAATGTCGGTGCCATTTATCAACATAATTTTGATCAGACGCAAAGAGTTTTGGTCAGTTTTCAACGGAAAAAAGCTCACCATTTTGAAAAAAATTAAAAGATAGTAACATCAACTAATTTTTTATTTCTCCTTGCCCATACATGTATTTCTATTTAATATTAAATAAAATCCCACTAAATAAAACGAAAAGCGCCTCGGACGTTTGACGTTTGGCTCTCATGACTTTCGCTCGCTAAGTCGATCGCCCATCGCGTATCGCTCTATTTTCCAATCCCCATAGTGCACCTTGTTTGCCCCCCTTCCCCCCCCCCCCCCCCCCCCCAAAAAAAAAAAAAAAACTGACAAGACATAAATTATTGTTTCAAAACGCTCTTGGGAATATGCATTTCTCCCAAGAGCATTTGAAAACAATAGTTCATGCAAAATTTGAGGGGGGGCAAACAAAGTGTATTATGGGGGACTGAAAAATAGAGAATTTGCTCACCCGCTCAACTACCCAAAGAGGGTTAGCAGTCTATCTTTTCAATAGTATTGCTATTGGTTCTGCAGCTATTTCCCTCAATTAATTGTTTGGTGTCGATCGGATGAAAGTTCGCTGAAATATCGCCTAAAAGTTGTAAAATTTAGAGGGAATGCAGTTTTGCTTGACGTTTTCACTCTTTTTAAACTGTATTTCAATGAAAGTTCGATCTCGTCATTGCCGAGGTGTTAGTCAGAGCTATTTGCAGGTTGTAATAATTTAAGTCTGAGGAAACTTTCTGTGGTAATTTAATGATAATTTGTGAGACCTGTGGAATGTTTTGACCGCTTATATTTCAAACATGAAAAAATACATGTAAAAAATGTTTTAGCGATTTATTCAAAATCAAACAGTTTAATTTGTGTAGATTATAGCGCATTTATTCGCTTGTCACGGATAGCCCCAAAATCGAAAGATATTTTAGTCGGAAAAACGTTTTTCGCCATATTTGTTTACCGTTGCTATGGAAACGCTGATTAGCATAAAAAGAGCATCGCCCAAAACTTTCCTTTAAGCGTAACATCTGGTATCAAATTCAGATTCATTGAGCTAAAGTAAGATTATATATAAGCGCATTCAAAAAGGGAAGTGTGGCCCAAAACAACTACTTGGAGCCACCTTAAAGAAAACCCAAAGCGATTATGGAGCTAAATACTTCCGCTGCAATTCCATTCCTACCAGCTGCATAAAACATAACAACATAACCTTTACTTGACAAGGCGGAGGAATTTAAATTTTTTTTTCTTCTCTACAATCACGACACCCCTTCTGCACCAAATAACACCCGGTTCGATATACCCCAACTGAATGATCCTTCCACTGAACTTTATCGGAATAAGAAGTCTTCCAATTTTTATCCAAGCTCGATCCATATCTCTTGAAAGGTTACGCTCGCTGGACACTAAATGGGCCAGAATGCGTAACCTTTGATAAGCAACCAGTCAGGGACCGTGGTGTTGTGTTAGAAAATCTCCAGACAGTAACATGTTCTAAAACAGGGTTGTAAGGCTGATTTAAAGAGTATAACAAATAGGCTTGATTATAAAAATGCTGCCGTTGAATGATGTAAGCCCAGCGCCTCTCCCCAAAAGAAGCAGAAAAAAGAACAAGTCTTTGCACTATAGAAGATCAACGTTGTTAAGGAGAAGGTCGTAGGGAAAAAATAATGATTTTCAAAGCGTCTTTCTTTCCAATTAAAAACCGAAAGGGAAAATGTCATTACACCGGCGTTAGTCAGTAGCTGAACAACAGAATAAAACCAACCGCAAAATGGAGCTTCCTTGTTTGTTTTTAAGTAGAAATTCCCCGTCTGTTTCGTCTGGTCAGCGTTGTAGCCCATGGTAGGACATTCGCCATCACACTTCAGGCACTGTTTATTCTTGAAGTCATAAACACTTTTGCATGGATACGCTTTCCACGGGCATCGCGATAGGTTTTGGTTTTGCAGCGTTGCAATGTAGTAAGCTGGAGCCCTGTAGTGGTCACAGGAGACCTTCTTCATAAAATCTGTAGGGGAGAGAAAGAAGAAGGTGATAATTGGGTAGCCTGTGCGACCCTATGCTAGTAATGCATTATAGGCCAGCGTGACGATGGCGGAGCGTGTCGATGGAGTGTCTATTAAGCAGCCTGTGCTACCATATGCTAGCAATGCATTGGATTCCAGCGTATGCGGAGTGTGTTGATGGAGTGTCTATTGAGTAACCTGTGCTACTATATGCTAGCAATGCATTGTAGGCCAGCGTGATAATGGCGGAGCGTGTTGATCGCATGTCAATCGAGTAGCCTGTGCTACCCTATGGTAGCAATGCAATGTGGACTGGCGTGACAATGGCGGACCGTGTTGGTGGCCTGTCTATTCCCTCCATTCAAGAAGCTGCATGGAGTTATTAGACTGTGTATTTTACTTAGGACGTCTACAATTTCTGTAATGCGTTTTTTCTGTTTAACGCTATTGCTTTTAAAATGTGATGTCATTAACAAGTGTAAAGTTCTGGAATTTGAAATGTTATCCTTTTCAGCTTATTAGACCAATTAAAAAGACAGTAACCCGGCAGTACCATCCAAAGAAATTTTATGGCTTGAAGGCTCATAATAACATGTACAAGGGGACCTTCCCTGATGCTGTTGATCTACGGAATGAACTTCCACCACATATCCTGGAACAACCGCCACTGAATCGATTCAAAGCCGCTCTAGATAGTCATTATTAACTCTATTTTTAAATTTACTTTAAATATTGCATTTATACACCGCACAAACAGTGTTTGGTTTGCACTATCACTACATTAACGTGATGGCCATAGCCTTTGTGGATTAAAGTTGTAGATGTAGATGTAGAAATATGGTGGTTAGAAACCCTAAAAAATTCATGGAGGAGAAGCAACTTGAATAGTTTGGATCAGCCGTTACCCAGACCACAATCTCTGTTTGTTTGTTGGTGGGTTTGTCTGTTTGCTTTCTGGTCTGTGTGACCTTGACACGTAAATTGAAATTAACATTCTAGTGGCAATTTGTAGTTTTTAGCTGTTATTCTGTCTCTCTAGTTCATATTCCTTCGCATTCATCACTTTTGGCGATTTCAGTTCTTCCTATTTCTAGATAATAAAGCGATCTTAACCCTATCCAGACCGGGGGGGGGGAGGGGCTTTTGGAGCCCGCTCGAACTTTGAAGTTGTGTCGTTTCAAAACGGTCGATGCAATGACCACCAAATTTGGTGACTTTTCCTAAAATTTATCTGGAAACATTTTTACGTTAGCGTCCTTTGTCCACCGACTTTGACGTTTCCATAACAACCGCTTTTTGACACCTATGTTTTACAAAATTAGCATTTTTCGCTTTAATCAAGATTATTTCAAAGATTTCTTATTGAATTTCTTATTTTCCACTTAATTTAGAGATAATTGATCAAATTATGTATAATTGTTTATTAATTAAGGTTAATTAACGGTAATTTTAGGAAAATGTGGAATATGAAATGTCAAAATCCAGGATGGCGGATCAAAGTTTTACTAAAGGTCGTTTCTCTCTATAATATTATTATTGGTTCATATTTGGATTGTAAAACATTTGCCCACAATAAACTAAGCTTTTGCAGTCCATTTGCTTTGTTTTTCGGTGTTTTGTACCAAAATAAACACGTTTGGACTAATCCAAGATGCCGGACAATAAAATGGGAAATTTATTTCTAGTATATTACGTGTCTGTGTAATTCCATTATCTCTAAACATTTATTGTCAAAATATCATAAAAATGTCCTTTTCAAGCTTTTTTTAATTCATTACGTACATGAAAAGCCATAATTTGCAAAGATAACTGTTCCAGTTTTTAAGAACATGTACACATCACTTCTATGGCATCACACGCTGTTACCATAGCAACAAAGTGTACGAATTCATTAACTTTTACTCCTGCATCAATATGTGAAAGTTTGGTATGAACACTACCGTTTGTTTCAGAGATATGCCTTATAGAACGTTTCAGTTGGTTATTTCATTGTATATGACGTCATAATGACGACACTGTTATTGTTAACAACACCAACAGTGTTAGTAAACGTAAGACTTTCATCAAATAGGTAGCTGTTTAAGTCTTGTTGCTATATGTTCAAATTGAGAAAATATTGATGAAAGACTGTTTTAGCCAATAAAATCGACTATATGACGTCATAATGACGTCACGTTACGTCATTATGACACCAAAGTTACTAGAATTCATGACAACAGTATCCTGTGTAAATTTGGTGGCCATAGCATAAGCAGTTTCAAAGTTCACGATATACCAGCCGGGCCGTGGCCTTGACACGTACCTTTTAATTAACGTGTGGTAAGAACGTAACAATTTGAAGAGTCTTTGAACTTTAAGTATTTGTCATGTATCTCGGAATCTAAATAAGGTATTGTCAGTCACCTTATTGTTGTCACCATTACCAAATTCTCATTTCAAGCACTCTACAACTTTATGGCGTAAGAACTCACCCAGTAAGCCAAAATAACATCCAAGCTGCCTCGAACCACCATTTGGAAAGAAGTCGATATGGCCGACGCTTTGAGAAGTCCCGAGGAGTCCTGCGTCTGTGTGAATGACGTCAACAAAGTGAGCGTCGCCTGGATCGAGTCGTACCGCAGGATCCGTGTAGCTGAAGTATGGTCCGGCGGGATCTAAACCTGCACACATTAAAACCCTAATGATAGAGAGGTTTTCAATCGAATGTCGTAAAAACCAAAACCAAAGTAATTACTCTGACCAATCACAACAGACGCAGACAAACCAAAGAACCATCACAATCACAACTCGAAGCAAATACATGCAGCCGGTGCCAAGCGCGAGAAAACGCGTGCGAGCAAGTCACGATTGGTTTTGGTTTTACTTCTGATTGGTTGATAGAAAGTGGCGCGAGATGTTTTAGCCAATACCAAAGCGTAGCAATGCAAAACCAAAGCAATCGCGAAATTACTTTCGATACTCAAATGAAAACTGCTCTAATATTTATTTACTGCGCCCTCGATATTTAGCGCGCCTTTCAATAACACGCGAACTCTGAAGTTCAAAGCCCAACTTTTAAAAAGGTTTACTTTTACGCTGCCGTCAATTATAATATATATGGCGACAAACATTGGACCCCTGAAAACAGAAATAGAAAAAATGGATCGAAATCCACCAATCACATCCCACAAACATAACCACGTGACCATTTTTATTGTTAATTTACTTAGACGTAAACCGTTATAATAGAGAAGTTTTCAATCGAGTGTCGTAAAAACCGAAACCAAAATAATTACTCTGACCAATCACAGCAGTCGTAAACAATCCAATGAACCAATCAGAGCTCGAAGCAGTTACATGTCGCCGGCGCCAAGCGCGGGAAGACTCGTGCGAGCAAGTCACGATTGGTTTTGGTTTTACTTCTGATTAGTCGAGAAAGTGGCGCGAGATTTTTTAGCCAATCACAAAGTGTAGCAATGCAAAACCAAAGCAATTGTGTAATTACTTTCGACACTCGATTGAAAACTGCTCTAATTACAGCACTTTGCAACACAAATACAATAAAATCGCCAAATTACCATAAATATACCTTAATGTAAACACTACCGCGTTGTGAGCTGTTTGAGATCAATCAGATTTTATTCATCCAATTTTATAATAATTTTAGGGTATTAATTTCACAGATATGCGTAGTCAAACTATTAATTTTTATAGCCAAGAATGACTAAACTTCGTATCCACGGCTATTTAATCTTACAGTATTTGAAAAGTACCCGGTTATTTTGGGTGGATGCTGATCGAGACACTTGAGTAAACAAAAGAAACAACTTTTTGAAATAGTACCAGTTATACGACCCAGCACCATGCCATGAGCCAGCAGATTTGTTCCTGCGTATCCTGCGACTTGAGCTCCAAGACTAAAGCCCACAATGTAGAATCGACCCGCCAGATCAGGGGAGCCAGAAGTACTTGAAATCAGAAACCTTATAAGCTCAGCTGTCTGAGCACCAACAAGCCGAGAGTTTCCAGAAGCCTGTGCGTACGGGAATCTAGCTCCCCTTGACCACTCAACCAATATGACATTGCAGTCTTCTCGATCAAGCAGCGCGTCCTTCAAACGTGTAAGCCATGGGAAGTTACGGAATCCTGGGCCCTTTTTACTTTCTAGGATGAAAAAGCAGAGTAAAAGCGAAAAGAACAAGAAATATTGCACTTGTACGTCTACAATAATTATGCAGTACGGTTTATAGATTTTAACCGCTGTATATCGACTCTATATAATTACTCTTTCTCGAGATACATCGAATCTCGGGCGCAAACGTCTCCGTTTGCTTCTAAAGAAGGAAATTAAACATACATACGCGCAGGCTTGCCAACTTACGTTACGCGTTGCTTTGTCTGTGTGCTCAAATTGCACCATGAGTTAGCGGTATTAGAGCCTTCGTCCCGCGCTATCAAAGCAACATGCATACAAAATGGTAAAGTACTATGCGAGTTTCTTTTAATGGTCAAGTCTAGGTTTAGCCCCAGAGCATGGGGAATTTCGTTGTTATGCATATTTCGCGTGCGTGCTGATGTTGATTACCCCGTTCAGACTGAGAGCTCCACTGTCAGTCTAATCCAAGTTATATACTCTCTCCTAACGTTAAAAAATTACATTTACTTGCCTAGATAGCCATGAATGACCATAATTGTCCTTCTCGATATGTCAAAATTTGAGTCTTTCAGTTTTTCTTCATCGTTGTCATCGATGATTTTAGCGTCTCCTCTGTTGAATCTCGTGTACAGGTTAAACGTCGTCCCAACGGCAGCTGGTCCACTAGGTAGCCACATCAACCAATTATTAAATGGTGGCTGTCGACTGAAACAACCATACTTTCCATAGCAGACTCCGTCGGCTTATTAAAGAAATGAATAAAAGGCGTTCATACACTTTAATTTACTTCAGGGATACCCAAATAGCCAAAATCACCAAAGGCTTCAGAAAGTTATATGTGTGTTTCTTTTGATAATTTAATGCCGTTTAATGGAAAGGTTCGGATACCTTAGCTGAAAATTCAACAGGCCCAAGGTATAAGGAACAAAATTATTTCCTCTGAAACAGTTAGTTCAAGTATGATTTCCAAGAACTTTTTAAAGGAGCTATCAGCCTTCCGAAATTTAAGTTGAACTTTCTGAGAATAAAAATAGCATTTTGCATTCTCTCGAAAACGTCAGGCGTAGTTTTTATTGCGTCCGGTTTGAAAACCTGAACTTTTCATCAAATTATAATCCGATAGTCTGACAGCCTGCGAGCAAGCTGTTGGGCTCGGTGACGGAGG
This sequence comes from Dendrophyllia cribrosa, assembly GCA_024195265.1. Classification (NCBI taxonomy): domain Eukaryota; kingdom Metazoa; phylum Cnidaria; class Anthozoa; order Scleractinia; family Dendrophylliidae; genus Dendrophyllia; species Dendrophyllia cribrosa. Next base: position 9,082,373 of record JAJLRJ010000013.1, on the reverse strand, counting down.
TGCGAGGGGGAGAGGGGGAAGGGGGAGGGCTCCAGTGAAAGGGTTAAAGTGTTGAACAGAACTATGTTATGGCTGTATACGTACAAGGTAAGTGCGACCATTCAAATTAACGCTGATGAGCAGTTTTAAAACGTTATGCAATTCGAGTATGGATCAAACCCAGTTGTGGCTTCGCTATCACTGGTAACTTTAAAGTCAATAAACCGCAACATTAGCAAACGTTAACGAATAAGACCATTTTTTATCTTTCTACTTCTGTTAATTCTCCTCCTCTTTCTTTTCTAGACGCCACCTAAAAACTTGAGTAATCCGAATTATTCTTATTTTACTGAAAGTATAGTTGAAAATTAAATCTAAAAGTGATCTTATACTCACCGTTTGACACGCCAACAAGAAGGAAACAGACAAAAAAAACTAGCATTGTGATTATCCCACTTACTTCTGTGCATCATGTATTTGAATTATGGTCAGTCTCTTCTTACGCTATGTTACCACGCCTCTTCCAAAGAAAGAATAGGCGCTTAGCTTTGAGGTAAGTATGTTGTTTTTCAAAGAAATGGAATACACTCACAAAACAAACACAATAATGTCTTGTTATTTCAGTGGGTTTTGTAACATTGTTTCATTTGAATAGAAAAATAACTTTCTGCTTAATTAAAACCAAATTCTGAATCACTTTTTTTTTTCACTTTCGGCAAGAGAAATGGCTCCATTTTTTTCATATCTTTTCTTTGGCGCCTAAAAATATTGCCGAAAACTTCCAGACTAAACAAATTAGTCGTTCTTGTTATTTGGAAGTCCATATCTTCGAAGTTCAGTGGAAACGTAGCTCTTCGATCTATTATTTCAACGCCAATCAAACTTGGGATTGAATTCTCAATTCCGCTTAAATCCTTACACAAGTATTGCTTGCAAAAAGTAAAAAATATATTTAATATATGGAATTTCTTTTCAGACATTAAAGAGAATATCTCAAACGGCGACTGAGACATACGTTTCTAGGACAGTTTCCTCTCACTTTCTTGAAAGAAAATGCCAATCAAGTCAGCATGTGTTAAAACAGATTTGTTGAAATAAATCACAGCTGAACTAAAGTGAGTGTGGATATGTTGGGTTCTTTAGAACTTTATTTCTCAAACTCGTTGATAAATCATTAAGTTTGAACAAAGCGTGGGCGGTGGTTGAAACTGACCCATTATCATTAGCATAGATTTTGGCAATTTTCTTCCTTCGTTATCTCTGAATTTAATGACCATTTTGAGAAGCTATATACAACCCACCAACCACTCAGTTCTCCTCGTGTTTAAGCTATAACATCAATGATAAGAAAACCCCAATTTCCGTTTTGCCTTGTAGTTGCATATGAGTACGAACAGGGGCTCTTTAATTCATCGTATGTACTTACGTACAACCAATAAATTTGCGAATGAGTCCAAAAAAGTTTACTGGATAATACGTCCTATTTTAAACTGATCTTAACCGAGAGGGAGTTCCGAAAACAACGCATGACTCGAATTCATAGATATAAAGAAAGGGAAATTGTCAGTACGTTATTAACTTCAAACTTCATCGACCGAAACATCGATTCTATCAGGCATCTACCGCAGAGATTCCATGAGATACTACGCATGCGCACGGTTGTCCATTCTACGCGAGCGTTCGCCATGTTTTAGCGTGGTTGGTGAAGCTCACATCTTTTCTTTGTATAATCGGCGCCATCAGTGCGAACCGACAGCACCTGACTTGCTCCATTACCAATACCGGGGCAGGAGAGCTTATTCACTAGGTTTGCGAGGCAGACCGTCTTATTCTGGCAGATATTTTTTGCCTTTCACGATGCCCGACAAAAATGGTGTTTTGGACGGCATGTTATCGGAAACCAAGCGTTCGAAAACTGACTCGGCGCAGCCGAAACAGTCAGTGCTTGAGCAGGAAAGCTCACTTCGTTCAACGGGAAAAAGGTCAAATGCTAAGGATGCTCAGCATGACACAACAACGCATTCAGCGGGAACTGGCGCGGCCAGCTTTCCTAACGCTACACGAACAGCAACCCAAGCGACTGATGAGTTAGGGTTTGCAGAGTTGAACGTGAAGATCGACAAACTTGCGAGTATGATGAACACTTTCGCCCCTGTGGTGAAAGAACTGAAGGCTGCATACGATGCAACCAGGACGAGGAAGACACACTGCTTCTCTCCGGAGACGAGGAACAGGATAGTATCCCTGAAGGTGAGCCAGCGGAGCCACCTGCAAAAAAGGGAAAGAGCAATGGCTCTATAACTTCCTCTAGTGTCCTTGTCGAGGACCTCGTTAAGGAAGTAACCGAAGATGAACAGACTGAGCAACCTCTTAATGAGAAGATATCGTCTGTTGTTGATAACATCCTGTCTTCTGGATTAAATGAGCAGGCTCTGACTAAACGAAAGGAAAAAGTCAAGAGCCCAGAAAATTGTAAACTCCTCCGAGTGACAAAGGTCAACTCTGAGATCTGGGAAATAGCTCAGAAAACAACAAAAAGCATGGATGCTCGCCTGCAGAAATTACAGGAATCACTGATCAAGGGCCTCATCCCTATCGCCAGGCTTACCGGAAACGTGGGAGAGGTCCTCGAGAATGGCACCACATTGCCTGCTCCAGACGAGCTATGGGAGAGTTTGTCTAACTCGGTCCTTCTGATCGCATCAGCGAACCACGACCTAAACATGTGCCGACGTGACCTGTTTAAGGTCGATCTGGACGACACTTATAAGGCCATCTGCAGCAACAAACAACCAGTGGAGTCAGAGTTGTTTGGTGATGACCTCACTGAGCGATTGAAAACTGTCAAAGAAAGCAAAAAAGCTGCAAAACAACTCACAAACAACAAGAGGAAGCGGAATGAGGAGTACTCGAGTCAGAGAACCTCCTACTCAAACAGGGGTTCTTTTTTATTCAATCGCAGGGGGCGTTTCAGTTACCAACAGGGACACCCCCAGAGGAGAAACAACTATCAGTACACTCAAAAAGACAACCGGAGCATGATGAATGCTCAAAAGGGGAAGAAATCTGTGCAACAGAAGTGAGCCCCACAACCGTAAGTCATTTTTATGATTTCCATGTTAGGGATGGGAAACAAAATTCCCCTATTATAGCAGGGAGAATTAAACGGTTTCTCACTCAATGGAAACAACTTACTCATGACTCTAGCATTTTAAATGCTGTTGTGGGATACAAAATAGAATTCTTTGTTACACCAGTGCAGTTTGCCACTCCAAGGCCAATTAGGTTTTCGCCACAAGAGACCACTAATGTGGACGCACAAATATCTAAATTCTTGGAAAAGGGAATCATAATAGAAAGCTCTCATGAAGAGGGAGAGTTTATCTCCAATATATTTTTAAGACCAAAGAAAGATGGGTCTTATCGTATGATATTAAATCTAAAGGATCTTAATATCTATGTTCCTTTTCACCATTTTAAAATGGATTCCATACACACTTGTTCCCAACTCATGAGACCGGGATGTTACATGGCATCTATTGACTTGCGGGACGCCTACTATTCAGTGCCTATTGACAAAGAACACCAAAAATATCTTAAATTTCTATGGCAGGGAACCCTATACCAATTTACATGCTTGGCTCAGGGGCTCTCATCTGCCCCCCGTCTTTTCACCAAGCTTATGAAGCCTGTATTTTCATACCTCAGGGAATTAGGCCATATTTCTAGTGGCTACCTGGATGATTCCTTTTTATTGGGATATTCATCCGAAGAGTGTCAAAATAACATCGATGATACACTATGTCTGTATCAAGATCTGGGGTTTCTGCCACATGAAGTCAAATCAGTGACAATACCCACCCAGGTTTTGCACCACCTAGGGTTTATTTTAAATTCCTTGGACATGACAGTCTCTATCTCCAAAGAGAAACATGAGAAACTCAAACTCTATGCCCAAAAAATCGTTGACATCAAATCACCCACCATAAGGGAAGTAGCACAGCTTATTGGTATGATGGTTTCATGTTTTCCAGGAGTAGAATATGGAGAACTTTTCTATCGTCAGCTCGAAATTGAAAAAGCTGAGGCACTTAAAGTTAATCACTGGGATTTTGAACAAAGCATGGTCTTATCTGAACTAGCAACATCAGATATTACTTGGTGGATTAGAAATGCCCTATCCTCTAAAAAGAGAATTGACCATGGGAAGATCGACCATATTTTATACACTGATGCTTCCAATCAGGGGTGGGGTGCTACTCTGAACGGCACCACAACTGGGGGTAGGTGGTCTACCTCAGAGGAAATCCACCACATTAATTATTTGGAGCTAAACGCAATTCTCTTAGGCTTACAGTCCCTTTGTATACATATGACAGACAATCACATCAAAGTTATGTCAGATAACACTACTGCTGTGGCATATGTACGTAACATGGGGGGCTCTCATTCCCTTCCATGTAACAACATGGCCAGGCAGATATGGGAGTGGTGTATCTCAAGGCATATATGGCTTTCTATTAGCCACATTCCAGGGGAAATTAATCTCATCGCAGATAAGGCTTCCAGGGTGTTTGATGATTCAACTGAATGGAAGCTTAATGTTGATGTTTTCAACAAGATAACACAGACCCTGGGAACACCTAACATTGATATGTTTGCTTCAAGATTGAACTATCAATTGATACCCTATGTTTCATGGCTGCCGGACCCTCAGGCCCTGGCAATTGATGCCTTCGCCCTAGATTGGACTAATTATTTTTTATATGCCTTCCCTCCTTTTAGCGTCCTGTCACGATTCTTGCAGAAATGGAAATAGACCAAACCCAAGCAATTTTGATTGCCCCCAATTGGCCAACTCAGCCATGGTACCCGAAATTGACAAGACTCCTGATACAGGAGCCACTCTTCTTACCAAAGCACAAGAGCAATGTGCACCTGCCTTTCAACCTAGAAAAGGGACACCCTTTGGGGAGACAACTTCGCCTAATGGCCTGTCTCTTATCAGGAAATCCCTCCAAAGTAAAGGAATTTCACAAGCAACTCAGGAAACAATCCTCAACTCTTGGCGGATTGGGACGCAAAAACAGTATAGAGTCTACCTCGAGAAATGGCAGTCATTTGCAGATAAATGGGCTGCGGATCCCCTTCACCCACCTGTGAACAAAGTACTGGACTTTCTCCAGGAACTCTATGAAAGGGGTCTAGGGTACAGTTGCCTTAATACTGCTCGAAGTGCCCTATCTTCATTCATAATACTGGAAGGCAATATTACTGTTGGAACTCACCCACTCGTACAACGGTTCCTAAAGGGAGTTTTTCAAATCAGGCCAGCTTTTCCTCGTTATGCATTTACTTGGGATACTTCGGTTGTTCTTAATTACCTTAAGACACTTCATCCTCCAAAGGATATGACTTTGAAGTACCTTACATATAAGCTTGTTATGTTATGTGCCTTAGTTACGGGCCAGCGTTGTCAGACACTTCATTTCATGAACTTGGGTCAGATGCACAGGGACTCAAATATGTCTTATGTTTTTCATATTGATCGCCTTGTTAAACAATCGGCTCCGGGTAGAGATCAACTTGTTTTAATTATACCTAGATTTTCTTCTGAGAGCCGGTTATGTGTAGCAACAGTCCTTGAGGAATATGTCAACTGTACCTCCTTATTAAGGGGGGAAGAGCAACAACTGTTCATTAGTTTTGCAAGGCCACACCAGGGTGTGTCCAAGGATACTATTTCCAGATGGATCAGGAGTGTTCTCCAAGAGGCTGGCATTGATACAACTGTGTTTAAACCACACAGTACCCGAGCAGCATCTGCTAGCAAGGCTAACAGCTGTAATGTTCCTCTAACTACAGTTATGAAAGCTGCCAGCTGGAGTAGCAACTGTGTGTTTAACAGATTTTACAACAAGCCAGTTGAGCCCAATGATCTCTCTGACAGTTTTAGTCATGCCATTCTTTCTGCCGCTATGTAAACATAGGCATAGAACTTGTTGTCATGATCAAGCTGTTGTTAAAGTAGCCTTACAGGTCTTACAATGTCAGATGTACTCTGTGGACATGTACAATAAATTGTGTTGACTGGTTCTTTGACCCCCTTTTTTTTGGGGGGGGTTTTACTGAGTGACCACATGACTTTAAAATCTCATGGAATCTCTGCGGTAGATGCCTGATAGAATTAGAAAATTAAACGAGACTTACCTGGAAGTTGAAGTTTGATTTGGATTCTATCAGGCATCTACAGAGCAGAGATTACATGCCCACCCGTTATCTTCAGTATCCTCCCTGCAGTACTTGCATACTGCACTATGTTTCTTTTTTATGGGTCCTCATGTGGACACTCCTTTCTTTAAAGGATGACCAACCGTGCGCATGCGTAGTATCTCATGTAATCTCTGCTCTGTAGATGCCTGATAGAATCCAAATCAAACTTCAACTTCCAGGTAAGTCTCGTTTAATTTTCTAATTTTGAAGCAAATTGAATTTAAAAATGTAGCTTTTAAACATAGGTGGATACAATATTTAATATCGAATCGCTGTGCCGTATACCATTCTAGCAGGAGGGGACGCATTATCTCCCATCCGCTGTCGCTAACACAAATGTTACCGTGAATGTTCCTTGGCCGGTATGAAAAGCGCCCACAGAGAGCGTCCGCCTAACATGATATGCTAAATAATAGGTGAGAATTTTTGACAAATGCACAAGTTAACTAACAGTGTAATTACTTCTTTATTTTGTTTGTTCTTACACAAATGATGGTTCAAAGAGAAAAATTAACTATTTGGCTATTCATTACATGCAATATATTTTATTGAAGTCAGTGTAGAAATAAGTTGGAGGTTTACGTTTAACAAACATCAGTTGGCCGACCAGTCTGTAGCATCTCCTCATCTCCAGCGCTGTTGATGTAGGCGTCAAAACACGCTGAATAGTAGTTGCTTTGGAGAAACAAAACAGAACACAGAACGAGTGACGTTTCGGAGTAAATTTCAAAAACTGGATGGCATTTACAGTTAATAATGTTAGCTTTGGCAAAATGTGCGAAACAGGAGCGCTTTGATAGACGGGAAGGGCGAGAAGAGCGAGTTGCGTCCCCCTTCTTCTCTGCTACCTGTACTTATGCCTCGCGCTACGCTCAAAAACAAATCGGAGAAAGAGACATGGTTTTCCACATATCTGCTGTATAGCTGACATTGAACCGAACTGAAATGGTCGATTTGGCAGCATCAGAACTAGTCTCCCACGCAGCCATTATTTGTCTCGTCACGCAACGCTCCTCAGGAGCATTGCGTGACGAGACAAATAACGGTGTGCGTGGGAGACTACATCAAAACATGTTTTTTATCATATTCCTTTACCTGTTACCACTCCAAGCAGGCTTTACAACAGCATATTCCAAATGCCACTGTGTTATTAATAGTAACCCATCATGGCTAACTTCCAGTTTCTTCAGTTTTCCAAGATCTTTGACAGACGGTGCAATAAAACTGTTGAGTGTAGCGCCCTGGAAATCGCGTCTGCAAAGATACACATGCATATAGCAATTCACGTGAAGTCAAGGGTTTAGATTTATTTCAAAGCACAAAAAGCCAATTGGTGAAAAATATACAGGAAGTAAAAAGGTCTGACGGACGCTCTTAATAACAATGGGAAAATATTGACATCGAGCGGAGAGGCGACTGTCCAGGGTGCGGAGAGGTGACTGTCCAGGAATCCATCTAGGGGGCTTGAGCAGTGGAAACAGTTCCCTTTCAAAAAGCTCAGCTCCCAACCCCCACCCCCACAATATGTCAGAAAATCATTCAGGTCAGTGTACATAAGGTAACATTCCTTGTCAAAGGACACTATATGACAGGATACATGGAGTACTATAACTTACTGGCCTTACGGCAGGCTCGGTTATTGTGCTTTACCGGTACCGGAGTTAATTGTAACATTGTCTGAAATTTGTTTCTCAAAATGCACTAGACGATTGCATTTTAGCGGTTATTTCAAAGAAAAAACATGGCCTTCGGCCACTCGGAACTTCTCAGTCCCCCAAACGAAAACTCCTAAAATAGAACCCTGTTGTCCAGTCAGTGGCCATTTCGGGGCAGTACGCAGCTCTTACAAGGTCTTCTCTGATTTGCTGAGAAAACAATAGAACAAACAACATACATGTAACAATGGACCCTAGCCCTGAAAACAATAGAGCTGCGTGATACCCAGGTCCAATGAAATTAGAGGTTGTTAAGAGCTGCGTGGTATCTGGCCATTTCACTGCAGAATGAAAGAACCGTCCACCTACTTGTTAAGGGTGATGTAACCAGTGGCTCCATTTTCTCCATGTATTCTAACTGTTACTCTTCCTTTGAAACTGCCAAATAATCCAGTTCCCGTCTTAAAATATACCGTGTAATGAAACACTGAAATGTATCAACAAATGTATATTAACACATTAATATGGTACAATAACATAAAGTGAATTTTGCTCTAAAAGAAACTACAATAGTTTCGATAAATAAATAAGCGGGGCCGTATGGTCATATTATAAAACAAAGTTTAGACGGTGTTCAACCCTGTTCGGCCTGGGGGGGGGGGGGGGGGGGGGGGGGGGGGGGGGGGGCGGGGGGGCGCTAACTTTGAACATGCATAACTTCTTTAATATGTATATAAACGTCATCAAACTTTGTGACTTTTCCTAAAATTTATCTGGCAACAATTTCATATGACAATTTTTTGATAACGTAACTTGATGTTTCCATGGCAACAAGATTTTGACAGCCATGTTTTTTGAAATTTGCATATTTATACCTTTGAATGAAGAAAAACAATGTTTATTGGTATAACTTTTATATTTTTACGTCCCCCCCCCCCCCAGGCTCAGAAACTCAAAAAAAGCCCAGGCTGAATAGGGTTAACAAAACCGCGGTCTAAACCAATTTCAATCTGGCCAACCCTAATATTTAAACTCTGTTTACTGTAAACAGTGTGAAGAAGACATAAAGCACAGACTAGAAAAAAAAAACATTTATCTACTTAAAATGATCCACTTATAAACAGATGTGAGGTCCATTAATTGTCTTCAACCGCGATCTAAGTTAGTCAGACTTCGTTTAAATAACCCGCGGCTTGAGTTTGTATAAAGAAAGTGTTCCAGTACTGTTTTGAAGGGAAGTTTCCAGAAGGTATTTTCCAAACTGCTTACGTAGATGGAAACGATCCATAGAAACTTACTACAAAAAGGACTCCTTGAGTTTGTATAAAGAAAGTGTTTTCCAGTACTGTTTTGAAGCCGGAAGTTTCCAGAAAGTATTTTTCAAACTGCTTACGTAGATGAAAACGATCTATAGAAACTTACCACAAAAAGGACTCCTTGAGTTTGTATAAAGAAAGTGTTTTCCAGTCGTCAGTCCTTTGCTTTTGAAGGCGTTAAATCCCATTGAAGGAGTCACCTGATTAGCATAGGTGCACCAACCCCGCTCGAAATACACCATACTCTTGCAAGGATATGCACGGAAAGGGCAGGTAGTGGAAATTGACTCCATAAAGTATTCAATGGCCCTTCTATGATCGCAGAAGTCGTTACCTATAAAATCTAAAGAAATCAGAGAATATTTTCAGTTAAATTGTTTAGTACCACAGTGGTGGATCTAATCATTAGCATGACAGTGTTTTGGAAACCCGATCTTATGTACACTCAAAAAAGTGATTCATCAGGTGTCCAAACACCTCAAAGTCGGTAAAAATACTCGGCTGCACCTCGTGGTTTCAACCAACTTCTCGGTGTTTGGAAATCCTTATGAAACACCCTTCCTTGTGTCTGTTGTATTAGCTAAGGAACTAATTTTTACTAAAAACTAAACTTAGCAAGTGATAAGTAATACTCAATCCTTGAATTATATTGCATACCCCATACAATCATCCTTCCGATTAATTACTCTATCCACTCATTGACAATCACCATTAGTTATCACTCAATGAAAAACGGGAGGAAAGGCGTTCATACCTTCCAGTAAGACACACCCTTTTTACCCCTCCGTTTGGAAAGAAATCGAGATGTCCCAATTCTCATACCTCCCAGTAAGCCACACCCTTGTTGCCGAGCCCCTCCGTTTGGAAAGAAATTAAGTTGTCCCAATTCTCATACCTCCCAATAAGCCACACCCTTGTTGCCGAGCCCCTCCGTTTGGATAGAAGTCAAGATGTCCCAGTTCTTGTTCTAGTCCATTGTTGTCTGAGTCTGTGTGAATGACGTCAACAAGTTGTGCATCTCTTGAATCCAGTCTAATTTCAGGTTTGTCGCCCACAAAGTATTTGCCAACTGGATCCAATCCTAAAAGAAAGATGGCAGGAGTATAACAATTATAACTAAATACCTTATTAAACCTCCTTTGGCCAAAAATAATACAGTGACTTTTACAATCTGAAAATTATATAAATAAAATTTTAAAAATCTTAAATTTTAAAAGTTTGATGTTTAACGTTTAATTGTTAGATTATTTATTTTTTTGTATTTGTACATTTATATTGGTAGATATTGGTAAGCTTGATAACGGTCGGTAAATTTATTCCCACAAATAACGGGTATGTACGCATTTTTAGTAATAGCCTATTTTTTGTTGAATTTTTGTTTTAAATTGTTCCAGTTGAAAGAGATGATATAATGAAATAATGCCAAGCCAATGAAGAACAGTGCTCGTTTAGTAGATAACAAGCACTAAGGCCCAGTTCAGACGCCGAACTTTTCATGAGCCGAACTTAATTCAAATTTGGACCGACCCAAATTAACAAAAGTACGCCTGTTGATTCAGACGCCGAACTTAATTAGCCGAACTTAATTCAGTTTGAAGAGAAACAAATCGAAAGGACAGATATTTTCAGGCATCGTATAAATAATTTATACGAGAAACTGCATGTAAAATAAGTTATAATAACTTTTATGCATTAGGTTCGGCTCATGAAAAGTTCGGCGTCTGAATCAAAGCCGTTCCAAAGCCGAAATTCCCGGCTGAGCCAGGCGGGAAGAACGGCTGAGCCGTTCCAAATTCAAATAGCCGTTCTTAACTGATTCAGACGCCGAACTTTTCATGTACTTAATTCAAGGTATTAGATTAGACTCATGAAAAGTTCGGCGTCTGAACCGGGCCTAAGTTTAAAAAGAAAAACATTTTGATACTAAATGTGCGCGAGCCCATGCGCGCAATAATGACGCAACAAATTATGCTCAGTAGAGATGCGCAATGCAATACATGGCAGTCAGCCAGAACCAATAACTGATTAACTATCTTTCAGTCCAGCTTCTTCCGTTTGAATTTATTGATTTAAAAAATAACTAATTAAAATAAATAAAATTGTGATTTTTCTTCACCTGTTATTCGCCCAAGTGGAGTTTCATTTTTACCAAGATTTTTCCCGGCATGACCAGCGGCATGTGCACCAAGATCAAATCCCAGGATGTAAAATGCATCAGTGTTGGTGTTGGTACTGTTTACTAGAAACTTAATCAACTCTGCTATTTGAACACCCACCATACGGGTATTCCCAGAGGCTTGTTCATACGGGCTCTTTGCGCCAGTTGACCAATCAATGATGATTATGTTGACATCTTCTTGTTTTAACAGCGCGTTTTTCATTACGTTAATCCAGGGAACATCCGAATTTTCTGACAATAAACGGTTACATTATAATTAAGTCAACATTCGTTTAACTTGGCTTGCCATGGAAAAGAGAATGCAGTAAAAACATATACACGCAACGATTGCTTACCTTTAAATCCATGAACAAGAATCGCGGTGTTTTTAGTTCGGTTATAATCAGAGGCTTGTAGTTTTGCGACATCAGAATCATCTATGATCTGCGACACTGTGGGATGGGCTCGTGTGAATACTCGGTATGTTATCCCTACAAACGATGGAGACTGGGGCAAAAGCACCAAGGGGTTGTCAAAAGGAGGATCGTCACTGAAGCATCCATATTTGGAATAACATACTTGTTTAGCTAACCGTGAAAAAAAAAATAAATAATCAATGCAAAGGCTCCTATGAGACAACTCGTGAATACGAAACGCTCTAAATAAAGGATTATGCACACTTTTGGGCCCTCCCCTCCCCTAGGCGTTTTACTCCACCGACACCCACCCCCTGCGTCTAACTCCTCACCTTCTCCTTCCTCCAAAGCCGTCCCCATGGGAACGGTAGGTGAAGGTGGCCATTACATATCGCATGACCTAGCTTCTCGGGATTTTTATGCCTAAATTTAACTATATAAACTGCTAACCCCAACCTCAACTGAAGGCTAACCAGTTACTCCGTTATATATTCTCATTAAGGTGTCCGACCTCCCTCTGAGCTATAACATTTAGACTCAACCCCGTCAGAGTGTCCCGGCTAATATATCGTGTTTTCATAGATATGGCCAGGCGCTGGGTTGAAGGAACGCGGGCGCACAAAACGGCTTGCTTTATTATCTTAAAATAGGGAGAACAAAATCGCCAAAAGTGATGAAAGCAAAATAAAATAACGGCTGAAAAAGTAATAATTCCACAAGAATAGAGGTTTTGCACGGCAGCCATGTTGCATGGCAGGAACAATGAAAATGTTTTGCATTAGAAAGAACATTCTTTCCCATAGGGAAAAGAATCCATTGTTCCTGCCATGCAACATGGTTGCCGTGCAAAACCTCTATAGCAAAATCGAGCGAAGGATCCAGCGATCGAGTGATCAAGCGCTCGAGTGAAATTTCTACCCAAATGCTATAACTCGTTCAACGCTTCGCGTATTCACGAGTTAAAAGGAAGAGCAATATTTAAGTGTACTGACCAATCACAGCAGTCGTAAACAATCCAATGAACCAATCAGAGCTCGAAGCAATTACATGTAGGCGGCGCCAAGCGCGGGAAGACGCGTGTGAGTAAGTCACGATTGGTTTTGGTTTTACTTCTGATTGGTCGAGAAAGTGGCGCGAGATTTTTTAGCCAATCACAAAGCGTAGCAATGCAAAACCAAAGCAATTGTGTAATTACTTTCGACACTCAATTGAAAACTGCTCTATGACAGATTATTTTCATTTGCTTGTTGAAATCTACATGGCGTTCTGATAAGAAAGTCGAAAAAAGTTTTTCTATATCGATTTTTCTTGTCCGTGATTTAGCCGTCTAAAAACGTGAAATTTCACTTCCGGTGGGTTACAAAACCGCGCAAGACGAAAGTGGAAATAGTACGCTGTGACGTCAATACAAGAATGCCAGTGTCGTGCGGTTTCTCAGTTCCTCCGTTTTTGGGTGCGTGTTGCTACAACCGTAGACAACACACCTTAATAGAACTATGTTTCTTCCTCAGGGCGGACCAAAAATGTGAGGAACCAAGAAACCTCGACACCGGCATTCTTGTATTGACGTCACAGCGGACTATTTCCAGTCTTTCTTCTTGCGCGGTTTTGTACCCCACCGGAAGTGAAATTTCACGTTTTTAGACGGGTAAAACGCGGAAAAGAAAATCGATATCGAAAAAACTCTTTTCGATTTTCTTATAAGAACACCATGTAGCAAATATAAAATCTACCATATATACTTTAAACCGTCATTAATGTACTATTAAATCCACAAAGAAACAGTCGAGTGCAAAATTACAACTCTCCGAAGTTATATGAGATAGCATACAGGCCTGTAGCCAAACCAAAATAATTACCCCAAACTACCCCAAATTAAAATCAAGTACTGTTTTTAAACGCAAAATGTTTATAAAACATATAAGAGAAGATATCAAGTAAAACTTGAAAGAGAAGAATAAACCATGCATAATCACGGTTTTAGTGAGTTTTCTAGACTGCAAAACAGTCGTTTTTTTTCCGCTGCCTCGCTCACAAACGCGCGAAGCGCTGAAAGCATCTGAAGCGTGGATACGCCTTACACGCCCGTAGGGCGTGTGAGGCGAGTTTTTTTAGCGTCTCTCCCCAGTCCCACTGTCCATATTTACACTCGCTCCTGACCTTTCGTTCAAAGACCGCGCGCATTCGTATGACCAACGCAAAAAATACGACTGTTTTGCAGTCTATGAGTTTTCCAAAACACAAGGTGATAAACTGTAATAAAATTGGCCCAATTTTATCATGTTTCAATCCATTTTCATCCTGGCCATCTACAACCCAAGACACTTATTTTTAATCTTAGAGATGTAGTAGAATAATTTTAAACAAAACAAGACCATTATTTTTGTGTTTCCACTGAGCTACCTCTAATATTCTGCCATTGAATATGCTCTACTTTAAATCGATTTCTGTACTAATGCATGATGTTGCAAACCATTCTGTTCCATCTAATATTTCTGACCTTTTCATCCGCTCAGACCAGATTCCGATTCACACTCACGACACCAGATTCTCAGCCGCTGGCAACTTTTATGTCAAAAATTCTAGAATTAACCAACAATTACACTCCTTTTCTAGAACTGGAACTAGAATTTGGAATAATATACCTATAAATTTACGTAACCAAAGCAAAACATGCTTTAAGTCCAAGTTAAACAGATTACTATTGGAGGTCTTGGAGAGTGAGGATATCTATGTTGATGTCGAATTTCTTTGTACCAGTCTTCGTAATTTTAAAACACTTAATTGACTTTAATCTGCATTTTATTACCCCTTCTCCTTAATTTATATGTTTATTTTTATTTCTATTATTAATTTATTTGTTGTTGTAACTAAGGGCCTGGTCGCACTACAGTCAAAAACAAAAATTAGCCGGTACAAAATGACATAAAAACAAAAACATTCCACAAAAAGAGTGTCCCACCGGAGCGGTTTCTTTTGTTTTCCTCGATTTTTGCACGGGCTAATTTTTGGTTTTGACTGTAGTGCGACCAGGCCCTAATCATAAATTATCCATTCCTTATTTTCGTATCTATTGTTATCAGTCATTTATTTTATAGTGAGCTTCTGCAATTGTTTAGTGCGCAGCAACCCGCCACGATTAACTCTAGTTATTTGCGGGTTGCTAGTATATTTTGTTTTATTATTTGAAAATAAATCGTGTTGTTGTTGTTGTTGTTGTTAGCTACATAAATATAATTGGCCACTCCGAAAACTACCATAATACTCTTTTATGCGCATGCTCATCCTCACCGGGGTGTAATTATTCAAGTCTCCTTAATTTGTTAGAATGGCACAATGGAATTCAGAGTACATGTAAGAACGCTAGGACGTAGCATTGTGTGTTCGCATACAAATGTGCACCGTATGCAAATTGCCACGAAGTTGAAGCATAGCACGTGTAGTTCGTGCTGAAAACAAAAGAAATTGGAAAAATGAGGCTTACATCAAGCAACACCCAAACCTTTAGAATATTATAGTTTTTAATAGTATTTGACCTTTTCGGTTCCGGGCTCATAGCTGAATATTTCAGAGGCAGAACATTTTAGGGAAAGAAATTTTATCCCTCGAATTTACTAGCTGCTTCATCCCCCGGGGGAGGGACTCCCATATAAAAATGACGGGGGTGCTCGTCGTACCTTTTACGGGTCAAAATTTGTACAGTGGAACCCCGTTAATACGGTCACCAACGGGCCATGAAAATTTGGCCGTATTAACGGGATGGCCGCATTAACGGGGTTTCATTATAAGAAAATGTATGGGCGCGCGTTTCGCCGGGACAAAAAAAGTGACCGTAATAACGAGGTGACCGTATTAACGAGGTGACCGTAAGGCGGGTTCCACTGTAGATTGGTACCGCTTAGGGTACTAAAATCTAAAATGGAGCCGAAAAAATTTTACAGAATATGGCATGTGTTGTTTTAGAATTGGTACCTCTTAGGGGTAAATATTTTTGAGCCACGCCCATCAAACGAGATTCTAGTACAAAACTGAATGCAAGGCTGGCACTACGGCAAAGGGCAGATTTGTATTTTCACATTCAAGTGACGCCTGGCACGAGATATTTCACAAGGAAGATCCGGCAACTACCAGCACGTTTAATTTCTGCGTCGTGTGGACCTCTGCATTCAAAGGTTTTTCTATGAGATTCTAGTACCTTTCAGGGTATATTTCGAAAATTTCCGACGAGCACCCCGTCATTTTTATATGGGAGTCCCCACCCCCCCCCCCCCCCCCCCCTTTATCCTTTCCGAAAATTATATATAGCTAATAAAATAGCAAGAAACCGTATACGAGAATCTCGCTGCTTGTACGCTGGATCCCTCCCCCCGGGGGGGGGGGGGGGGGGGGGGGGGAGAAAGGGGGCGTACTCCCATATAAAAATGACGGTGGTGCTCGTCGTACCTTTTAGGGGTCAAAATTTGTACATTGGTACCTCTTGGGGTGCTAAAATTCAAGATGACCCCCGTTGGAATTATCGCGGTACCTTTTAGGGTATCCCCCCACTCCCGGGGGGGCTGGATCCTTGAGGATCTGCTTCAGCCAAAAAAAAACATTGAATATAAAACTTTAAAGCAAAGCAGAAAACAGCGTACATTATGGTACAAAATTTAAGCTGGGCAGACCAGCCTTCTTCAGGTATAAGATGTTATTAGCTGTACAATATGTTATACGATGTTATACAGGGATACAAACTTGAACATAGTGAGCAAAGCTGATATTGGCCATGTATTCGCTGAGGGATGGTTTATGTCTGTCCTCACTTTCTTTATCGCGACAACGACATGATATTTCAAATTCTTTGCGTATTACTCATGGTCACGCGCCGCTGTGACGTGGGTCAATTGGCAAACATTTGGATTCGAGCTCTCTTTGTTGCCATCACCACGTGCGATTTGGTAGAGAATTGGCGTTCGCGCTAGTTTTTCTATCTTTTTGCTGCTACACCGTGCTGACGAGACCCAACCAGGTCGAAACAGCTGTCCACGGTTGCATTTTGGCTTTCAGTTTGAGATCTATCATGTCGTTGTCGCGTTAATTGTTCTACGTAGTATCAGCTTTGCTCACTATGTTCAAGTTTGTATTACTATTTTTGGCTGATCAGATCTTCTATAGATCCTACGTATTCCAGCAGCATTTTCGTTCGCGGTCCTTTGCTCCTTGTTCTACTATTATACAGGGAGAATTTCACAATACAAAAGAATTCGGTAATACAGGATATGACGAAATAGGAAATAAAAACCAAAAAGTATTACATTTCATCACGTTTGTTCATGCCGTGCATGTGGATCGGAAGCATCACCTTTATAGATAAAATAAGATTCCCTGGCTTTACGACCTTTACGTATCGAGTCACGGGAAGTGTTAATAGTTTCTAAAGGAATTATTTGCATGTCGGAGTTAGAATGATTAGGATTAGAAAGAAAATGTTCTGCAGCAGTAGTAGGTTTAGATTTGATGTTAGTTTTGTCAACTGACCGTCTGTGTTCGTTAAATTTGTCTCTGAGTCGTCGTTTTGTTTCCCCAATATACTGCTTGTGCCCGGGGAGGGGGGGGGGGGGGGGAGGGGGGAAGGGGGGGTACTCCCGACAATGTAGGATAGGTGTGTGCCGCCAAGGTTCTCAAATCCTGACCCTATTTAAGGCTAGAAAATCCAGCTTTGATACCCTTTTTAAGGCCCAGTTTTAACAGGAATATGTAAGGACCACAATACCAAAAATGCCAAAAAAGATACCCTATTTAAGGACTGAGCACCTAAAAAACCCTACCCTATCGGGCGGCACATACCGAAATAGCGTATATAAGGGATGCCCCCCCCCGGGTGCTTGTGACAGCGAGTGCATTGTATCATATAAATGAGGTTTCTAGTATTACAAGTTAGTGTGAGAGGTGATAGAAAAGCGTTTCGCCAGTAGAATAAAAAAGGTAATGTTGAAGACCGTTAGTAATGTAAGGACAAGTAGCACAATCTTGTCCATAGCGGTAAGAACCAATTAAGCGGAAGATTACATTCATTAGATTTGTTTTTAGGAAGTTGTGATTTAACTAGAAGGTCACAAAGGTTAGAGCAACGAAAGGTGGATATTTGAAGATGGATTTGCAGTGGTCAGAGGAAAGTAAGATGTTAAAGTGTTTACGTATGATATTAGAAATGTGAGAAAAGAGTGCCAAAGATCAAATTTTAAGAATAACTTAGATAAACTATAGACCTTAGCTTACCTTGTGATATGGAAAGTAACAAAACAGAGATAAGTATTTTCTGATCAATCTGATACATCGCGCTGGCGAAAAAAGACACGTGTTGCTGAGATCGCAAGAGAACTTGGAGCAATACTAGGGTCAGTAATGTTACATTGGAAATACTGAGAAACGTAGAGTATTGCACTTTTATCATTGCACGGAACGTGACACTTTTCAAGGTTACCATGGTTACCAGATGAAACTTGCTTTATCGTCCACGCAGGCGGTGTGCGTCACGAGATTTGACCAATAGCAAGCCGTTGTTTAAACAATAGTCCTCGCGGCAAACAAGAAGCTATTTCAGAGCGTGGAGTTGAAGAAATTGTTCCTTTTTAACGATTTCAGCGATGTCAATTAAAAATGTTTTCAGGCAAAATTAAAGAGAAATATCCCTTCTCCGTCATGGCTACAATTAAATGTTACATTCGAGCACAATGACTGCCTTAGCTGATCTCAAAGTAAACCTACTTGGTTCAGTTGCCACATTATCGTAAACTGAACTTTCACACCTTTTCTTAGACTTCTCATTCCTTTACACGTTTGTTTTTCGTCAATAATTTGGGACATACAGTTAATTTAGCCTTTCTTTTTTGAGAATTTCGGGGTCTACCCGGGTCTACCCCTTTTAGTTTTCTTGGTTGAAGCCGTTCAAAATTGATAAGTTCATATGCAGGATGATGATTGGCAGATATAAATATCGTTTGGGTCACGATACGTATTGTTTGCAAGAGCCTGAATTAAAATAAATTTCTTTTAAAGGGAAAATATCACCGGTTTTTATCGTCACTTTGAAAAGTCAACAAAACATATTCGCCAAAAGTGCTGAAAGCAAAGAAATATGGACTAAAGAAACTGTTGATGTAATTTGTAGCGCGACACCGTGACACGAAATGATAACTGGGAAACACACGAGATAAAAAAAATAAATATAGTTTATATCAATCATAATTTTAATTAGTTTTACCAGACGCATTCCAAATATGTACATTAAACAGTACATTGCATGCTTGTTGACAGATCGCTTTGTACTTGTTATTGACTTTTGTTCTAAAAAAGCGCCAGTTGTCTTTGAGAGAAAGAGAGTCGACATGTACTGTGATATTGTGAAGTACGGTCGTCTAGGCATTCGCGACAGAGCGCCAGACACAATATTAAGAATGGCAATTTTGATTTCTTGACAATAGGTTCGCGGATCGGCGGATTTGGCCTTGAAAAGCGCATGGATTGCGGATTTTAGCGATAAATAAAGCGGATTCGCGGATTTGAAAATTACCGTGGATCGCGGAGCAGCCGAAAATTTTGGCCCGGATTCCGGACTTTGTCTATCTAGAAGTTCGGATTGTGGATCTGATC
Organism: Dendrophyllia cribrosa; assembly: GCA_024195265.1. Classification (NCBI taxonomy): domain Eukaryota; kingdom Metazoa; phylum Cnidaria; class Anthozoa; order Scleractinia; family Dendrophylliidae; genus Dendrophyllia; species Dendrophyllia cribrosa. The sequence continues at coordinate 9,062,944 of JAJLRJ010000013.1, read as the reverse complement.
ATTAATTTTTTGGTCGGCCTTGGACGGTATGGTGTTTTCCAATTTCACCAGCAAAGGCAGAAAACTTCGAGTAAAATCTAAATACTGCACAAGAAAAACAAAATATGTGCAATATATTTATACTGCGGAAACTTTTCAAGTAATGCGGATCCGGATTTGAACGAAAATAACGTCGGATCGACGGATCGGGCTAAACTAACTCGGATCGGCGGATTTGCATACCCCTATTCGCCCCCCTCTTAAATCAGAAACAGAAACTTCAGAAACTTGATGAATTATTGATATTCTCCAAGCTCCGCTTGTTTGACCGATATTGTTGTAATTGGGTTTATATTCGTTTCATATACGAAGGACATGAATAAGCCAAGAGGATAAAAAGGACAAAAAGCCAAAGAAAGCGAAGAAAGCGTATGGGACTTGTATTTCAATGTCTGTCACTGTTGTTATCGCCTCGAATCAGTAATTTAATCATCATTGTAATACCTTTATTATAAATGTTTAGGTTCATTTAATCTTCTTTCTCTCTGGAACGAGGAAGTTCAATTGCCTATATTGTCTTCTTGTCTTTCTTTTCTATTTTAAACGTAACATTATATAACCGTATTGGCTTCTGTTATTATTATAGCTACACAGACAGCAAGTAATGCTGATTATGATGTATATCGTGCTTGCTCATACCACTGTTTCACAAATCCCCTGAGTGGCGGATCTTGCCAACAAATACTGACTCCAAAAGGGCCGAAAATGTTTTTTAGCCTCTGACATTTTCACTTTGCATATTCACAAAATGACTCAGCTGTAGCTTTCGGAAACACTTGAAGCATGATTTTGCAAGGCCCCTTCTAGCTACAATAAAACTATGACGCGACAAAAAAGCAGATGTTGGCACGGTAAATTGATAATTCTGATTGGTGAACAACTTATAAAATAGGGTCCTGGTCCGTATAGCTCCAGTGAATTCAAAACGAGTTCTTTTACTGCTGTTTACCTTGAGGATCTTTAATACTTGCTATGCAAACACCGTAAACACCGTAAGAACTGAAAATTATACAAAAATACGCGATAAGAAAATCTACGCATAAATTATTACGCTTGATAACGAAAAAGTTAGAAATAAAGAGCCTTACAACTGGTTTGAAAACCAAAAATGCACAGTAACATTGACCTATGAGTTATTTGAATGAAAATTACAATAAATAAAGCAATCATGTAAAAAACGAGAATGTTGTGACTGTTACAATAATACGAATAAAAGCGCTTAACTAATCGTAGTTAATTAAATAAATACCTTGGTTCTGCCCTGAGCAATCACTGAAACTAGTAACTTGAAACTTGTTGTTTTAGCAACTAAACTTGTAATCCTTGCTTGCAACTTTTCGCTTGCAACTTTTTTCTTGTAACTTGCTTGTAACCTTTTTGTAACTTTTCTTGCGATTTGCTTGCGACAACGCAAAATTTTGTATTTTAAGTACTGTCGTGTACACTATCGTGTGCTTAAAATGTACGCGCGATAAATTGCGACAATGGAAAGATCTCGAAAGATCTAGAAACGTAATATAGAACTTTCTCTTAAATGACAAATCATAACTGGAAAGGGTAGCGTTCCTTTGATAAATAAAACGCAAATAAACTAAAGATAATTAATTTAGTAATTATGTTTCTGCTGTAGCTACAGTCCGGTCTGTTGCCAAGTGTTTAAGCACGTTTTTGCGATTACCGGATGACATAAAGCAAACTCTGATTGGCTGATATATTAAGCTTCCGCTATTTGCTGAAGCATTTGCCTTCGTGCGTGTTGTCTTGCAGACACAGGAAGGATCGAAGGGTGGAAATCATTTTTACGCATCCAAGTTACTGGTTTCTACCCGGGGGTTTCTGTAACTTACTTGTCGTGCTAGAAAAACTCACAACGCTTCAACTATGGCTGTTATGGTGCGTACTTGTTGTTGTGGCTGCGACTTGAAGACAGGCATTCTGCTTATCGCTATCCTTGGCTTGGTAAGTAGATATCACATTTACTATCGGGCGCAATTCACGCATTGAATCCGGATTCCTTAAACACTGCAGAGAAACGTACAATTTTCAACCCAAATGCTAGAAGCATATAATTATATCTCCAATCGTTTTTGTATATCGCCACCGAAAGTAAACCGATGTAGTCAGTAACCGATGTCTGCGATGTGATAACTGTTCGGTTTCGCAACATTATCGTCAAACGTGACGATATTAGAAATTGGATGAGTTTTATCCAGCGGTGGAAATTTGTATGTCACCACTACAGTGCATGACTATCTTGACTGATCGACTGCCAAAATATCCCTTCTTACTCATTTTATCTACCTCGATTGAACTCGACTGTGCTTAAATTTCCTCCACTGTTTATTCAAAGTTCATTCGCTTCGACGCAACTCGTTTATATTATCGACTCAACTCGACTAAGCATTGATTTTTCCACTCTTCACGACATAAGTCATTCACCTCGACTCAACTCGCGAACGACATCACTTCATTAGAAGCCTTCCGCTTTAGACGGAAACAAGCATTTTTGTTCATTGAGCACTTTATATTGAATATTCAAAATCTACAGTTATTTCTTCAGTTTCTTATTGTGTATGCAATCAAATGAAATGTTTTAACCCCTGTTTTGAAAGCTGCCAAAACTCGAAGGCCAAATTACAAACTGAAACGCCTAGTCGGTATAGTCGAGCTGAGGCCAATATCAAGTATGAAATGGCGGGCTAGTTTGATGGTGAAAATGATCTCCCTGGGGGTGGAGGGGGTGGGGGTGTTTGATGCTAAACTTTCCACATACAGAAAAGAAATAAAAACGACCTGTTCTCACAATTCTGAGTTGATCGTTCTTGCCTTAAATAGGCGGTCATTTTTTTATTTTATACCCTTAAATACACCTATCCAAAATTGACTTGAGTACCCCCCCCCCCCCCCCCCCCCCCCCCCCCTCCCTCCCCCGGGAAATGATCATGCTACTGTGTTAAAATTCAATTACTGCCTATTATCGTTATTGGAATCATAACTTCTTGCATGAGTTCAGCTCTGTAGTTTATTCTGTTGTTGAGTTGAATGTCATGAACTATGGGGCGCCGTTTGTAAAAAAATTATTTATTTTACAAACGGCGCCCCATAATGAACACTGATTTTCTGTGCGTAATGTATTTCCGCTCGAGTTGTGTTGCGTGAATGTCATGGACACTGATTTTCTTGCCATGCACGAGGCACAGTCTGTGTGTAATGTATTTCCCCTCGAGTTGTGTTTTCACGCCATTGCGTGCGTCGCCTCTTTTCAAACATTCAACACGTTAGAACGATTTTCGTATGACTTTGGAAAACGGCTTCCCTAACTATTCGCGATTTGTTTCATTCGTTGAGTCGCAGGTATCAAAATAAGCTTTGCTCGTTTTCCTGCTGAAAATATCCCTTATATGGAAAGACGCTTGTTTGATTGACCTATCAGAATGCTGAAAAGCGAGTGACGTCAAAGAAAATAGCTACTATTTGATATTTAGCTTGCAATTCGTTCGCTTTGCTTCGCCAAAATCCGGGCGCGTTTAAAGGTTAATTTATAAAATACGTTAAACGTTTTTTTCTGAATTTTGCCAGCGGGCAGAAATTCAATGATTAAAGTGTAAAGCACTGAAAAATTGAGCTCGATATACTAGACACTCTTTGTGCTATGCTGTTTTCAATACCCGCGATTTTACAAAGAATATTAGGTGGCTCATTAGCTTCTGCCATCCAGCAATTTTGCAGCTTTGGATAGCTGATACTTTCTAAATATTAAACACAGAGAGCTAAATATTGGGTAGATTCGGCTAAGTCTAACAAGCCCTTTTAACTTTTGAAGTCAATTCGTATTTAGCATGATGCCTTCTCTTTGTAAATTCGTATGCTAATAAGATATTTCATTGTAATAAATAAACATAATATGAAACAACAACTATTCTACATTTGTGTCTTTTTAATAGATCAATTCAGGTTATGGAATCTATGCAGGTTTCAACGAAGCGAAAATACTTAATGAATTCAAGGACGATTTAACGAAGAGAGTGGACAGCCCAATATCTGACAAGTATTATCAAGGTTTTTTGAGTGTTTCCTTTGCCCGTTAACAGCCAATCGCGCCAAAAATCAAAATTCCAGAAAAATCCCAAATTTCATTTTTATACCAAATATTTAAAGCAAATAGTACCATGCAAAAGTACTGACGAAGGGGTTTCATTTGAATGGTCGCACCATAGGATTCTGTTGACAGACCCAAAAGTTAGAACTACATTACATGTTATGTCTCCATATTAATAAAATGGTTAAATCTTTTCTTTACGTCTTCGGCATTTTTCGGCAAAATTAAGATACAGTGTAAAAAATGTTACGGATTGATCTTCAACCCATCCACAATGTGACACATTACGTTACACGTTCTTCGTTTTCATTTACACCTAATTGAAGAAAACGTTCTCGAAAAAAATAACACAAATCATAAACCATACGACACGACACGATGGAACACTGAGAGCAAGACTAATAAGGCTTGTTAACGAGCTTCATTCATCAGTATTTAAGATATATTCATCCTTTGAATCTACTGACTTTGTGCAGACTGTGTTGTAATAAAATGTGTAATTTATCTGAAAACACAAGACAGTTTACCACTTGTTTTCACCCAACAACGTTTTTAAACCAGCTGGTGTATATGTTTTACATAACGGACATTGATTACAAAAGTATTCTGTTAAGCCTGGCTTTCATATGTCGTGAAAATCCTAGACGATCAGGGATTTCTCTGTTTCCCGACTGTCCCAGATTTTGCCGACTTATGAAAACACGAAATCGTAGACATACCCGATCATCTGGGATGGTCGGGGACAAATCGGGAAATTCGGGAGCGTTTGTATTTTCCCGACGCGTCCCAGATTTCTGTGATGTCATGATCGGCGGTTTTCCCGACATATCGACAAAATCTGGGACGATCGGGAACAGCAAAATCCCCGAGTCTTCTGGGATTTTCCCGACATATGAAAACCAGGCTCCGCTTAAAGCGCGTTACAGACGAGCAAGTTTTCTATGGCAAGTGTCCATGACAAGGTTTACTTGCTCGTGTGTATGAACAGCAAATTTTCTTTGACAAGTTGTGCCTTGTCAAGTTCTATTTGCCCGTGTGAACGAATAAACAGGGACCGCGGAGCAAGGTGAAAAGTGGGAGGGTTGACAATTGAAAATAATTTTTTCATATTGAAAATCGAAAAAAAGTGGGGGCTGGGGCGCAAAAAAGTGGTGGGGCCGCAGCCCTACCAGCCCTTCCCCCTCCGCGGTCCCTGATAAACATGTTATCTGTGACAAGTTTTCTTTGTAGCCAACAATATAATTGTACAGTGGACGAAGAAAACACAACGCCATTTTCTTTAAGCACGTTATAGACGAGCAAGTTTTCTATTACAAGTTTTGCCTTGACAAGTTTTACTTGCTCGTGTGTAAGTAAAAACATGCCAAGTTTTCCTTGTTGAGCATACAGACAAGTTGCCTTGTTCAAAATCTAGCATGCCAGCTTTTGAACAAGTGCACTTGACAAGGGAAATCTTGACAACTTTCTATTTGCACACGAGCAAGTAAAACTTGTCAAGGCAAAACTCGTTATAGAAAACGTACTCGTCTGTATAACGTGCTTTACCTTTTAAAAACAATGAATTTAAAATACTTTAACTAAAAATTAACCCTTTTATTCCGAGAGATGTAGTGTAGTCCTAACTTTGTGGATGCGGTGAAATCTTATAGTGTCCAATCGAATGAAACCTCTTAAGCGGTACTTTTACACGGTACCATTTGGTTTTTCAATATTTTATAGAACGAAATTTGGGTTTTTCTGAAATTTTATATATTTGGCACTCATGGGAGTTAAAAGGTTAACACTGAGACTTTTTTTATGCTCAAATAGGCCATTTCCGAGTTGCCTTTAGCCTCTCTATCAAAACGAGGCTAGGTGCGAAACCTTTCATATGAAAATGAGTTTTCATTCACATGCAAATAAGTTTTATTTGCATGTGAATCAAAACTCATTTTCATATGAAAGGTTTCGCACCTAGCCTCGCTTTGATAGAGAGGCTAAAGGCAACTCGGAAATGGCCTATTACACCTTGGATTAACATTAGTGTATAAGTGACATGCGGCGGCTACATTGATGCCTGTAATGAAAGTGAATGTTTCTTCTTTTTCTTTTTTCAGTTGTTATCAACCTGGACTACACTGCAATAGCCATCAGTGTGGTGTCTCTTCTGGCTTCTGGTCTGTTGCTTGGATCTTATGGCACGGTAAGAAGTCAATTTTATACCGAAATTTTCTACTATGCTACGGTTGTTGTTGTTTTTTTTGTCCCATAACAAGCGGCACATGTACAGCTCTCGTAGGTGCATTTGCCAGCTGTGTTTGTTTTATTATTGCCTTACCGTATTGCTTTTGAAAATCGTGGTCAGTAAAAAATTCTCCTTTGCATAACCGCAAACTTGACAAGCAATAAAAGTCGAGTAGATGGTCTTTCCTTTCCTTTTTTTCGCTGCTCGGATCAGAAATCGAAAAACGTAGTGCCTTTCTAAAATGCTTGCGCAAATGAAAAATTTATTGAAGATGACGAATTTCATTGCATGCGCGATTTCTTTGCTGCAAAAATGAATCTTTTTTTGCCTTCATTGGCGCATTAGGACTTCAACACGGTCAAAGTGTGTAATTCATTATACTGATTCATTTATTGATCCACACATGATTGGTTTTGTTTTAAAGGTTGGGTCAATTTGTTTTGTAGATTCGTGTAGGTCTCTTAGGGACGGACCATTATTTTTTTGACGAGGAGGGCGGGGAGGTGGAAAATTTTCACATGCAAACATTTTTTTATATGCGGCACTTGCTGCAAACAATTGTTTTTTCTTTGTTTTTTGCTTGCATACAATTTATTTCAGTGTTTATAGCCTCTGCAAACAATTTATTTCAAAATTTCCCCCCCCCCCCCCTCGTCAAAAAAATAATGGTCTGTCTTGCGATCATATGGAAACCAAAACGTTGCGATCGTTATAGTGCGATCCTTGCGGATTGCGATCGCAGAGATAGAAAAATTTCTTACGTTACGATGACATTTTTTCTCGACTTGAACGACATTGCCTCTTTTTAAACATTTTCTCAATATTTTTGTGCATTTTGTAACAGTTTTTGTACCATATTTTTGTTGTAAATTTGCATTTTCACGTTTTGTTTAAGACTTTTTCTTACCTGGATCAACGCATTGTATTTAAACTGGTCATTTTCGCGTGCATTGCGGAAAGTTGTTTTTGGTTCTATAGAGCTAATCTTCAGCTACAAGGAAGGAGAAATGATGGCAATCCACGAGTAGAAAGAATTTTAGAAAGTATTCCTTTCCACTGGCAAAATTAATTGTTAATTATTTATTTATTTATTTTATTTATTTACTGACTATTGTTTTTATATATTACCATTTTCAGAGAAACCGCTTTTTGGCTCTGCCTTATATATTCTCCCAGATCTTCATGCTTGTTTACACGCTGGGAGTGACGATTTTCCTAATTTCAATCTGGAGTGTGGTACGTGTTTCCTGTGTTTGACATTAACCCTTTAACCCCTACGAGTGATCAGCATCAAATTTCTCCTTGTAATATCAATGCCTTATCAATCAAAAAGGTCATGAGAATTAAGGACATGATCACACAAGATGAATTCTCTTGATATCTAAACAATTTCTCCCCAATACTTCTATAGGAAATGTATAGGGAGGGCTTAAAGGATTAAAGGGACACTGTACCACCAAAATTACAAAGTTTCACTAAGCTAATTTCCATGTTATATCGCCAAATGCCACCAAATATACAACTAAAGCGAATAAAAAGATTCTATAGGGTAAAACAGAAGCAGTAGTTTGGAGATAATCTGCTGGACTGCAAGGATGGAAGTGGATTACAGTTCATCAAATGTGATTTTATGACAGGCGATCAAGAAATCAAAATTGCCATTGTTGTCATTTTTGTGGAATTTTGACCTTTTTTAGCAATTATTTGGTCACTTTAGTTGATATTTGTTTGTTTTCATCACTTTTGGCGATTTTTTTCTTCCTGTTTTAATTAGATAAATGTTTTTCTAGTTTGTGCTATATGCCTTCTGGGCACTGCCGCTTAAAGGGACACTATCACCTATTTTTAATATCACTTTGAAAAGCCAAAAAACACTCCCCCGCATTTGTTTCAATGGAAACCTTAAAAAAATGGTCCAGTTTTGTTAACTAATTCTCTATCAGTGCACAGAAACTAGTAGTCGTTATCTTTGGCTGCGGATGGCCAGGATGGAAATGGATTGTAACTTGAAAAAATTGGCCAATTTTTTCAAGTTCCTCGCAAATATCGTGGAAAAATCGCAGAAAAACTTATTATGGTTTGTTCTTCCTTGAAGAAATCACTTGATATTATCTTCTTGGTGTTCTAAACGCAATTTTATGTTTGAGCAAAGGTACTTTGTCATATATTTAGTGCATTTTGACCAAAACACAGCAAAATCTGTGTGACAATGCCCCTTTAAAGTAAACAACGTCTGCGGTTAACTTTAGGTATTCGGGATGGTCAGCTTGAAATTGGTTTACGCCTCGGTTTTGTTAAACACCGTCAAAAGTTCGTTTACATAATCGGCCCAAAGTGTTAAAACAACGTACACTTTTTAGGATTTAATCCATACACGTAAGAGCAAGAATCACCTGCACCTTCTGATCTGCATAGTAAAAGATAACACAGAACTAATAAGTCAAAACCATTACCACAACAAACTACTTTCATTTGAATCACATTGTTCAAAGGTTCTTTAATTCGCAAATGTTCAAGAATGACATTACATGCACGAGACGGAGTCCACTTTTTTTTCTTGGTTGGTGGCATTTAAACTGCTTGAATTTAAATCAAATTTCCCAGTAAGTCTAGCCTGCGTGGAAAACGTAAACGGGAAGGGGGGAGGGGGGAGGGGGCGCGAAAAGGAGAGAAGGAGAAGGGAAGGAACGCCTGCTATAAGAACCGGGCTATTCGCATTACGCCCACCGATTTCCTTGTAATCGAATTACGTCAACTGTCAATACGTTCACGAATCAGAAGCTAGCACGCGCTTTTACGCATGAATGACTTCACGCCGGAATTTACTATGTTTACCGCCCAGCGCGAATTAGCCAATCAGAATTTGCGGCCGCCAGCATCCGTAGAAATGAACAAATGGGGGTCTTTATTGCAGGCGTCCTTTCCCTCTCTCCCCAGTTCCCTTCTCCCCGACGCCTGCTACGCAGGCTATGAAAGTCTGTCAATTTAATATAAATAAATAGGAATTTATGAGCTACATGATATTCACAGACGATTAAAAAAGATAAATTGTTAAGAAATAAAAAAAAACCACTATTAATTCCTTAAGATAAAAAAAATCATTTATTTATTTGATGGCAAACTGTTTGGAAGAAATATCTGTTGAAATGTCATGTGACATGTGACAAGGTTGTGTCATGTGACAATGTCATGTGACACAATTGTCATGTGACAATGTCATTTGACATGTGACATGTGACAATGTCATGTGACACAATTGTCATGTGACAATGTCATGTGACATGTGACAAAGTTCCTGCAATTAGGTGTTGATATATTTATTATGAAATTCATTGATGTGATTTCATTTTCAGTTTAACAAATTAAATAGATTCCATTTGGCCGTGTGTCTGATCAGTTATAGATCACAGATGACGTCAAAATGTGGTAAGAACAAAAAAAGTGTTCTTACCACATTTCGACGTCTTCTGTTATCTATAACTGAACAGGCACACGGCAAAATGGAATCTATTTGTTTTATACAATGAACAGAAAAGTAAAAAGAGTAAAATTACGAACTTGCCTCGTAGCGCTCGAAGATTTGTTCCAGTTTAGGTATTTTTCAAGTCGCCAAGAACACTTTTCGTCTTGGTTTCTTCTTTTTCTTGCTCGTAAACAACTCCTGCTAAACATTTTTCGAGGCTTTCACTTGCTCAATCCAGAATAATCTCGCAAACATTTTCAAAACTGTGCGCCATGTTGGAAAAAAAAAACAAAGCAAACGATTTTCTATGACGTCAGCAGTGCGTCTGTACTCTGACAGGTCATAGGCAACGACCAATCACAGAGCGCGTAGTATTCAGTTCATTGTATAATTATAAGTAGTTTACAACATTCGTGTCCGCTCATGATCATGTTGTAAACACTACATAAATTAAGTAATGATCCGCATAAGAAGGATAGCGCTGTACGGCAATGGAATGTCAAACACGATGGAATGTCAAGATTTTTCATTGTTACAACTAGTGATCTCATTGGCCTAGACTCAAAAACCGCTAAAAATTTAAGGTTCAAGGTGCATTTTGTCTATTTTTTTTTTAGGGTTTCAAGTAATTTGAGACCCAATCGCACAACATACAATTTTTAAAAGAAATTGTATTTGGGGAACTTCATCAAAGAAGCAGAATTAATCGGCTATTGTCTTCTGCTATTCTGATTGGTTAAGCACGAACATTTCCTAAAATTTATTTGACGCAAATGGATTTTCTTTATTTTTATAATGAAATATAATTATTAACCATCAACTCCTCCTCTATTCTTGAAATCAAAGATATTCTATGTGGGAAAGAGCTAATGCCGCAGAACAATGAAGTTTGCTATCGTTCTTATGTGGAACAATACTCAATAATGTTTAGTTTTATCTGTTTCATTTTAAAAGTCTAATTATGTGGTCATTTTATCGTTTTATTCCTTTGTAGTTCTCGCCTATTTTCGTCGTAAACACCCTTAGGTGGCTGCTATCGGTAGGTTTATAAGTTATGAATGGAGTTCTTGGCTTCTGTGTGTTGTTAAGTAGGATGGGGGTGAGGTGGGGGGTAGTGGGGGACATGGTGGGTGCTAAACCTAGCGCCCCGAAAATTATCATTTACATTTGGTTACGTCATACGACGTGGTAATGACGCAATCTTCTCTGAACGGCGACAACCTTGGATTTACTTTGTCAGAAAAGCGATTTACATGATGTCCGAAAGATGTCATGTTCATCACGTCAC